>CM022299.1:112703831-113084035 GCA_011799875.1 Thinopyrum elongatum | reverse complement strand
CTTAATCGTGCACTAATCATACACGCAAATGCGCACGATCAAGCCTAAGGACTCACTTGAAGATATCACAACACAACTCTAAAACATAAAATAAAGTCATACAAGCTTAATATTACAAGCCAGGGCCTCGAGGGCTCGAATACAAGCTCGATGGCATCCAAGCGTCAGCGGAAGCATTAGATATCTGAGTACAGATATATTACAGAGAGAGAGATAAGCCTTCACAGAGGCGGGGTAAAAATAAAAACTACGATCGAAAGGCGTAGGCCTCCTGCCCTGGACCCTCCGATCCTACTCCTGGTCGTCGAACGGCTCCTCGTAGTAGTTGTACTCGCCAGGCGGATAGTAGTACTGGTCGTCGGCTGGGGCTTCTGGCTCAGGGGCTCCGTCGTCTGGTGGCATCAAATGGAAAATGGGGGAAAAAGAAAATAAAGCAAACGTGAGTACTCATCCGAAGTACTCAGCAAGCAAGGATCTACACTACATATGCATCATTGTCAAAGGAATGGCTGTATATGTGGACTGGGCTGCAGAAATGCCAGAGTAGAGGGGGAAAGCCTAGTCCTATCGAAGACTAGCATCTTCAACAATCTTCGACAGTCTTGCAGCATCAGGAGAGAGCAGATGAACATAATGTAAAGTAGAAGTAGTAATATCATCAACCTCGACCTGAGATCCTTTCTCGACTCCCTGCGAGAAAGCAATCCCAGAGCCGTACTATCCAGTTCTCACCACATGTTCTAGTTGTACCGATCGGGATACAACTCCGAGTGTCCGTTACCGTAGGACAGGCTATCGATAGAAGTTTCTTCCCTGCAGGGGTGCACCAACTTACCCACCACGCTCACTTAACTCTGGCCGGACACACTTTTCTGGGTCATGCCCGGCCTCGGCTAAGCAACACGCCGCAACCCGACCTAGGCTTATAAGAGAGGTCAGCACGCCGGACTAAACCTATGCCCCCAGGGGTCTTGGGCCATCGCCCCGGGAACTCCTGCACGTTACGGGGCCACCAAGAGCAGACCTAGCAACCCCTTATACAAGCGCGGTTGCGTTACCAGTCCAACTCGGCGTGCGCCGCTCCTTACTGACGTCCAACAAGCTTCGGCTGATGTGTACGACGCAGAACGCCCATACTATGCCCACGTGATGGTTAGTGCTATCGGGCCAGAGGCCCCTCGGATCAAATATCCAAACCGTAGTGGATTAGGAGCGCGCGGAAACGAGCAGAGACTCACGATCGATGTGACCCCGTCGCCCCGTCTCGAGGACTTGCGGCAAGGGCTAAGAATGCCCGGCCACGCCTCGTAGTTATCTCGCGGGCACCATCCAGGTCAACCCGACTCCACATCACTTCGCGTTAAGCTCGCGCGGGTACCCCTTAGGGCCGACCCGTCTTTAGTATCATAGTTTAGTGCAAGTCATAATATCCAAGGTAACTGTGTGTCTGACACCGAAGGGAACCCTGAGGAATCACCCTCGATGGAATTCCCGCTCGATGTTATCATCAAGGTGAACGAAGGAGGAATCACCCTCGAGGTCCACACTTGAGAGGTTGCGCGACGATGTCGTTATCGGGGGTGGTGTAGGAGGAATCACCCTCGCTTACCACGACCGAGTAACTAACCTACAAGGTTAACATCAGAAGTGCTAACGAGGTATCACCCTCGGCACTCGACGGTAACCCAGCAGTGTCGGCAACTAAGGGGTAGTGATGTGCGGTGCTAGGGTCTGGTCCTCAATCCCGATGATCGGGTCTTCTGATATCCAGCAGGGCAGTCGGGATCAAGGGGGTTCTCTGTCGTGTCTCTACCCAGCCTATACTAAGCAGTCTAGGATAACCAGTAAGGTAGCAAGGCAGGTTACAATAAACAGGCTATGCAACAGATATAGGAAACAGTAGCAACAGCAGTTCTAATGCAAGCATAAGAGAGAAGAGAGTAGGCGATATAGGCATGCTCAAAATGGGGGTGCTTGCCTGTTTGCTCGGGGGCAAGGGCAAGGTCTTCAGTAGTATCGTCGGGGACGTAGTCGTACTCCTGTGCGGCGTCTGCCTCGGGAGCTACGTCAACGTCGGGGGCTACCGAGAGAGAAGAGGGGGAAGAAACAGGTAAACATAATGCAAACAAATGCAACACGGTGCGTGTGATGCTATGATGCAGTGCAGGGTTGCCTAAATATGCATCTAAGTCATTTTAGTTATTTTTAGAATTATTCTGGGATTTAATATCCGACGTGTGTGCACTATTCATCTGTCGGATTCGGGTCCGGAGTTACGAGTTCTTCTACGTAGGAGGTTCCGATGGAGAAACAGACGGCACGATCAGACTCGTCTCGTCGTTCTGAGCAACTTTCATGTTTTAACTTTTTCGATCCGAGCTACGGTTTAAAAGTTATTAATTTTTAAAAATTATTTGAATTTCTGGAATTAAATTAATTCAAAAATGCACAGTGCAGGAAAAGGCTAGGTGCACCCGGTGCAGTGCACCAAAGGTGCTCCAGTGAGGCTGACCGGTGGGTCCAGTCAACTGCTGACTCAGCAGTTGACTGGTCCACGGTTGACTAGTCAAAGGGCCCAGGGGACCCACACGTCAGTGTCTTATTAGTTTAACAGGGTTTAAATTAATCTAATATAGTTTAATTAGGGTGCGGGCCCAGGCTGTCAGCGGTACAGTTAGTAGTGGGTTAATTAGCACTAATCGCAACTGCTACAGTGCTATGGCCCACATGTCAGTGACAGCTAGTGAAGTGGTTAGTGACTAAACGGCCTGACGCGCGGGGCCCACCGGAGTTTTGAACTCCGGCGTGCGCCGGCGACCAGCAGAACGGCGGCGTGGCGCGGGACCTCGCCGGATATGGCGCACAGGGGGCGGATCGAGCCGCGGTTGGGCTCGTTCGGACGAGCACGGAACCGCGCGTGCGACGAAGCGAACGGCGGCAGCTGGGGGTGACCTAAACGACGGCGGGACAACAATGGCGTCGGCGAGCTCGCCGGAGCTCGGACGCGATGAGGCAGCGGCCTACGGCAATGGAACCGAAGGGGAAGAAGGGGAAAACGGCGAGGCTCACAAGGAGAGGGCCGATGGCGAGCTCGGGACGGGTCGGGGAGGTCCGGTGGCACGGATCGGTGGCGAGGCGGTCCGGCGATCGACGGGGAAGAAGATGATGCAGACGGCTTTGATGTGGCCCCCCAGTCTCGATCCGGTGCTGTAGTTGACGAAGAAGAGCGCGGCCGTTCTCCTGGGCAAGCTCCGGTAGCAGGAGGCGGCTTCGGAGCGCGAGATCGACGACGTGCGGCGGCGGCAGCTTTCGGTGGCTACCAGGGAACGAAGAGGCCGAGGCGAGGGGGGTGAATGGCCGTCCTAGGGTTCGGCCTGGGGTCGAGCTGGTTCTTATCCTCCTCGCAGCGGCAGCAGCGCCGGGGATGGCCGGCGCGTGGCGATGCGGCGACGTGTCGGCGCGTGCGGTCGACAGCGCGGGAGGAGGAGGACGACCTCCTAGCGGGCTGGGCCGCTTACAGTGCGGAGCAGGCTTAATGCACTGTAGTAGTTTAGGCCTTTTCTATTTTCTATTTTTTTTCCTTTTTCAGCTAACCTTTTATGTTTGGAATTAGTTAGGTCTCTTCTGCATTTTTGTAAAATGTGAGAGCTGTCCCAAATATGGCAATGCAATATTATCTCTCACCAAAAAGTGGTTTGGGCAGAATTGAAGTTTGTTTGAATTTGATATGATTTTAAATGAATTAATATTGCTGTTTTGGGTGCTGTTTCATCTTGTTTGAGTCACTTGCCCAACTCCAATTATTTTGATATTGGTTTTAGAAATGTTCCTGGATTATTGGCCATTTAATGAACATTTTCCCAACAGAGTTTGAACAACTTTATATTTCACTTTTGAATTTGAGTTGATTTTCAGATGTGAATTTGAATTGGATCATTAACCCTTATGACTTGGCACTGCAAATGATCATGACTTGGCAGTTTTAACAGAGTGTCACAGAGTTTATTACACGGGGGTGTTACAAGTTCTCCTCCTCTAAAAGAAATTCTCGTCCCGAGAATTTAGGAGGTAGAAGGAAAGAGTCCGGGATATTCTTCCCGAAGATGACCCTCGCGTTCCCAAGTGGCTTCGTCTTCAGTGTGATTCGACCATTGCACTTTTAGGAACTTGGTCGTCTTCTGACGAGTACGACGTTCAGCTTCGTCGAGGATGCGGATCGGATGCTCCTTATAGGAAAGATCATCTTGTAGCTCGAGCATCTCATGATCCACTGCACGATGCGGGGATTCTTTGAAGCACTTACGGAGTTGCGACACGTGGAAGACATCATGAATATGGGAGAATTGCGGTGGCAACTCCAATTGATATGCCACCTGTCCACGTCTAGCCACGATGCGGAAAGGACCAATATAGCGAGGAGCTAGCTTGCCCTTGATTCCGAAACGACGGGTGCCCTTCATTGGAGTGACACGAAGATAAGCTTGTTCATCAGGTTGATAGATCACACCCCATCACTTGCGATCATAATTACTCTTCTGACGGTCTTGAGCTGCTTTGAGATTCTCCCGGACAATTCGGACTTGTTCTTCGGCATGCTGAATAATGTCCGGTCCAACAAGAGGTCGTTCCCCAGTTTCTGACCAATTCAGAGGGGTTCGACATTTACGTCCATAAAGAACCTCAAAGGGGGCCATTTTTAAGCTGGCTTGATAGCTGTTGTTATAGGAGAACTCGGCATACGGAAGAGATTCCTCCCAGTTCTTACCGAAGGATATAACACAGGCTCGAAGCATGTCTTCAAGCACTTGATTAACGCGCTCAACTTGGCCTTGGGATTGGGGATGATAAGCTGAACTCCAGGTAATATGAGTTCCCATTGCTTTCTGGAAACTTTTCCAGAAATGGCCAGTGAAAATACTGCCACGGTCTGAACTGATTTCCTTGGGAATACCATGGAGTGAAACAATTCTGGAGATATATAGCTCTGCTAACTGACTAGCAGTAATAATCTCCTTAACTGGCAGAAAGTGTGCAACCTTGGAAAGTTGGTCAACGACGACAAGAATAGCATCGTGACCCTTCTGAGACTTGGGAAGACCAGTGATGAAGTCCATTTGCACTTTATCCCACTTCCATAGAGGAATAGGGAGCGGTTGCAGAATTCCAGCAGGTTTTTGATGTTCTGCCTTCACGCGACGACAAACGTCACACCCGGCAACATAACGAGCAATATCTTGCTTCATTCTAGACCACCAGTACCTTTGACGAAGATCTCGATACATTTTGGTACTACCCGGATGGATAGATAGCAGTGTATCATGGGCCTCCTTCATGACTTTGTCAGTCATCAGCTCGAAGCGAGGTACTACAATGCGGTCTCGGAAGTACAAGGTTCCATCTTCAGCAATCGAGAAATCCCTGTACTTTTGGAGGTGAAGCTCTTTCTTCATTAGATCAATTTCAGCATCCTTATATTGCGCAATCTTGACAGCTTTCTCAAGATCTGACTGTATCACAAGGTTATTAAGAGAACCCTGGGGAACAATTCGCAGATTCAGCTGAGTCAGTTCTGCGTGAAGACGAGGTTGAGCTTGCCTAACCATGAGGTTGTTGCAATATGACTTGCAACTCAGGGCATCGGCCATTACATTAGCTTTGCCCGGGGTATAAGAAATACCGCAGTCATAATCCGCAATAGCTTCTAACCATCGTTGTTGTCGGAGATTAAGATCCGGTTGAGTGAATAAGTATTTCAGACTTTGGTGATCGGTATAAATTTCACACCGATTACCCAGAAGGTAGTGTCGCCATAACTTCAATGCATACATCACTGCTGCAAGTTCAAGATCATGCACTGGATAATTCTCTTCATGTGGACGCAATTGACGTGAAGCATATGCAATTACTCTCCGCTCTTGCATTAGGACGCAACCTAGTCCTTGACGAGAGGCGTCGCAATATATGACAAAGTCCTTGCGAGAATCAGGAGGAGCAAGCACTGGAGCAGAAGTGAGCTTGTCCTTGAGGGTCTGGAAGCTTTCCTGACATTTATCTGTCCACTCAAACTTAACGCCTTTGTGAAGCAGATTAGTCAGGGGCTTGGCAATCTTGGAGAAATTCTCGATGAATCGGCGACAATAGCTGGCTAGACCGAGAAAGCTTCGGACCTGCTTGGCATTCTTCGGAGGGGTCCAGTCAAGAATAGCCTGAACTCGCTCCGGGTTAACTGCAATACCATCCTTGGAGATGACATGTCCAAGGTAGGTTACCTCGGAAAGCCAGAATTCGCACTTAGAGTACTTGGCATATAATTGGTGCTCTCGAAGTCTCTCCAGAACTAGTCGAAGGTGCTCAGCATGTTCTTCTTTGCTCTTCGAATAAACCAGAATATCATCCAGATATACCACGACGAATTTGTCGAGGTAATCCATGAATATGTAATTCATTAGGCGGGAGAATGTAGCTGGAGCGTTTGTTAAACCAAACGACATGACTGTGTACTCGTAAGAGCCATAACGAGTAACAAATGCAGTCTTCGGAATATCCTCTTCGCGGACACGGATCTGGTGATAACCCAACCTCAAGTCGAGTTTAGAAAACACCGAAGATCGATCAACTTGCAGGATCCTACTCTCCGTGTGCACTCTGATGCAGAATCCGGTCTTATCGAATGACAACTCGGAGTATAATACAACTCGGAGAGAAAGGTTAAACAAAACAATGGAAAGGAAAATGATTATCAGACTAATCAGATCAAAGACAGGGAAATCGCACTGAATCCAGCTCTCCGGGTGGATAGAATTAACGAGATCCTAAATGTCGGTGTTAGTAAATTTTATTAAACCCGAATAGAAGAGAGGATAGAATCCCAGAGTAAAGATGAGGAATAAAAGATCCTAATACCACCCAGTTGGCGACGTGGGCCCGTAAGCCACACAGCCAAGTTAGTAAAACAATTTTTGACCACTAGACTCAACTTCGGCCAAGGAATTGGGAAGGGGGATTCCTAGAGGCAGTCGGCTCTGATACCAACCTGTGACGACCCCGGCTTAATCGTGCACTAATCATACACGCAAATGCGCACGATCAAGCCTAAGGACTCACTTGAAGATATCACAACACAACTCTAAAACATAAAATAAAGTCATACAAGCTTAATATTACAAGCCAGGGCCTCGAGGGCTCGAATACAAGCTCGATGGCATCCAAGCGTCATCTCTTGCCATGTGTAGCATCATGTAGCCTTGTCATGCATCATACTTGGTTGAGCATCATGTCATGTTTATGTGTTGTGTGTTTACCGTGTTGTTTGCTTCTTTCCGGTTGTGTTTCTTCTTGATAGTTCCTGTTTCGTTGCGATTGTGAGGATTCGTTTGACTACGTTGGTTCGTCTACTTCATGGACTCGATCTTCTTCCGAGCGGGATTTCAGGCAAGATGACCATTACCTTGGATACCACTACTATCTTTGCTTGCTAGTTGTCTCGATGCTATCGCTATGTCGCGCTACCTACCACTTGTTTATCAAGCCTGCCAAATTACCATGATAAGCCTCTAACCTTTCCACCATCCCAGCAAACCGTTGATTGGCTATGTTACCGCTTTGCTCAACCCCTCTTATAGCGTTGCTAGTTGCAGGTGCAGTGCAGGTTGTTCCATGTTGGGACATGGATATCATGGGATATCACAGTATCTCTTATTTAATTAATGCATCTACATACTTGGTAATGGGTGGAAGGCTCGGCCTTTTACCTGGTGTTTTGTTCCACTCTTGCCGCCCTAGTTTCTGTCATACCGGTGTTATGTTCCTTGATTTTGCATTCCTAACACGGTCGGGGTTTATGGGCCCCCCTTGACAGTTCGCTTTGAATAAAACTCCTCCAGCAAGGCCCAACATTGGTTTTACCATTTGCCCAACATAATAATAAACATGATAATAAATTTGACGCATATAGAGTTAGCGCTACCCGAGGTTCGTTATTCCACATAATACAGGGGGGCCAGTGCTGCTGGTGCTGGTCCAAACTAGAGCACCGTGCGGGCTACCTGGGGCAACTCGGGACAGCAGTTACTGTACACTTCGCTCATCCGCCGTGTCCTGAGAATGAGATACGCGGCTCCTATCGGGATTGTCGACACGTCGGGAGGTCTTGCTGGACTTGTTTTACCATTGTCGAAATGTCTTGTGAACCGGGATTCCGAGCTTTATCGGGTTGTTCCGGGAGGAGGATTTTCCTCCGTTGATCATGAGAGTTTGTGGTGGACTAAGTTGGGACACCCCTGTAGGGTTTGATCTTTCGAAAGTCGTGCCCGCGGTTATGTGGCAGATGGGAATTTTTAATATCCGGTTGTAGAGAACTTGACACCAGATCCGATATAAAATACACCAACCGCGTGTGTAACCGTGACTGTCTCTTTTCGAGTGAGTCGAGAAGAGAACACGGTGGGGTTATGTTTGACTCGTAAGTAGTTCAGGATCACTTTTTGATCATTACTAGTTTGCGACCGTTTGCGTAGTTTCTCATCTTATTCTTGTACCCGTAAGTTAGCCATTATACAATGCTTAGTGCTGCTGCAACCTCACCACTTATACATCCCATACCCATTGAGCTTTGCTAGTCTTGATACTCATGGTAATGGGATTGCTGAGTCCTCGTAGCTCACAGATTACTACAACAACAGTTGCAGGTACAGGTAATGCGATGATCTGACGTGAGAGCGATGTTTGCTTGTTTTGGAGTTTTTCTTCTGCTTCTTCTTCTTCGATCAGGGGATAGGTTCCTTGTCGGCAGCCTGGGCTAGCAGGGTGGATGTCGTTTGTGTTTTCCGTTTATGTTCATCCGTAGTCGGATGCCTCTCTTCTGTATGATGTTTGTTGTATTCATGTGGCATTTGTATGCCTTTGTATGTATCCCCATCTATTATGTAATGGTACGATGTAATGATATCCACCTTGCAAAGCGTCTTCCATATGCGCTTCTATCCTTGGTGGGACCTTCGAGTTCCTCTCGGATAGGGTCGCATATTGGGCGTGACATTGATGCACATTTGTCAAGAGCATCAAAGACCCCCAAACTAGGAAACAATGTGAATTCGCAAGGGTACAAGAGGCAGCCCGAAAAGACATTGAAAGAGCATTCGGGGTTTTGCAATCTAGGTTTGCCATTGTTCGTGGTCCTGCTCGTTTTTGGGACAAACGGTCCTTGAAAAACATCATGACATGCTGTGTTATTCTTCACAATATGATCCTCGAAGATGAGAGAGGCATGAACTTGGAGTTCTTCTACGACAATGTGGGTAGCCGTGTCAAACCAGCTAGAGACTCTAACCGCATTAGAGCTTTTCTTCAGACCTAGGGAGATTGAAAATGCAAACACCCACTTTCAGCTTCAGGAGGATCTCATTGAGCACCATTGGCAAAGGGCTGGGCAGTAACACATTCCATTTTTCCATTCATTTTCATTTAATTCATGTGTGATTTGTATTCGGGACAAGTTTTGTATTTAATTATTTAGTTTCCTTCGGTGATTTGAATAATTATTATAATTTGGATGATTGTTGTATTGCAATATTGACATTTTTTTTTATATTGCAAATTAGTAATTCTGAATATGTGCATATGTGTCAAATTCAGATAAAACCGCATCTGATTTGCGGGCCGGCGCGGGCGCCGGCCGAGCAGACCCCGCATAGCGGAACTGTAAAACGGAATATCCGGAAACTGTAAACGAGTTTTGCGAGTCAGCGATATACAGGGTCTCCTAGAGAATATTTTACCCGTGTAACTGTTTTCGCGTGTATCAAGCAGGGCACGCGTATAATCCGGATGGAAAAGAAACAAAGGGTGAAAGGTCTGTTTGTTTTTTCCGGAGGAAGGCACAAAACTGCCCTGTTTTTTCGGATCTAAACGACCAACCAACGAGTCCTCCCAGCCGCACGTACTAATTTTTACAGGTGTCTCTATTACGCTTGTAAATCGCCGCAAAACAACAATCCAAGCGCAGCCTTATGGTGCAAGTGAGAGATGATTCTTCCCTTGAAGCCTTGTTTGACTACCACATTACTTTTTTTTGAGGAACTTTTAATAATTTTTTTTTTTGAGGAACGACTACCACATTACTAGCACTCGCTTGATGGACAAGCACATGGGGCTCTCTCCATGAGGTGATACAGGTTATTATTTTTTATTGTTTGATGCTATGTTTTATTATTTTGGCAAAGTTTTGGCATTAATTTTTCTAGTTTTTCTAGACTAACTATTAACTCAGTGACCAATGTTGTTTGTTGTTTTTTTCTTCATGTTTTTGGACTTTCACGAAAATCAACTTTTATGGAGTCCCAAAAATCACAAAAAATTTGCAGAAATTATTTTTCATTGGGAAGCTTCCGGAGGGCCTAGACCCACATGAGTGGGGGCCCACAACCATAAATGAAGTTCTAGGATTGAAGCTTCCTGCAAAAAATAACTATTCCTTTCGTTTAAAAAATAATTGAAGTTCTAGGATTGTCCATATGCAATGTATTTTTATATTATATATATTTGATATCGTAGACCTTTGTGGAATTTTCTATACACTTAGTCAAACTTAAAAAAAATGACTTAAAAAATAACAAAACTTCAATTATTTTGGAACAACCGGCGTACTAAAAACTATATGATTTTTTTTCTCAAAATTACCTGATATACAAGGTCGGTATTCTTATCTTGATGAAATATAAGAATACCCTGCTCTTTCTACAAGGTTTGGTCAAACAAAATTCTAACTACAACTACCTCGACATGCAAGACTTATTATCTTCCAAGACCTCTCTTAGTCACTCAGATTTTACAGAGGGGCATAATTTTGCAGTCAGGTTTTTTTTTCTTTGAAAATTTAGAGTCAGGTTCTTACATAGAGCTATATATTTTAAGGCCTCCTTTGGTTCATAGGATAGGAATGTTATAAGAATAGGAAAATCATAGGAAGTGAGATGACATGCATCTCAATTCCTATAGAGAAAGAGATGGCATTTGATGCATAGGATATGAATTTTTCCATTGAGTCTTAACTAATGTTTTTTTTTTCTTCAAAATGTGAAGGGTTGATTCCTATCCTACATTGAAATATGAATCCATTCCTACAAACCAAATGGTTTCAAAGAAAATTTTCTTTTACAAATCCTATCCTATAGAAATCCTATGAAATTCAAAGAAGGCCTAAAGGATTTTCTTTTGAAAGTTACTGCATAGCACGTCGCTGTCTAAAGATTGTTTTTGCATTGGATCTGCTCCCTTCATTCAAAATTCAAGGGGTGTGATTTGCTCGAGGTGCCCGGCAGGGTAGCGCCTACGCTTGCTCGGGCGCCATCTGCCGTTTCCGTGGGAGGTGCAGTCCGCGCTGCAGCTTTTGGCTCGTCCTTGGTCTACACGTGTCACCCCTACATTGGCTCACTGCATCCACCCTCGCAAGAAATCTCTCACCCGCTACTCGCCTACCTTCTCCCGAGAACAAGTAGTCTGGGTGGACCAGGTCTTTGTCCAAGCAACTGAATGGGTGAGGGGCCACTAGTCGCTGCAGAATGCTGGCTCCGGTGCACCAACACCGGGCTCATCCAATCCAATCCACCATGCTACTAGCCGCTGCAGAATGCTGGCTCCGATGCACCAACACCGGGCTCATCCAGCCCACCACGCCGTCGCCAGCGTCCCCAAATTTCACGAGGCAAACCAAAGCGGCAGGCGGAAATTGGAAGAGCCCCCAAACCCCTCCCCACCGCGGCGCAGGGTTCTCCGTCTCGTCGCCGCCTCCGGGAAGCTTCCACCCCGCCGCGGCTGGGCCATGGCGGCGCCGTTTGTCTACCTCCGCCCCACCGTCGAGGACGACGGCACCGGTGCGTCCAGCCTTCGCTTCCCGACCCTCTCGATTTGCTCCCAAGTTCGCCCCCCGTCTCTCTGAACCCTCGCCGCGTTTCTGACGGCGATCGCGCGCGCGCGCGTGTGCAGGTGAGAAGGCTCTCATGAAGGCGGCCCGCGACGGCAACCTCGGCCGCCTCAAACGTATTATTCATTTATTCTGCTCTTCTCCGCCTCATCAATCAGGCTGTTGTGGTTTTCCTTGCTTCGATTCTAGTCTAGCGACGCTTGCTTGGTTACGTCGTGCTGTGTTCGCGAGGTCGGAGGTTGTTCAGGCATGCTACATTGCTGCGTGTAACCGTCTACTCTACCGATTGCCTTCGGATTCTGTTTGTTGTCATGCTCTGGTTGTCTTGATTTGGCCAGATTGTCGCTTGATTTGTTGGTACTTTTATTAAAACATGGGCGTTGGGTAAGCACAGATGGCCTTCTAGCTAGTAAAGCAAATAGATTTGCATGAGAAGCACCTAATCGGCCGCCTGTATGACCTTGTTTCTGATTGCATTTGGTTGCGTCTGTCAGTTATTTTGAGTAGTTACAGTGTGCGCTGCCTTCCATAGTTCCAGACTGGATGTAAGCTGTCATAAAAATATAGTTCTGTACTTCTCTTGAATGCTTTACTCACAAGACTTTCCTATCCGATACCTTTGTCAAAGGTTTTCTCATACTCAATCAAAAATATTTTTCCTAGTGACAGCCATGGCATGTTAATTTTAGGATCAATCATCACGCTCACATGATTAGATACCGTAGTTAAAACAAACTGGGTTGTTGAGTCTCTTGATAATGTGAGAACTAAAGATGATGCGGTACAATTGTACATTGCATCCTAATTTGCAGTGCAGTGTGTCTTATCAAGTATTTTTCACTGCATGACTCTGTCCAGCAATGTGATAGATCGGTCACTTTGACTTCCAGAGGCTCTTGTGCATTCAACATGTTTGCTTCTTTTCTTTTGGTTTTCTAACTTGTTAATTTGTCCATTCGCTTCTATAATCCGATCATGTTTACTTTTGTGAAAGGTATTGTAAAGAGACTTACCAAAAGAAATGGCGACCTGTCGGCGCTTTTTTCTATCAACATGAACGGATGTAATGTGTTGCATCTCGCGGCATGCGCAGGCCATTTAGAGGTTTGCAGGTACCTAGTGGAGGAGCTTGGAGGAGATGTAAATGCTCCTGGGGTTGGGGATACAGGCATACAGCTCTAGGTCTTTCTCTATCCCTTTCTCCATTTTTCAATTTGGTGGCTACCATGTAAATGTTTGCCAGTATGAGATGTACGATTGTGCTAACAATGTGCCTTTTGTTATAGGTGCGACTCCATTTATGGTGTCTGCTCAGTCTGGAGATGTTGCTACCGTCAAGTATTTTCTTGATCATGGTGGTGATCTTGTGAAAGCAGATGACAAAGGGCGCACAGTTCTCCCTTTCATTCTGGCAGTCTTTATCATAAAAAAAGACCTATGGGGGGCTCCTCCTGAGATATTAATCTGCACCACGGGAACCAAACTCTGGTGGGCTGGGTCACTCACAGCACATCCACCACTGGGATGCAGCCCAATTTTGAATGGTTATATCAACAGATTTATCATTTTCTGTTGATCACTCCTATGAAGGAACATGCCTATACTCGTTGTTCTTAAAAGGTTTATGTGTCCAACATTTTATCAATATTTTCCATTTTGGAAGATCATATTGGTGCTTAACTTAACAGTTGATGAGATACTGAGATATCATATCTTATTACAGACATTCTGGGCAGCAGCATTTCTCAAATGTTCTCATGCAATAAACACTAGAATAAATTGAATTTTCCTAGCTAACTTGTTGCTGTTCTTCGTCCTGTTGGCATTCTGTTTTCAGCCTTTTACTCTAGGCTACTTATATGAATGCTACCATCAGTTAACAGACCGACTAAAAAGAATTCATGTGTGCAGTTACTTCTCGTTTTTTAACTATATATTTCATGGGGACGAGTGTGATTCCCATGATGTTTTTTGGTGTCTCAATCTCAGCTTTTCTGAAATACCTCTCTTGGAAACATTTGATCAAAACATTATGCAGATCCTGGTTCTTTCCCATGATGTTATAATTTTTTTACGTCAGTTGTACATTACACAATGTTCATGTTCTTTTGATATATTCTAAAAAGTTGACAAGAGTCGATGAGATACTGAGAAACAGTATGTACTTTTCTGGGTATCAGTATTTCTCCAATGTACTCGTGCAATAAAAACTGAAATAAATAGCTTAATTGATATGGTTGTTCATCCCAATTCGTTGTATTCTCCTTGTCAAAACATTTGATAATTATATTGATCGTGGTTCTTTCTGACAATATTGATTTTCTTCATCGATTGTATGTTACATAATGATCAAGTTCTTCTCTTATAATCTCTATGGTTTTCTTCTTCCTTTTGTTTGAACAAAATGATAAGTTCTTTTTTCCTTTTGTTTTCTAGTTTGGTAGGTTGCCAGTAGAGCTTGCTGCGATACGCGATTGCAAGGAAGAGGTTGAAATGTTATTTCCTGTGACTTCTCCAATTCCAAATGTCCCAAACTGGAGTATTGAAGGAGTAATTTCTCATGCGAAAATTGAAGAAAAGAAGCCAATCGTATGTTATTTTCTGTTCTTATGCTGCTTGCTTACTGAATACTCCCTCCGTTCCAAATTACTCGTCGTGGTTTTAGTTCAAATTTGAACTAAAACCACGACGAGTAATTTGGAACGGAGGGAGTATTATTTGAAAGCTAAGCCATCATATATTTTGTGCATTCGGTGTTATTGTAAGCTGTGATTACTTTATGCATTGCACCACTAGCGAAAAATATTGCTGACTATCTGAAAACAAAGTACCAACTTTAGTTTACAAGGGTAATATGATTATGTAGTCACAACATGGCTGCCCACCAATAGACATGATAAACCCATATTTGGTAACAGAACATAATATGAAGAAACCGTGGAAGGTAAAGTGTAAAAACTCCTAACAAAATCTGGTTTTCGTGATGGATAATTAGTACATATCATTGAGTAAAAAAGTCCTTTTGATTCCAATGTTGAAAAGTATGAACACCTTACACCTGATAAGATCGACTCCTAAGATAAGGCAACTGCTGTGCGGATATTTACATGTAGATTGTACTCTAGTCATATTTCTATTAACTGACTTGAACTTATCTTTGAGTCAGGTATTAAGCAAATCGTGTAATGTTGTGTATAGTTAGATGCTCGCTGGGATAATAATTCTAGAAACATGGCTCATAATCATGGATCTCATGCCACGGTTGTGAAGTATACCATCATCAAGTAGAGGGTGTGCTATTCATTAGTATCCAGTAATAATGTCACAAGAGTAGTGTATTTTAATTAAGTGGCATACGATGTAACGTGTTCTCCTTGGTTGTTTCGTGAAAGAAGAAACACTTGATCTTTGCCGATGTTCCCATATGGAATGCTTGCCATCTAGTTAGACTGCAATTGTTAACTTTAGCGAGAGCATTAAGTTACGTGCCACCTAGATACCAAACTATGAAGAATGTTGAACACAAAGTTCTTGGATGTCTTTTGTGGTAAGAAAAAAATCATAGTAAATGATGATTATTGCAAAATTCAAATATTCAATTCATGTTTAATTTATTTGTTATCTAGGAGCAACGGCACCTTCAAAGAAGAAAAGGTTTGATCAAGTCAAAGGCTGATACGGCATTCAAGCAGAAGGAGTATAAGATAGCAACAAAGATTTATGATTTGGTACACCTCTTGCATTAGAGCATTTCCAGCCGCGCCCCCAACAGGCCCCCTAGGGTGACTTTTTCCGCGCCGGCGCCGAAAAAACCCCCCAGTCGCGCCCCCAAGATGCCGAAATCCACCGGCTTGGCCCGTTTTTGGGCCCGGCGATCCCAGGCCGAACCCAGCGCACTGGGGGCGCTCGGGGGCTCCGGCGGAAGGGAAAAACACGCCTGGGCCACATTGTCAGGCGAAAAGTCAAGGCAATCGTCCAGATTCGCCCCCCACCCCCGCGCGCTCGGCCACCACCCCGCCGATCCCTGCGCCGCCCACCGCCCAGCACCGCTAGATAGGCCATTCCCCGCCGGAAAAGAGAAAAGGTTTCGCCGCGGCAACCTCTCCACCACCTTCCGGGCGAGTTTTCCGGCGCTCCGGCCGCGCAGGGCGGCATACCGGCCACTGCCTTCCTCAATATGCGTCAGGAGATCCGAGACCCACAGGTGCATCAACAACTGCAGCAGGATCTGGTGGAGCACCTATGGAGGCTCAAGGGCAACGCCTAGCTCGACGTGTGATGAAATATGAGTTTTTATTTGTTGAACTATATAATTTGTATTGAACTATTTGTTGAACTATTTGATTTCTATTATTTTCTGTGATGAACTATGTGATAAAAAAATTACTTTAGTTGAATTTGCGCCGAACCACGACGAATATGGGCCGATTTGCGCCGATATCAGGCCGATTTTTCGCCGAAACTGGGCCGAAAAGCGGTCACATTTGCGCAAAAAATGGGCCGATATCGGCGCCTGGGGGCGGCGGCTGGGAACCCAATCTCCCCCAGCGCCGATTTTAGCGCCGGCTCGCCCCCAGGCGGCGATTTTTAAGCCTCCTGGGGGGCCAACGGCTGGAGATGCTCTTATATCTATGATACTGGGAACTGGTTGAAGATATGTAACTCTTTTTGTAATGTAAAATATGAAGGTTCGATTGGCAAAAATAATTAATATTTCCTCAAATTCACAAAAAAATGACGTTTTGGACATTGACATGGTCTTGGGAATATAATTTTGATCACCAATTTATTTTCTGACAGTACTTCTCTACACAAATCTATGTGTATGATTTTCAACCCAATTTGAACGTTTTAAATGGTACTGTTGGTCTAAGTTTGACTTGGGACGTCTCTTTTTTGTGTACTGGAAGGAGTAATGATCAGTGCGACTGGATACAATGATTCCATGGAAACCATACATTTGACTATAGATCAAACTAAAATTATGATTAGATCTGACCAAGGGTCATCCAAAATGTATGTGATCTGAAGCCAGTATACATAAGAATGTGCTAACATTCATGCATTACTATTTGGGGCAGAATGAATGAAGATTCCATCATCAAACTTGGTTGTTGTCTTACATCCCCAGAACCCATAAGAAGTTCATGACAGTGCATCAAATTATTTAGCTTTATCCAGATTGATCGTACAACAAGCCAATCTGTGTAGCAAGAGAATGTGCTCCATATTCTGCAGTATTACTGTCTTACTGAGCAGTAATTTAGACAGTTTCCTACTCCCTCCATTCATAAATATTTGTCTTTTTAGAGATTTCAAATGGACTACCACATACAGATGTATATAGACATATTTTAGAGTGTAGATTCACTCATTTTGCTTCGTATGTAGTCATTTGTTGAAATCTTTAGAAAGACAAATATTTAGGAACGGAGGGAGTACCTGTTAGCATGTGTGAACCATTAAAATAGAACTTTTGTATGTCACCACTCTACCTGCTAGGTTGCGTGAATCCCATGAATGAGCATTAATTAAAATAAAACTTCTGTATGATGACATTTTAAGTTGAGATTAATATCTGCACGACCTCCTATGTTTGACCGTAGGCAATAGATCATGCAGAGAGTGCAACACTGTATGCAAACAGGAGTGTTTGTAAACTGCTCATGGGTGATGGTGAAGGTGCTTTGTCAGATGCTCTCATGTGCAGAATGCTGCGACCTGATTGGGCAAAAGCTTGCTACCGTCAAGCTGCAGCTCACATGCTACTCAAGGTGCCTCTAGCTTTGCCACTGTGTCCACTGATGACTTACTCCATAATGCATACTGATCTTACAGTCTGGTCACACTCTTTGATTTGCTCTGCACCCAGGAGTATAAACAAGCCTGTGATGCTCTCTTGGATGCACAAAACCTGGATCCTGGGAATACTGAGATTGAACGTGAACTACGGTAAGCCTACTCTCTTACATGCTTATCTCTTTTGAGTGTCTTCCGAATCCTAGTTTGGTTTTAGGTTGGGAAAATACTTCTACTGTTGTGAGAAGCAGTTATGTGCCACTAGTGCAATTCTTTCCACGTTTTTTTACTTCCCTAAACTGCTTCTGCTTCTCATCTCTTAAATGGTGATGATGAGAAGCTCTTTTGTAAAGTGCCATCAGTAACTTTTAGGGACCTATGATGTTGTCCCGAGAAAGAGGAATCATATAATAGTTTTTCTTTTTTCGGAATGGATAATCATGTAGTTATTGGCTGCATATCGAGGACCTTTTTAGCTGACGTCTCCATTCCTTTCGGTTGAATTCATGCAGGAAGGCAAGGGAACTCATGAAGAACCCTCCTGGCGAAGGCGAGCAGTGAGACACGGACTACGGGGATGCAACATGTGCCAGTTCTCACTTCTCACTAAACTAGAGAAAGCAGGACCTTCTAATCCTTATGTTCTGCTAGGAACCAAAACTCTCGAATTCATGTGGAGCTACGTCTTCAGACTGCTAACACGGCTTGTATGAATTTGTCTTGTCTGGCCTGTGGATCCTACTGACCGTATTCAGTTCCTTTACTTTTGGCTAGACTTATTATTATCATTATGTGCCAGGTTCTGCCGAATATGAGCATTTCTTTTTTGATAGCATCCCTGGGGTCAGATCTTGTATCAGGTCAAAGCGATTGGCTGGATCTGAGCTCTTGCTATGAACTAAAACAAGGATCGGAGCAGAGAATTCGCTGAGTATATGAGAATTTGGCCAAATCAAGAGGGGTCTGCTATATTTCTTATTATGAGTATTATGTGTTCAAATCTGACCGTGACGGCAGTAATATATAGTATTCAGTAAACGAAGTGGTTGGCGGGTAAACTTAACTAACATTAGAGTTATGAAAGTCAATAGTACTCCTTGCATCAGGGCCGTTGAGTTCCCTGTAACTTGATCTGGGACGAGGCGGGACGTCAGATTTCGACTGAAGCTTTTCCCGGAAAACCAACAGTAACCTGAACTTAGCTGAATCTTTCGACAGTCATTCAGGAAAGAGGAGCAAGGCTGACAGGGCTGCCTCCTCAGCTCACACCCTTGAGCCAGTTCGTCCGCCTTCTCGTGTCGTGTTCCAGCGCAGTGGAATGCTTCGTCACCATGGCCGAGACTTTTAGTTGTAGTGATCTTAACGTCCCCGTCGTGTCACGCCATTACCATTAAAAACTCTTCCCGCAAAAAAAAAAATTACCATTAAAAACTCCTTAGCCAGATTGACCCGACAGCCTCACCAATTATTGCTACCCCGGCCTGGATCAGCACTCCAAATCAGCTCCCCGCCCGCCTGAAAGCGGCGCGAGTGCAACTTGCAAGGCATCTCGTTTAGTTATCCTCGACAGAGACGTGACGCGTTTCTCAAAAAAAAAAAAAAAAGACAGAGACGTGACACTTGCTCAACTGGTGTTACTCGTACTCCTTCCCGGCGGGCGATCGTTTGTCCTTCGGCATATGCTGCGCTGTGCGTTGCGAGTTGCCACCCACCGTCGTCGCTTGGGATATACGGATACCGCAGCGTGTGAGGTGCGCGAGAGCATTTTGCACCGGAAAATGGCATCGTCGTCGACATACGTAGACATAGGGTCAGGCTTGGCAGGATTCGTTGGGATTTTACCGCGGGAAGTACGTAGGTAGGCTCCTGGTTCCTCTCCCGATTTTCGGTTTAACGGCGTACGCCCATCGATAGGTCTTGGCCTATGACCATCAGAAGAAACAGAACAGTCGCCGTGAACGCAGCGTTGTGCAATGGCACGGCAGGGAGAACGGGCGTGGCCGTGAAAGCAGCGGACGGACGGATGGACGGACGTGCACACGCCGCACGACAAAACGACCACGTGGAAACGGTCCACGTCACCCGGCCAGCTACCGGTGTGCCGCTAGCTGCACGCATGCGCATCACGAACGGCGCTGGATCCTCCGTCCGACGGACCGGAGTATTTAACCAAAAACTACCACATTTGGTCCTAACGTGTCCAGAAACTATCACTTTACGATTTTGTTCCGAAAACTACTATTTTTTTTAATCTGTGGCAAAAAACTATCAAGTGAGAAAGTAGCCCGCTTCGCCGTGGTTAATCCCGTTTCTGCTAGGCCGGGCCCATATTTCAGGCGCACAGAAGTTAACGGCCACATGTTAACGGCGCCGTTGACCGTCGATGGTCAAGGTCTGACCTAGCCCTCTCCTCTCGCAGTTCTCTCTCTCTCTCTCTCTCTCTCTCTCTCTCTCTCTCTCTCTCTCTCTCTCTGACCTAGGTGGCGGCCGCCATGGCGTCGGTTAGTCCGTCCGGCGGAGGCGACGATATGGGTGGCGGCGGGGTTGGTATTGAGACCGCGGAGCTCTCCCCTGCCTCTGAGCTAGGTGGCGGTGGCGGCCGTGATGGCGAGGGTGGATTCGGCGGCGGCGCCGGCGCCGGCGGCGGTACGAGTTTGGACGTGGTGGGCTCATTCTCTGAAGTCGATAACTGGTTGGGGAGCACCAGTTACGCGATGCAGCCTACTTCACAGGCGGCTTTGCAGCAGCCGGAGGCACATGTCGTCAAGTTATCGCCGGCACCTCCGCGTTCCATGGATTGCAGGTATGATAATACTCAGCTTTTTCTATTTACTTTGTTTTGTTTGTCATGAATAAATCTTAGTAAGCATTATCTACTGTGAAGTTGTTTTCATTTCAATTCAATTTCATGTGTTATCTGCTTCAGAATTAATTAGTAAATGTAGAATAGTGACAAATAAGTTGTAAGTTGTAATTATTTATGCAGTTTGGCTGATGAGAAGTGGCACATATGGTTTCATTTCAACAATGGAAGAAACCCTGTGAAAAGGGGTATATATGAGAGAGATATTTCTTTTCTGACTCTAGTATCACTCATTGCTAGTGAGGGGTATGGGGAGAGTGATTTCATGTACTATGTGAAGGAAGCAGATATTGGAATTGAAGGAGTAAAGTATTTAGGTAATGAAGGTAGTGTTAAGGAAATGTTGGAGCTTTATCGTCATCAGAAGGTTCTGAACATTAAAGTTGTCAAAGGTGTTGAACCTGACAGTACTACACAGTCTGATGAGAATTACATGAACACTCAGCAGAGCTGCAATGTGGAAAAGAAACTGGATGAATCTGAGCTTCAGAATATAATAAATGATAGAAAGGCTTAGCTTGAGAGGAGCAGGATTCAAAGAGAGCAAGATTTTAAACATTTTGAAGGGGATGCTGAAGTCTCTGAATTTTGTTCAGATGATTCAGTTCATTCAGATAGGAGTGCTGAAGCTGTAGTTATTGAATCAGATAGTGCATCTGAAGATGAAAGAGCATTGGAATTAATTGCAGACAAACTTCCTGTGAAACATGTGAAGAATCCAGGTCCAACATCTAGATCTCACCATGAGTCAGAGAAGAAACAAATTCCAGATTGGCTTCCTGAAGTAGATGAGTTTTGTTTTCCTGGTGATTATGGCATCAGTGATGAAGAAGAAGAAGATGATGAAGTTGAACTACCATTCCTTCAGAAGAAGGCATAGATGAAGAAGAAAAGGATGAAAGATAGGGTATGGTTTGATCCCTCAATTCCTAATTCACATTTACTGTTGTGCAAGAGCTTGTGTTTTGACAGTGTTTATCAGTTCAGAGATGCTTTAAGGGATTTTCATATAAGGACATTGAGGTCTTTTAAGTACCATAGGAACTCCCCAACAAGAATTATTGTTTGGTGTTCACAAAGAGAGCATGGATGTGAATTTTACATGTGTGCCTCCAGGATAGCTCATGAAAAAACTTTCTGCATTAAGAAGTGTAACATGGAGCACACTTGTCCAGCATCAGCTGAGAACACAAAGGTTACTACTAAGTGGCTTTCCAAAGCTGTTGAGCCTTCTCTTAGAGCAGATCCTAGAGCACCTGTGAAAGCACTAATTAAAAAAAACAAAGTCAAGTTTTCTGTTGATGTATCAAGGAGTGTGGCCTATAGGGCAAGGAGGAAAGCCATTCAAGTAGTGCAAGGTGCCCACAATGAGCAGTACTTGAGACTGAGGGACTATCTACAAGCAGTTCTTGATATAAAGCCTGGTGAAAGGATCGATATGGTTGACTAGAGGGGGGGCGAATAGGCAACTACCAATTTTTAGCTTTTCTTAACAAATTAGGTTTAGCAACAAATAGGTTGTCTAGATGTGCAACTAGGTGAGCAACCTATATGATGCAACCAACAATAACAACAAGTGCAAGCAAAGGATTCAACACAACAATAGCTTGCACAAAGTAAAGGGAAGAGATAACCACAAGTGGAGCCGGTGGAGACGAGGATGTGTTACCGAAGTTCCTTCCCTTTGGGGGAAGTACGTCTCCGTTGGAGCGGTGTGGAGGCACAATGCTCCCCAAGAAGCCACTAGGGCCACCGTATTCTCCTCACGCCCTCACACAATGCGAGATGCCGTGATTCCACTAGAGGTGCCCTTGAAGGCGGCGACCGAACCTTTACAAACAAGGTTGGGGCAATCTCCACAACTTGATTGGAGGCTCCCAACGGTACCACGGAGCTTCACCACAATGGAATGTGGCTCCAAGGTAACCTCAACCGTCTAGGGTGCTCAAACAGCCAAGGGTAACAAGATCCGCAAGGGATTAGTGGGGGGGGGGAATCAAATTTCTCTTGGTGGAAGTGTAGATCTGGGCCTTCTCAACCAATCCCTAGAAAATCAACAAGTTTGATTGGCTAGGGAGAGAGATCGGGCGAAAATGAGCTTTGGAGCAACAATGGAGCTTGGGGGAAAAGAGGTAGGTCTTCTTGGGGAAGAAGACCTCCTTTTATAGTGGGGAATCAAATCCAACCGTTATCCCACAACTCAGCCCGCAGAGAGCGGTACTACCGCCCATGGGAGCGGTACTACCGCACTAGGCAGCGGTACTGCTGCTTGGCCCAACGGTAGTACCGCTGGGGCTGCGCACAAAGACAGAGAGTAGAGAGAAGGAGCAGGAGAGAGAGAGCCCTCGAGCGGCACTAGTAGCGGTGGTAGGATGGTACTACCGCTTGTAAGCAGTACTACCGCGCCTACTGCCGCTCCTACTGCCGCCCAACCGGACATAAGAAGCGACACTCTCGAATTGAGGTGGTACCAGCGCGGAACTGGAGCCGTACTGCCGCTGATGGCCACGAGCGGTACTACCGCTGTGGAACAGAGGTACTACCGCTTGAGGCTATCAGCGGTACTGCCGCTCCGGTTCGGCGGTACTACTGCTGGCTCCTCCCATGTGCCACTTCCGCGATAATGGTATACTCCAAGGAAGAGAGAAGGAGCTGGGGGTGCGAGAAAGATGTGTAAGTGTTGATTCCACCCTAGCCTTTCCGATACGGACCCCCTCTTGATAGTACGGCGTCTCCTACGACTCAAGTCCACCAAAACCGAAACGAAAGAGACTACACCGTCTTCACCTTGAGCTCCGAGGGGAAAGAATCGTCTGGTGCCAATGAATGAATATCTGAAATGCTCAATGCACACGATTAGTCCGCAAAAGCATTGTCATCAATCACCAAAAACCACTTAGAGAGAGACATGCCCTAACAATATCCCCTTTTTTGGTGGATTGATGACAACACGGGATTTGCATAAATATATGACAAGAGAATAAGCAAACCCCATAGACTACAAAATATAGACGGGCTCCCCCTAGATGTGTGCACTTAATAGGAGTGCCTTTGGAAAGCAAAGTACACACATTAGGATCAACACTCCCCCTATATTTTATAGCCTGACAACACTTGCATCTAAAATAAGAGAGATATAAGCTAGGATGCAAGGGTGTAGTAAGTGAGCAAAATGGAATCATAAGTTAAGCATGCAACTCTGATACGTCTCCAACGTATCTATAATTTTTGATTGTTCCATGCTATTATATTATCTGTTTTGGATGTTTTATATGCATTAATATGCTATTTTATATTATTTTTGGGACTAACCTATTAACCTAGAGCCCAGTGCCAGTTCCTGTTTTTCCTTGTTTTTGAGTTTCGCAGAAAAGAAATACCAAACGGAATAAAACTTTCGCGATGATCTTTCTTGGACCAAAAGGAAACCAGAGGACTTGGAGTGCAAGTCAGAGAAGCCACGAGGCGGCCACAAGGACGGAGGGCGCGCCCCCACCCTTGTGGGCCTCTCGTGCACCTCCTGACCTAATTCTTTCGCCTATATATACTCTTATATGCCCAAACCACCAGAGGCATCCACGAAAAGACTTTTCCACCGCCGCAACCTTCTGTACCCGTGAGATCCCATCTAGGGGCCTTTTTCGGCGTCCTGCCGGAGGGGGATTCGACCACGGAGGGCTTCTACATCAACACCATTGCTCTTCCGATGAAGCGTGAGTAGTTTACCTCAGACCTACGGGTCCATAGCTAGTAGCTAGATGGCTTCTTCTCTCTCTTTGATTCTCAATACCACGTTCTCCTCGATGTTCTTGGAGATCTATTCGATGTAATACTTTTTTGCGGTGTGTTTGCCGAGATCCGATGAATTGTGGATTTATGATCAGCTTATCTATGAATATTATTTGAATCTTCTCTGAATTCTTTTATGCATGATTTGATATCTTTGCAAGTCTCTTCGAACTATCGATTTGGTTTGGCCAACTAGATTGGTTTTTCTTGCAATGGGAGAAGTGCTTAGCTTTGGGTTCAATCTTGCAGTGTCCTTTCCCAATGACAGTAGGGGCAGCAAGGCACGTATTGTATTGTTGCCATCGAGAATAAAAAGATGGGGTTTTCATCATATTGCTTGAGTTAATTCCTCTACATCATGTCATCTTTCTTAATGCGTTACTCCGTTCTTCATGAACTTAATACTCTAGATGCAGGCAGGAGGCGGTCGATGTGTGGAGTAATAGTAGTAGATGCAGAATCGTTTCGGTCTACTTGACACGGACGTGATGCCTATATTCATGATCATTGCCTTAGATATCGTCATAACTTTACGCTTTTCTATCAATTGCTTGGCAGTAATTTGTTCACCCACCGTATTATTTTCTATCTTGAGAGAAGCCTCTAGTGAAACCTATGGCCCCCGGGTCTATTTTCCATCATACAATCTTTTTACTTTCCAATCTACGAGTTTCCGATTTACTGTTTGCAATCTTTTACTTTCCAATCTATAAAACAAAAATACCAAAAAATATTTACTTTACCGTTTATCTATCTCTATCAGATCTCACTTTTGCGAGTAACCGAGAAGGGATTGACAACCCCTTATCGTGTTGGGTGCAAGTTTGGTGTTTGTTTGTGCAGGTATTCGGTGACTTGCGTGCTGTCTCCTACTGGATTGATACCTTGGTTCTCAAAACTGAGGGAAATACTTACTCTACTTTGCTGCATCACCCTTTCCTCTTCAAGGGAAAAACCAACGCAAGCTCAAGAAGTAGCAAACTCACATACTACCAAAGAACTAGACACACATTAGATAATAAAAGGATAGGATAGCATATGTCTCACACCATATGATAGGGTAACCAGGTCTCACAAGCACAAACCAAACCAAAGCAACCGACCGATAAAAGAGTTTGCGAGAGAGAAAGACAAGGCAAATAAGACACACTCGCAACTCGACAAATCCCTAAACTCTCTCCCCCTTTGGCATCGAGACACCAAAAGGGCAAAGAGTGCTGCTACGGTCACAGGTGATAGCAAAGCCGAAGATCTCCATCATCACATTCCCGTGTGGTCGCCCGCGCCTCCGTCATCGGCAGAGGGCTGCTCAGACTCTGAATCCGTCCAAGGACAGTGCTAAGAAATCCACTCCTCCTCATCAGTGATCTTGCCCTCTGACCCACTAGCAACCTCTGCACCCAGTTGGCGCATACGAACCTTGTGATTGCTGCGTGATTGCTTCTCAGACACATGTGCCATATACTGCCCGTGAGACTGCATGCAAAATAGCTTCTTCATCTTGCGCTTGAACTTCTTTGCCCATGAGGGCTCCACACCAGAGGGCTCATAGTCCTCATCATCCTCAGCCTCAGCCTCATCAGCTCCAGAAGGAATCTCAGTCTCCGGAATAGGAGTGCCCCAGTTCTCCTTCTGTCTCAGACGCTTAATCTCGTGAGAGACCAAGTCACCGGTCTCCAGCGAGACACCGGTATAAGTGTGCGCCCATGCTTTCTCAATGAGCAACATCAGGTAGGGGGCATAGATGGGGCACTTGCGCTCAGTGATGGTAGAGAGGAGCTCTGACCACATGACATGAGAGATATCCAAGGAATCTCCTGTGTTGTTCTCCTTCTCATGCTGGCAAAACAGTAACATATCCATGAGGAACGAATGAACCATATCCAAGTTCCCAATGCGAGGGAAAAGAGTGTTCCTGAAGATGTGATGAAGGATGTCCAGAAAGGGAAACAGCTCATAGGTCTTCTTCTCCATCACGGGGTGAATCTTCACAGTGCTGTAGGTCCAGAGAGCCGACTTGCGAGTAGAGGTAGCATTCGTGTGAGGACGAAAGCCAACCGGGTTGTCAAGGCCCTGATCTTCAACACCTAACAGTTCCATGAACGCCTTCCATTTGACTGGGAGAAGTCTTCCATTGGTCATCCAAGTCAAAGTCCTTTCCTCATCAGTCCCAAGGTGAACCGTGGCATAAAACTGAGCCACCATATCCGCATCAAAATCCTTGTTGAACTCCATGAGCTTGAGAATGTTTAGCTGAGCACACATCTCCAGTGCCTCGCCAAAATAGACACGATCCTTCTCCAAAAAAGAAATGTCTATGGAGCGGACATCTACATAGAGATTCTTCTTTGCTTTGAGCACATCAAAGTAGACAAACCACTAAAACCGGTTCCAGAAGGGGCGGTTGACAAGAGCTGGATCTTGATCTTGAGCATACGGGTTGCGATGACGAGCCACACAGAACTCCTTAGAGGTCATCTCTGTCACAGACTTGGCCTTCGGCTTGGGCTTGTTGGCAACTTGCTTGGAAGGAGGCTTGGTCTGAGTTGAAGGAACACTTGAAGATGAAGCAGCTGCCTCAGAGGTGCGATAGCGCTTTGATCCCCCTGGACGCCCGGGGTTGATACGACGGACGGGGGGCTCCGAAGTGCCATCACCTGGAACCACACAAACACCGGCAAAAAAAGCCAACAAAACGAGCATAAGCCAGCAGAAGAGCAACGCGAATCAACATTTGGTATGAGAAAATGGAGGCCAGCACCCCAAGCTGTAGTACCGTTCCTAGCAAGCGGTAGTACCGCTCCAGGGGAGCGGTAGTACCGCCCGAGGCAGAGAACAATGGTCAGGCCACATCCGCTGCAAGATCCGGTACTACCGGGGGTGCCAAAATCAAAAGTACTCCTACCAAACATCAATCCAACTAGTCTAGCAGCTTTCAACATCCTACTCAAGCCTTGATTTAACCAAAAATCAAAAAATGCTAAGACTATTGCCCCAAAAGCCTAGATCTGAAAACTAGAAGCAACGAGGAGAAGAACGGGGGCAATACCAGCATCCATGGCAAGAGGAAAGGGTGGGGATCGATTCCACCGGTTGGAACTGCGAAGGATGGCCCGAAGAAGGCGGCCCGGCGGCGGCCTCCCGCGGCGAGTTCGTCGCTAGAGCGAGAAAGGAACGGACGGGGCGAGTCGAATGGGTATGGGGGAGTAAAACTCCCCCTGCCCGATTCATAACCCCCAGTCCCACCCTGCAGCGGTAGTACCGCTCGGGCGGGCGGTAGTACCGCTTGATGCTACTCAGCGGTAGTACCGCCCGTCCACAGCGGTAGTACTGCCCAGCAAAAACTCGACGAGACAGGAAAGAAAAAGGCATAGCTCCAACAAAGAGAAACACCGAGACGAGCCGAGGGAGCAACTCCACGAGCAAAGCACAACCAAAAACCAGAGATGCACCCACGGATAGACTAGAAGCAAAACACAATAACACCACAAACCAAATCAACTGGAGAAAAAGAAAAACCACACATCTCTCAAAGAGAGGGCGGTGGCCAAGGCCACCTATGTTTGAGTCAAGTGGTATGCTACCGCGAAGATTTTAACCTTGGGCCCATGACCTAAACTCATCTTTGAAGCACAAGTACCATAAAAAATGGCTAATGTGAAAGACATGATCGATTTATGCATAATGGGGGGAGGGAGAGTTCATTGAGAGAACAACACTCCCACTATGTCCATGCCTACATTTAGAACAAGATATAATGATGAGTGCAGTGGGGTGTGCCTAGATTCAAGCCACATTGCTCAAATCAATGATGTTTAGCTCATGCCTTAACTCGCGAAATCTTGCTTCATCTAGAGGCTTGGTGAAGATATCCGCTAGTTGCTCTTGAGTGTTGATGTAGATGATATCAATATCTCCCCGCTTGATGGGGTCCCTAATGAAATGATGACGAATCTCAATATGCTTTGTCTTGCTATGTTGCACCGGATTGTGAGAAATCTTGATAGCACTTTCATTGTCACATAGAAGAGGCATTTTGTCATAAGTGACACCGTAATCCTTTAAAGTTTTTCTCATCCATAGCAATTGTGCACAACAACTTGCGGCGGCTACATACTCGGCCTCGGTGGACGAGAGAGACACACAATTTTGTTTCTTCGAAGACCAACTCACCAAAGAGCGACCAAGGAATTGGCACCCTCCGGAAGTTGACTTCCTCTCCACACAATCTCCCGCCCAATCCGAATCCGAGTAACCCATGAGATCAAAGCTTGCTCCTTTGGGGTACCATAAGCCAAAGTTTGGGGTATGAGCCAAATATCAAAAGATTCGCTTGACCGCCACATAGTGACTTTCCTTAGGTGCGGCTTGAAACCGTGCACAAATTCCCACACTCAACATGATATTCGGTCTAGATGCACAAAGGTAAAGCAAGGATCCAATCATGGAGCGATATACCTTTTGATCCACCGCTTTACCATTGGGATCACTGTCAAGCTTGCATTTGGTGGGCATTGAAAACTTGACCGGCTTGACATCATCTAGCTTGAATCTCTTGAGCATGTCTTGGGTATACTTGGCTTGGTTGATGAATGTTCCTTCTCTTCTTTGCTTGACTTCGAACCCAAGAAAGAACTTCAACTCTCCCATCATAGACATCTCAAACTTCTCGGTCATTAGTGCGGTAAACTCATCATTGAAAGATTTGTTAGGAGAACCAAAAATAATATCATCAACATATAGTTGGCATATGAACAAATCCCCTTTGACGCTCTTAGTAAAAAGAGTGGGATCGATTTTCCCAATTTCAAACCCACAATCTTACAACAACTCGGTAAGGTGCTCATACCACGCACGTGGGGCTTGCTTAAGGCCATAGAGCGCCTTTTTGAGTTTGTATACATGAGTGGGGAGCTTGGGATCCTCGAATCCCGGAGGTTGTTTGATGAGGGCATTCCAGTACCTCCTATTGTTCCCATGAAGAAGGAGGTGAAGCCCAACTTCAGGACTCCACCAAGTTAGAGGTGTGCCAAGGGGGTCACCGAACCATGGTAATTCGGTCGATTGCATTTTTAGTTATTTATTTTATTCCAGGCCATGTTATGGGCCAATTAGGATATTTATTTATGTGTTTCGGTTTGGGCCTGTCCAACTGACTTGGTTTCTGGCCTCCTATATAAAGGACCCAACTTCTAAGGTTTAGGGAGAGTTTAGTTTTTGAGTTGTGTCTCGAGGTGAAGCATCCCTCCGGGGACGGCGCCGCCGCATATCCAGATTGAATAAAGTTGCGTGAAGGTTCTTGTGTGCATCAAGAATTATCAGGCTGAGGTTTGAGGCGTGTTGATCATCATCACGTTGCTTGCTGGATTCGCTCCTCTTCTTCAGGTTGCATTCATCGCGTGATTGGAAGGTTAGCTATTTGTTGATTCGCCGTGAAAGATCGGGCAAAATTCTACGGATCATCACGTTGATCCTTATCATGTGGTATCAGATTTCTAGGTTGCTCACGGCGAGTTTTTGTTGATCGATCTTAGAGTTGCTGTAGCGGCAGGCCATCGGAGGCGTTCCACCATTTTTCTGTTTCTCGGATAGATTGGAATACCCCGCGTGATCGGAATACCAAGCAAGAACGGAAAGAAGAAAAAAAGAACACGTGCAGATCGGATCTGATTTGTTGGCTCGGATTCTGGTACGTGTTAGTCCTTCGTCTTCACGTTATTAGCAAGGTCAAGAAATAGTCTGTTTTCGCGTGGGGTCTGTTCGCAACAGAAAATACATATTTGGTGCACCTCTAATTTATTTTTTGAGATCTCTTTCTTCCTTGTGTACGAGAGCAAAGGAAAGAGATCGTTGTTGTGTGCACGTCGGACCAGATTGTTTTGGCAAGTTGTGTTTGGTTTTTTTTTTGGGTACGTAATTATCTTGGTTGGCTTTGCAACTAAAAAAAAGAGGTAAACATTGGATCGGTGTTATTAGCGCGTGAGACTTCTACTACTATTTTTGATCCACCGGAAAAAAAGGACTGTTCGCTGGTTCAGCTTTGGTTCCATCGGTTTCGCACGCCTCAGACATTGTCTGCTCCCCTGCGTGTAGCTTGTACCTCTGTCAGCTATCGCCTGTAACACACTGTCTGCCTGTCCATTATATTAATCCAAGATGTACAGTAATTTGGATGGCTACAAAATCTTGTTATGTGGCGTCAGTAACGTCACATAGTTTTCTCACCGTCGAGAGTAAAAGGGATGATTTTCCGCCTACGCGTTCACCGCAACCTATATGGCAGACTGGCATGAGTGGTTTGCCTGCCGCGAGTCCACCGCGACGAGGTTTTATGCCACGACGACGGGTTTGTTTTGAGGCCAATTCTGATCATTTTGAGGAGAAGAGTTCACCACGACCTATTCGGTTGGACAAGGCAAAGCAAGCTGAGAGGAAAGTTTCTGAGGACACAGTGTTTGTTTCGGAGGTTGTTGTCAACAAGGCAGCGACGAGCATGACTCCTTCACAAGAGAAGAAGGCTGATGTTGACTCGGATGTGGTGGATGAAGTTGTACCACTGAGTGGGCTGAATATGCAACTCAAGCGGGTACATGGTGATACTTGCATGACAGTTGATAGAGGCCAGCGTTGGAATTTGTTTCAGGCGCAATGCATGATCAAGGGAAAAGCATGTAAGTTGATTATCGATGGTGGTAGCTGTACCAATGGCATAAGCAAGGCAATGGTGGCATCTTTTGGTTTATCCACTTGGCGTATTCCTGAACCTAAGCATCTAGAGTGGTTGAATAGTTGTGGTATGCTGAAGGTTACACACAAGGTGCGTGTGCCATTTACAGTTGGTGAGTACGCTGATGAGGTGGAGTGCGATGTGTTGCCATTGGAGGTGTGTGGATTGCTACTTGGGCATCCATGGCAGTATGATCACAATGTTATCCATGCTGGGAGAGCAAATACATATACATTTTTGCATGATGGCAAACATCGGACGTTGAAGCCTATGACAGATGATCAGATCAAGCCTGATGTGGTGTTGGTGGTGCGCAAGGATAAATATGGAATAGGATATGGTATAAGGATTATCCGGCAAGAAAAAACGGATTATCCTAATGCATCGTATATTAGCAATACCATATCCTATCAATCGGACTCGGATTCGGATCGGATTGTTGTCAGATGTGAAAAATCTCTTACCGTATCCTATAAAAACAGATTCGAAAATAGTTTCGGACGGAAATTATCCTTACCACTTTCGCCCTGACTTCTTGGGGAAGAAGACCTCCTTTTATAGTGGGGAATCAAATCCAACCGTTATCCCACAACTCAGCCCGCAGAGAGCAGTACTACCGCCCATGGGAGCTGTACTACCGCACTAGGCAGCGGTAATGCCGCTTGGCCCAGTGGTAGTACCGCTGGGGCTGCGCACAGAGAGTAGAGAGAAGGAGCAGGAGAGAGAGATCCCTCGGGCGGCACTAGTAGCGGTGGTAGGATGGTACTACCGCTTGTAAGCGGTACTACTGCGCCAACTGCCGCTCCTACTGCCGCCCAACCCGACACAAGAAGCGACAGTCTCGAATCGAGGCGGTACCAGCGGTAGTACCGTCCTACCACCGCTACTAGTGCCACCCAACCTGACACGAGAAGCGACAGTCTCGAATCGAGGCGGTACCAGCGCGGAACTGGAGCCGTACTGCCGCTGATGGCCACAAGCGGTACTACCGCTGTGGAACAGCAGTACTACCGCTTGAGGCTATCAGCGGTACTGCCGCTCCAGTTCGGTGGTACTACCGCTGGCTCCTCCCATGTGCCACTTCCGCGATAACGGTATACTCCAAGGAAGAGAGAAGGAGCTGGGGGTGCGAGAAAGATGTGTATGTGTTGATTCCACCCTAGCCTTTCCGATATGGACCCCCTCTTGATAGTACGGCGTCTCCTACGACTCAAGTCCACCAAAACCGAAACGAAAGAGACTACACCATCTTCACCTTGAGCTCCGAGGGGAAAGAATCGTCTCGTGCCAATGAATGATATCTGAAATGCTCAATGCACATGATTAGTCCGCAAAAGCATTGTCATCAATCACCAAAAACCACTTAGAGAGAGACATGCCCTAACACCTGGTAGCAGGTGTATTATTACAACATTTGAGGACCCAGAAAACCCAGCACCAACTCCTAGATTTAAGTACATGTTCTAATGCTTGCATGCATCAAAGCAGGGATTTCTTAATGGTTGCAGACCTTTTATAGGTAAATTTGCAACTCTTGTTTACTGAAAATAAAGTTTTTTCATTTTTAATTTATTTATTAGCTAATTTGTGCATTGATGCAGGGCTTGATGGTTGCTTCATCAAGCTCACCACTGGACAACAAATTCTTGCAGCCACAGGAAGCGATGGCAACAACAACATCTACCCCATAGCCTTTGGGGTGGTTGACAAGGAAGATACTGACAGCTGGACATGGTTCCTAACCCAGCTTAGATGCTGCATTGGTAGTGGAAGCAAATTTGGAACCTACACCATTATTTCTGACAGGCAAAAGGTATGCCCCCCATCTGTGCAATTTTAATTGGTTATTCATTGTAATTGATGATCACGGTTATTAATTTTAGTTGTTATACTTAATTTTAGTTGTTATTCATAGTAGTTGATGATCATGGTCATTAATTTTATGAATAGGGGTTTCTACAGGCTATAAATGAAGTGTTTCCTGATTCCTCTCAGAGATACTGTCTTAGGCACATATATGCCAATTTCCAGTCTGCTGGTTTTAGAGACAAAGAATTAAAAAAATATGTAGACAGGGCTAGCTACTCATTCACCAAACATGGCCATGAATTGGCAATGGCAGAGTTGAAAGCAGAGTGTGAAGATGCCTGGGCTTGGCTTAAGAAAATCCCTGCACCAACTTGGTGTAGGTCTTCAATGGATTATAATTGCAAAATTGATCTTGTTGTGAACAACCTGAGTGAAGTGTTCAACAAAATGATCCTTGATGTTAGGGCCAAACCAATTAGAACAATGTTTGAAGGAATTAGGACAAAGCAAATGATCAAAAGGCAAAAAACAAGGAAAAAAACAGAGACCTGCAGGTGGATGATCACACCCAATTATTCTGAAATATTGGAGGAGAATAAGAAATATGCCAAGAATTGCCAGGCTGATAGGGCTGGTCCTTCTATTTGGCAAGTGTCAAGTGGTGAGCAACAATACTCTATGAATCTAGAAACTAGATCATGTGACTGCAGGAGGTGGGACATGACAGGTGTGACTTGCAGTCATGCAATAGCATCAATGAGCAAGCTTCATATTCACCCAAAGGACTTTGTGCATGATTTTTTCAAGAAGCCACTATACATAGAAACATATAAAGACATTATTTATCCTGTCCCTGGTCTTGAATTCTGGCCTGACACCCACACCCAAGATATTGAGCCACCTGTTTTCAAAGAAAAACTAGGCAAGAAACAGACAGCAAGGAGGAAAGGTCAATATGAGGTGCCTGCACCAAAGGACACCAGCAGAATGGGAACAATTACATGCAGTAATTGCAGTCTGCAAGGCCACAGATACAACCACTGTCAGTCAACTCTGAAACCAAGTCTTCAGATGAGAAAGAACTTACACCAGGTTAATAGAGATGATCAATTTTGGTATGTATGATCAATTTTGGTATGGTTAAATTACTAACTGTTTTCATTTGAACATGCAGGAGAACAGAGAAATTTTCAGGGGTGGGTCATCATCTGCTCATCCTCCACATCCACCTCCAACTGCAACTTCACAAGCACACTACTTAAACACAACTAGCCCAGCAACATCAGCTCCTCCAGTTCCTCCTAAAGTAAGGAGGCCACGAAAAACAGCAGGCCCAACCTCATCTGCACTAGTAAGGGGATTCATTTCACCTAGAACAACCAGTGTAGGAACTGAAATACTGACAGGTAAGAGAAAGAGGAAACCTAACTCCAAATGGGATTCCTATTTCACTGCTAGTGGAAATCACTGAAAGTTAGTACCAGGTTAAGTTAGTACTTTTCTGAATGTGTGACCAACTTTGTCTGAGTGTCTGGTTTATGAACTACTACTACCTATGTCTGAATGTCTGTAATGTGCTGTGGTACTGTGTTGTGGTACTTGAATGTTGATTGTATGCTACTAAGTTTGTGTTGTGCTACTTGAATGGTTAAATTGTGCTAGTGAACTTGAATGTTGAATGTATGCTACTGAATTTGTGATAGTGGCAAGTGCATGTCTGAATTTGTGCTACTTGGATGTTTGAATTTGTTTTTGCTACTTAGCATTTCTACAGTTCAGAAATGTTCATATGAATCAGTAGTTACAGTCAACTTAATTTTCAAAAACTAGAAAAAAAAAACAAATAAAAAAACAAAAATAGTTTGGCCTGGGGCTCGAATCCAGGACCAGTGGGTTGTAACCCTACGTTCAATGCCAATGGGATAGTACGAATGATTTGTTTGACTAGCATCGGCGATCCTAGTTATCATTAGGTAGTGGTAAGTATTGTGTTTAGCGTGCGTTGCGCCCGGCTGCGTCGTGAGCGTGCGTTGCATATCACTTGTCATTTCGGATTCCCAGGCATTAAAACGTGTCCGCGACCGCTCTCCCTGCCCACTCGCCGCTCGCACTACCCACTACCCTCTCCCCTCTCTCCTGTCGAAATCCTCGCCAACAACCACCCCACCGCCGTCGCCATGGACCGGAGCCTCGGCTGGCAGAAGGCCGTCGAAGAGCTCGCCGACAACAACCAAGAGTTGTGCGCGCAGTACACGAAGATCACGCGCTGGTTCCCCAGTGTGGAGATGATGAGGAACCACGCTCGCGGCCTTGTCAAGGTCATGCCGGCTGCTGAAAAGTAGCGTGCCTTCCCTCGCGGCTTCACCATCCCGCCAGCGACCATTCTTTTGTGGGCAATGCGTGAGGTGCAGCGCTCCCCCGACCCCAGGCAGCGCGCCCGTTGGTAGATGTACCGCTCATCCACCACGCCGCCGGCAGCCGAGGATCCTGCGCGCGTTGCGTACAGGGCGGAGCATGTCACCGACGCCGTCCTTGCTCTCCCAGCCCCCATCAACACTGCCTACTGGGAGAGGCGCAATGCATTTGTCCTCGGGCCAGACGATGACTCCGAGGTGGAGTCATTTGATGACTATGACGACGAGTCCTCTGACGACGAGGTGGAGGAGCTCGTCGTACTCTCCGACAACGAGCCGGATGTGTAGATGCTAGCGCCAGTCATCGACGCCGTGGAGGGGGACAAGAACCTCCCCATTGACGTGGAGAAGCTGCCGGAGGTCGCATATCTCCCAGAGGTCGTCGTCGTGAAGCAAGAGGTTCAGGAGGATGATGTGGTCGCGCCGACGGCGGGGAAGAAGAAGAGGGCGGCGGGGAAGATGACTGTGGTGCGGCGCTCCGAACGCCTGAAGCTGCTGAAGAAGGATGAGTGAGGATGCTATCTTCAGTTTCGTCAGTCTTAGCAATCTTCAGTTTCGTCAGTCTTACCAATCTTCAGTTTCATCACTGTTGATTTCTTCAGCTATGCTATTGTTAGTTCACTAAGTTAGAGTGTCAGTTTGTTCAGACTATATGTATGTCAGCAGTATGTCAGACTGTTTTACTACTTATCATTTCCAGATATGCTAATATATGAAAGCTATGTTATCATTTCCAAGTATGTCACTATTGTCAGTTAGCTAGATATATATGCAGATATTGGCTACACATAATATAGGAAAGTAAAACAGCCTCATCATTCAACCTTCTTACTTACTTAACTTAGCATAGTAGGTCTTAACATAAAAGTCATTACATCATAGATAAAACCACCTAGTTCTTAAACCATAACAGTAGCTCATACTATCTTGATTCAGGTTCTGAAACCACATAACACATTCCCAAAATATACACCTAACATGTAGGACATTCCAAGGCCAGCTATATATATAGGCCTAATAATTACTTAACCAACACAGCAAGCACTTCACTCATCCATTATTGCCTTGATCCTCTCCAGCTTATCTTTGATGCCATGCCCAGCCTTGAGCAGATCAGCAATCATATACTCCAGCTTCTTCTTCTTCTCTTGCTTAAGTAGGCCCCTCTCCCCCTCCACTTCCTTCATGGCCTTCCTCATGTTCTGAATGATATCTGCTTGGCTTTGAAGAATGCACCTTTGCTCCTTGGCAAGCTTCAGCTTCTCCATCTTTGACCGATCCTCAAGTTGTTTCTTCTTTTCATTTAGATCATTGATTGTCTGACTGGTATAGTCCATGTCATGAGACATCTTGCCATCTTGATAGTCAAAAAGCTTGGATACATCTTCCACCAACTGGCTGTAGCTGTCTGACAGGAAGTCAATTTCCTTCTTTAGCTTGCCCACCTCTTTCTCATGAGCTTGTTTGTCCTTCACCCTACCCAAGTTCTGCTCATGGTACATGTCACAAATCCTTGCTAGGCACCTTTGTAGGATCTCTGGCCAAGGAGCATCCACCCACTCCACCACCCCACAGTTCACACCTTCATCCTACAGAAGCAATTTTTCAAAAGTAAGCACAAAGCACCTTGCTTAAAAACTTAATACAGTTAACTGAAGTCATAAACTTAATTCAGTTAAGTGAAACCATATGTTTAGATCAATGCTCTCTGAATTCAGCTAACAGAAGCAATTTTTCAAAAGTAAGCACAAAGCACCTTATTTAGCAACACTGAAATTCATTTAACAACACTCAATTGAATTCAGCTTACTGGATTCAGTGCAGCAGAGATAAATTCAGCTAACAGTTATATTCAGTTAACAGTTAACAGATATATTCAGTTAACAGTTAATGGGTGTCCTCAGTTTCAGTCAACTGTTTATTGAATTTAGTTAACTCAAGATCTAATTTCACATATATGCTTCCATATGTAAGGCACTTGTCAGTTTGAGTTCAAAACACACCACACATCTCTGCACAACTGAGAACACATTCACACTGCACTTTCTGTTCCACCAGCAAAACAAGTAAGAGTTGAAGATTAAGTACCTGCTGCACAGGACAACCGAGGAATCGCCTCCCAGTCAAAGCACCTTCGAAAGCTACCATCTTGTTGGGCCTCTGACGATGCATCATGCACTTCAGTTCAGATTCAGTGAGAGAACCACAGAAAGATGGATCCACCACACTGTCGGGGGTTTCCTGCAAAAGAAACTTGGAATCAAACATTGGAACCAAAAGGAACTTGGAATCTCGAATTTGGATGACCTAACCCTAACCCTAACTCTGTTCCACGATGCACTTACAAAGAGCTGAGGATCCATTGAAACCATGCGGATGTCCTCGTCCAAGCTCTCCTCGTCATTCCACGATGGCATCCTCAAGTTCTACCGGCAGCAATGCTGGCGGCGGCGACGGCGATATGCTCAGAGCAAGAGGGAGAGGGAGAGGATGAGGATGAGGATGAGTGAGCGAGGAGGGAGAGAGTGACTGAGCTCTCACAGTGGGCCAACTTATTGGACCACCGACAGCCGCGTCCCGACCGCAAACGCGGCGTTAACGGGCGTTAACGCGCGGCCGTCCACGGTTGGCCACGGTGGCATCTGATTCATGGGCCCAACCGGTCAGTTTGGTGCTTAGAGCGGGCACAGCGGGCGGTTATCCGACATGGTAGTTTTTTGCCACAGATTAAAATAAAGTGATAGTTTCGGAACAAAATCGTAAAGTGGTAGTTTCTGGGCACGTTAGGACGAAATGTGGTAGTTTTTGGTTAAATACTCGACGGACCGTGGCCAAGCTAGCAAGGAGACGCGAGGGTTACTGTCACCGCGCGCCAGAAGGGGGACGTGCTAGGTCGCACACGGTTGGACCGCCAGAACCTTCCTGCACGTAGACAAAGCACTGCCGGTGGCCGGAAAAGCCGTCCCCGTCGACCCCGGCCGGGTCGCCGTCATCGAGCTAGGCAATGTGACGGAAATGCGTTTCACGTACGAGATCTGCAACAGGACATTTCTTATTTCCACCTGCGACCATCCGTTTTAAGGTCTCTAGAAGCTCCTGGTTTCGGGTATTTCATTCCTTCCAACCGGTGATTGATTGCAAACAAAATTAGACCACGTAAAATCCGAGTAAGCAGTTTTGGGTTTGTGCTATTTTACAGCACGGGTATCATGTTTTGATTGCATCTTTCTACCCGTTGCAGTCGATGATGATAATGATGCAGCTGACGACGATGTGGTTGGCAAGGACATCGATACAATGAGCAGAGATGCGTTTACAAATTATAAGGGTACAGTTTGACCACATGCTTGAGCTGCATTTGTCGCCATAACGATATTGGCTCAATTGCATTGTGTGTTTCAAATGTACGTACTACCACGGTCACTGCCAGAACTGCTATATGCTTACTCCAAAGTTGCATCCTAAACTAGACACGCCTTGCGCGCGTCCATGTAGTAATGGACCAGTTGTAAAAAGAATTAATAGATCCTACTGCCTCCAAGTACAATGGAATTTATTTCAGACACGCATACAATCTGAAACAAAGTAGCTATTCTACATGTAGTTCAATGTCGGCAAACTTTTTGTATATCGACGGTGAAACCAAGGACTTGAACGTGTTCTAGAACGGCCAACAAACAGTGTGACTCCCAGCGCGTGGGTTCACTCCAACTCCAAGTTTTTTTTTTGAGGGTAAAGTCCAAGTTTATTCATGAAAGTCCACATGGTGTGGGATACATCTGAGGTCATGGGGTACACCAAACCAAACGTGGCGTCCCGGGCCTCTCGAAAATGAAAACTTGGCTAGACGATGTGCTTCTACATTGACAGCACGACTCTCAAATACAAAAGTGGAAAGAAAAGAAGATGATCTAAGGTTTATCTCACTAATAATTGCCCCATAAGTTCCCCTGGCTCCTCTGTTGATGTCCGAGACCACCTGTTGGCAGTCGGAGGCCACCACAAAGTTATGGATTCCCAAATCTTCTGCTAGAGCCATAGCTTCTCGACACGCCATTGCTTCTAGAGTAGGTGGGTCTGTTACTCCTTGCACTACTAGTGCTGAGCTCCCCATAAAATTCCCTTGTTCATCTCTGCATACAGCCGCAGCCGAACCTCCTCTAGTGCCCAGGACTCCACCATCTACATGTATCTTGAAATAACCTGGTGGTGGCTTCCGTGCATGTGTGTATACCTGATTTGTTGTCACACCTCTCACAGTAGCCTGCTGCATCTTCTCCTTTACAATGCCAAGCTCAGCAATGAACCTCGTTATAAATCCGTACGTCGCATAAGGGGTCTGAAAGATAGCTTCATGGATAGCCTTACGCCTTGCATGCCATATGGACCATAGTGTCACCGATACCAGCGCAAGCTCATCACGCGATAACAGTTCCATCAACGTAAACAACCATTGCTTTGCCATTGGCTCCGATGTAGCTATTATTTTATGCGTGATCTCTTCATCAATGAGAGCCCACACACTCCTCGACGATGTGCACTCAATAAGTGAATGGCGCCAAGAATCCCGAACTCCACATAATCCGCACTGAGGCGAATCAGACATATGGCGATGGGCCCAGACGTCATTAGTCGGAAGCGAGTGCTTCGACAATCTCCACAGAAACATCCGTACCTTGCCCGGAACTTCTGTTTTCCACAGGGTTTTCCAGGCCCCTTCCTCGGCCCTAGAGCTGGAAGGACCCGGTACTTCCTCCAGCCACGCTTCTCTTCTGTTTCTGGTAGCTACTAGCATATTGTATGCCGATTTAACAGTGAAAGTTTCATTTTTCTCGTGAAACCATGCCTAGAAATCTGTGATGTTTCGGGTGCACATCGGTATTCCCATTATAACTCGAGCATCCATTGGCATGAACGTTGCTTGGACAAGCTGTCTATCCCATGAGGCAGTCACACTAGTTATAAGCTCCGAAACCAGTGTGGGTGGGTTTGGCGAAATACTCCCATAGGGCCGCATCATCTCCTCTCTGGGTAACCAGTTTTCCGTCCATATGTTTGTGTCTGCTCCGTTCCCAATTCTCTTTATCAAGCCCTGCTTCAGAACGTCTCTTCCCTCTATAATGGCCCGCCAGACCTGTCTCGGATGACCCCCCAATTCGGCATGGAGTATATCAGAGGTTGGGTAGTAGACACTTTTCAGTACTCGAGCACTCAACGACTCGGGGTCTTGCAACAAGCGCCACGCCTGCCTAGCAAGCATGGACAGATTGAAGAGTTCGAAATCTTTGAACCCGAGGCCTCCCATGCCCTTGGGTTGTGTCATCGTTTTCCAAGAAACCCAATGCGGTTTACGCTTTTCATCTTTTGCACCCCACCAAAACTTCCGAATGAGCATGTTTAAATGTTCACACAAGCCTCTAGGTAGTTTGAAGCATGACATGGAGAACACTGGTACAGCCTGCGCAACAGCTTTGACAAGAACTTCCTTGCCAGCCGAAGACATAGTTCGCTCAATCCAACCTTGAACCTTGCTCCAGAGACGGTCCTTAAGATATTTGAAAGCCCCGTTCTTTGAGCTTCCTATGTCTGACGGTATCCCCAAATACTTCTCATTAAGTGTTTCATTGGGAACGTTAAGTGTTTCCTTGATCTCTTGTCTAACCGACTCAGGCACCCCCTTGCTAAAATAAATTGATGATTTGGAGTAGTTAATACGCTGCCCCGTCGCTTGACAGTAAGTGTCCAGTACATGGTGCACCTCAGTTGCCCCCACACTGTTAGCCTTGAAGAACAACAGGCTATCATCAGCAAATAGGAGATGGCTTACCGGTGGCGCCGTAGGAGCTACCTGTAGTCCATGCAAATTGGATGACTCACTTTTAGATTTTAACAGGCACGAAAGGCCCTCTGCTACCAGCAAGAACAAGTATGGAGAGATCGGGTCCCCTTGTCTGATGCCTCTTGAAGGAATAAATTGTTGTAGCTTCTTCCCATTAAACAACACAGAGAACTTGACTGTGGTGACCAAGCTCATCACAATATCAACCCACCGGTTTGTAAAACCCAGCTTTATCATTATTGCCCTTAGGTAAGGCCACTCCACCCTATCATATGCTTTCATCATATCAAGCTTGAGAGCACACGACTGATTTTTCTTGGCTTTGTTCCTTTTCATAAAATGTAAACACTCATACGCCGTGATAATGTTGTCCGTAATCAACCTGCCTGGGACAAAAGCTGATTGCTCCTCTGAGATTATATCAGGTAGAACTACCTTAAGTCTGTTAGATATCACCTTGGAAGCAATCTTGTACAAAACATTACACAAGCTGATTGGACGAAATTGGGACAGTAGGGTTGGGTTTTTTACCTTTGGTATGAGTACCAAAATTGTGTCGTTTATGCATTCAGCCGACTCCGTGCCCTCCACTATCCTCAAAACCGCCTTTGTAACCTCATCACCGCAGGTGTCCCAGTGGTGTTGAAAAAAGTGCGTTGGGTATCCGTCAGGACCAGGTGCTTTCATTGGGTACATCTGAAATAAGGCCGTTTTCACTTCCTGGTGTGTGTATGGAGCATTTAACATGTCATTCATGGCCGGTGTTACTTTTGTTGGAACTGTATCCAGTACCTGCTCCATGTCATGCACCCCCTCCGATGTATAGAGATTTTGATAAAAGGCTATGGTCATGTTCTCCATCTCTATAACATTCTCTGTAACCTGGCCATCCGGTCTCTGGAGTGATTTTATTTGGTTTTTTCTCCTTCTTCGACTTGCCCTGAGGTGGAAAAAATATGTGATCTTGTCGCCGTGCATCAGCCACTCCAGCCGGGCGCGTTGTCTCCATAGGATCTCTTCCCTGTGATAAAGCTCAGTTAGTCTATCAATTATTTTAATCTCCAAATGACTTGGCCCATATCTGTTTGGGATCACGCGAAGCTCCTGTAGCTCTGACTTTAAGCGCTGAATCTCACGTCACACGTTACCAAAGTGGTTTCGGTCCCACTGGCTCAAATCATGCGACAATGATTGCAGTTTGTCGCATATACTCAGTACCGAATCCCCAGCACTATTCTGCCATGCATTCTGGATCACAGGCGACAGCTGCGGGTCCCGTTCCCATGCCACTTCATATTTAAAAGAGCGCGGGGCCCATTTGCATGCACCATGCACGTAGCTCACAAAGAGAGGGGCGTAGTCGCTCGACGCCGCAGTACCATGCTCCAGCCTAGCTGATGGGAAGGCTATTGACCAAGCCGGGTTAGCCACCCCACGATCCAACCTCACCCGTGTGTATGTCCCGCCTGTTACCTTCTTCTCAAACGTCCAATCCGTGCCAATATATCCAATATCAGATAAACCACATGTGTCGAGCGCATCCCTGAAAGCATCCATTTGTGCTTGGCTTCTATTCCCTACTCCATCATGTTCGTGAGCATGCAACACCTCGTTGAAATCGCCAAGGACTAGCCAGGGTATATCGTTTGTGCCAACAATTCCCCTAAGCATATCCCACGTTTTGTATCTTTCATTGACCTGTGCTTCCCCGTAGACAAAGGTTACCCTCGTTTTAACGTCTACAAGTTCATCAATAATTGCATCAATATGATACTGGGAATAGCCAACAATCTCAAGCTTTATTTCTTCATTCCAGAAAATTCCTAGACCACCACTTCTTCCCGAGCTACTAACAGCATAACTCTTATTGAAACCTAAAGAACCAGCCATATTCTCAACTCTAGAACCCTCTATCTGAGTCTCAAGGATGCATAATACAGAGGGGGCATATTGCTTCGTTAGTTCACGAAGCTCTCGAACCGCCGCGGGTTTGCCAGCCCCACGGCAGTTCCAACAGAGAAGACTCATTGCACTAGGCGCGACCCCCCTGGGAGGCCCGCCAAACGCACATCATTGTTCTTAGTCAGAGCTGTGTTTTTTCCGCTGTTTTTCTCGCTGGTCATTGTGTTGGTCTTGTTCCTCTTTGCCTCCTGCTTTGACGACGGGCTGGGTGGGATTTCAGTGGTTGGAGGCAGAGCAGGGTTGTTTGAGCTGTCCGAGGGTGCTGGTAGCAGCAGTAATGCCTTTGGATCCGCCGCTACAGCCCCTCTCTTCCTATTTTTATCTCCCTCCTCCATGTCTATATCCCCCTCATGCGTTCCATCCTTCTCCCGAGGGGCTGACATGTTATGATCAGTTGCACGACCCCTTCCTCTACCCGCACGGCCTGGACCTCGGCCCCCTCCTCGGCCACTCCTTGTTCCATTGCCTTCAGCATTGCCTCGTCCTTCTCCAGGGCCACTCCCCGGGCCTTTAAACCATGACGCTTTCAGGTCTTTAAAGGCCAGTGCCTTTGGATCGTGGACTCCGTCTCCACACTCCTTGAATAGGTGACCAATGAACCCACAAACGGCGCACCATTCAGGGAGCCGTTCATACTTCACTCTATAGATCTCCCTGTGGATAGTATCTTTCTTCTTCACCACCAAAGAAACAACGTTCTTGAGGGGCTTTGTAACATCCACCTTCACACGCACACGTGCAAAGTTACCTTCAAAGTCTTGAGATCTTGGTTCAGCATAGATGAACTCTCCCACTGTTGAAGCAAGAGCCTTAATTTTTGAGAAAAAACCATCTGGGAAGTCGTGGATCTGTATCCACATGTCAATCTTATCGAGCTCTATAGTCGACGGTTTTGTAAATCCGTCATACTTCTCCAGAACCACCGCTTTGCCCTTGAAGCTCCAAGGTCCATCCTCCATTACGCGCTCCCAATCGCCTAGACATTCAAATTGCAGCGTGTACAGATTCTCTTCAAGTGGCCTGATCTTCACCTCTTTCGCCAAGTCCCATGCCACCCGCATGTTCCTGTAAAACCAGTACTGGCTATAGGCCTTCTCGGTATGAACCCTAGCGATGGCCATCCACCGGGTCGCCTCGACTGGCAGCTCATCATCCTCAATTACCACGTCCTGGAGATCATCTTCCTTCAAACCCAGCTCGTCCATCATCGCTTCCAGATCCGTCATGCCGCTGCTCGATCCCGACGCAGCTTTCTCCATCTTCCCTTGCCCGAGGTTTTTGTTTCCGCGGGCGGTATGATCCCTAACAAACCTTGCCCCCGCCGACCGCGAGACCCCAAGGGCCCCTAGCGTCGGCGCGGACGGAAGGAGAGTGGAGCGAAGATCTCTACGGTGGCGCGAGAGATCGCCGCCGCCGAGAGGAGCCAAACCCTAACGAGAGGGGAAGCAGATTTTTCACAGCTCCAAGTGCTCCACAAGAAACGACCCGAGGACGGCCAACAAACGTTCTGATTTTTCAATCAAATAAAAAAATGTTCTGAAGATATTTCAAAGAGGAGAAAGAAAAAAGCAAAACCCCGGCCGTGCCCACGGGACAACCGTGCCGTGCGTGTGACCGGTCGAAACGACCCGAGGAGCCGAGCCCGGCGCGTCCCGATTTCTCTTCCAGAAAGCGCACGCGCCCGCAATCACGGGTGCACACACACACCCCCACCGTAAAAGCGACGGCGGAGAGCGCCCCGTGCGATGCGCGCCGCGTGGCCGCCCCGGCCCATCCCCTCCCCCTCCCCAGCGCCCAGCCCGCGAACCTTATCCACCCGTTCGTCCTCCCCCGCTTTATAACCCCACCACCATTCTCGCTCCCATCCCACCACCTTTTCTCAGCAGAAGCAACGAAGCCAAGCCAATCCATCTCCTCTCGTCTACTCTCGGCTGCGAATTAAACCCACCCGCAAATCCTCCGATCCTTCTTCTTCCTCTCGCGGCGCGGCGCGAATCAGTGATCAATGGCGGTGGCGTCGGGACCCGCGGCTACGTTCTCCGCCCGCCCCGCGGCGCCGGGCGCCGGCCGGCCCTGCTCGTGCGCTGCCGCGGCCACCGGAGGTGCCAGATTCCGCGGCGCCGACGGGAAGTGGTGGGCGCCGCTCCTCGGGTGGTCGGGCCAGCCCGACTACATCGACGCCCAGCCGGCGCCTGCACCGGTGTCGGAGGAGGAGCGGGCTGCTGCAGGCGGTGCGGGGGCGAGGCGGTTCGGCGTGCTGACAGAGGAGAAGGCGCGGCAGCTGCGGATGCGGATGATGGAGACCGAGAGCTTCCACGACGCCATGTACCACTCCGCCATCGCCTCCCGCCTCGCCTCCGCCGCGCCCGACGGCGATGCCAAGTCGTAGACCGAACATCTCAGCTCCCCTGCCGGCGCGAGCGCGGAGCCATGCGCGCGCTGTCTGTGTACATATGCTTTTGGTTCTTCTGTTTGTCCTCCTGTTGATCGTTACTGTACTCGAACTCGAAGAAGGTACTTAGGAGTTAGGACAGGGCCCCTTCAGACCCTCCTGAACTTGATTATTCCATGGAGATGGGACTGGTTAGTTAATCTTAGTTCTGAAGCAAAACTAGCTAGCACCTGAATGTACAAAAGTAATTTGGTTGTACTGTACTATATGATTTATGTTTCGGTTTGCTCGGTGTTTTACTGCAAGGTGTTGGTTACGCTGAATCCACCTTTGTGGTGGAATCACTGTCGATTCTCAAATTCAGATGCTTGCGAGTTGCCAAAATGACCACTGATTGATGTTTCCCCGGTCACTGTGGATTGCATCCAGGGTGAAGGCTCGCAAGGGCGCGGTTGCACGTCGTCTTCAGCAATAATTAACCCATGGGACTTCGCGTCCCTGTCGACCGCCTCTCGATAGGTGGTAAGTAATCCCATGGGTTATTATAAAGAGGATTAACACATCGCACGTCATCGCCATTTGATTCAACTCTATGTCGTAAGCTGCCGAGCCGCCATTGGCCGGCTCGTCGTGGAGAGACTGACACCGACCTCTGCCTTTGCTCCGATCCATGTTATATTAGGTTAGGTATCGAGTGTTGTAACCTCTATGTAGTATATAAGCGTATTTTAGTTTTGAATACATCTATTTTTATTCATTTCTATGACAAGTAATCTCGAAAGAAAGGGAGTATAAGATTAGATCACTAGTGATCTAAATGATTTTATATTAGTTTTCAGAGGGAGTAAGATAAATCGGTTTAACGCCCAATCACCGTTATTTTCCTTTTCTCATTCTACCTTTTTTGCTTCCCGTTCTAATTTGCTTTAGGGCGCGCTTGGATCTTTTCCGCATATTTGACAGTATTCACGGCGTATTTGATAAATGTTGTGCCGTGTATTTAGAAAAATATTTGTTGCAAATTTGAAAAGTGGTAATAGTGTATTCAAAACCGTTCACTACATTTTGAAAATGTTCGCCGTATTCAGAATGTTTATCAAATATTTATTTTATATTTGAAAAAATGTTCATCGTGTATTTGAAAATATTGACCACGTGTTGGGGGAAATGATCAAGGTGTATGCATTGTAAAAATGCTCATCATGTATTGTAAAATTTAAAATAGGCAAAACTCAAAATGCAGGTGGGCCCATAGCAACTAGCCGCGCACAATAAAGCGCATGCGCTCGCTCCCTCTCTCCCCTAGCACTCTTGAAGTTTACGTTGTTGTTTGCAACATGTGCATTGGTAAATAGAGTTGTAGCATGGACAACTGTAGGTTAAGGATGGACATGCAATTGCGGGTTGGTGCCCATGCATGTCCTCGTCTTAGTATTGAGTGTGAGAAAAAAAACACCATAAAGAATTTGCAGTTAGTGAGTAATAATACATCCGTCGTGCCTACTCCGCAGACTGCAACGCACGTGATGCAGGGAAAAAAGAAATGGAGAAAAACAGGAAAAGAAGAAAAATGAAAACTTGCAGTTGTGGCCCCTTTAAAAACTTAAAGCTGCGCCCCTCCTTAATACTTGCAGTTGCGACCTCTCTTCAAGAATTGCAGTTGCACCCCTTTGAAAACGTGCAACTGCGACTCTCTTGAAAAACTTGCGGTTGCAACCCCCCTTGAAAATTGCAGTTGCAACCCCGCTGGAAACTTGCAGTTGCTCCCTCTTGGAAAATTTGCAAGTTACGAATCCTCTTGAAAACTTGCAGTAGCGACCCATTGGAATGTAGAGGAAGGACACAAAACAATTTTTTTTACCATGCACGATCCAACCAAATCACTATCGAGGTACGGGTAACAAGATTATACCCTCGACGAACACGCCAACGCAGTGGAAATGTTGACATTGTCGATTAAGTCTTCAACTCCCGCATCTAGGTTATAGCTCGCAACCGTGAGAGTTTTTCCTCGCGAAAATCCACCTGATCTAGCGCCAAAGATTACAACGCCTCCAATATATCCACACGTACCGAAGCATTGATGAAGCATGGACTTAACCCATGCTTGGACTACATTAGGTTACTTGTGTTGGTACCGGAGAAACCTGATGGATTAGATGAATATGTTACATTAGGTGTGTGCATTTGTGGGGATGAATTACAGACTTTATGCATGCATGAATTGGATGGAATGGCAGTGAGATGAAGTCTTAAGCTTATCTATATGTTTGATTGCATCGACAGTGGCCGTGAGAATTCCCAGCATTTCTTTCTGTTGAAGCGAATCACTAACCTCTTTCCGAGTAGATATGTTTGTCAAACTTTCTGAGCTTTGACACGCAACAGGTACGATAGCCACAATCTTTCTCGAAGTTGTATATATTTCAGCTAGATGTTCGCAAGAACAGTTGGAGGTTCGAGTTCAAGCTTAAGACTAGGAGCAAGTCGTGAAGTGATTTGGTCCAGCTCAACTTTGAGTTTAAACTGAAGGGACAGAGTTGTGCCCGTGTTGGAAAGGATGTGTAGAGTGGAACATGATAATTTAGATTCAGGAAGATTAGGGCATCTCTTGCAGATTCCCTATACAAAAACTGTCAAAAGTGCTCTCTATCCCATTTTACTACTTTTTTGAGAAAAACTTCAAAACATCATTTTCTTGTGGTTTTCACCGGTTTCCATTGAAATTGGGTTTCCGTGTGATACTTTCTCTCTCAGAAAGTATCACACGGAAACCCAATTTCAATGGAAACCGGTGAAAACCACGAGAAGATGATGTTTTGAAGTTTTAAAAAAATGTGAAAAAAATACGGGATGTTAAGAGGATGATGCTTTATTGCCACGCAAAATTTCAAGTTGAAACACATTACGAGATGTGAACTACGAAAAAGACAAAATCAGCGTTGAATAGTGCCGAACAGTAATGTCACTATTCAGGAACTATTCAAAGCTGATTTTGTCTTTTTCGTAGCTCACATCTCGTAATGTGTTTCAACTTGAAATTTTGCGTGGCAATAAAGCATCATCCTCTTAACATCCCGTATTTTTTTTTCACATTTTTTCAAAACTTCAAAACATCATTTTCTCGTGGTTTTCACCGGTTTCTATTAAAATTGGGTTTCCGTGTGATACTTTCTCAAATAAGTTAAGGGAACCGCTAGGGATGATGATCCCCGGCATCCCATCAGATCACTCCACAGCCGTTAGATATGAGCCCACATGGATGGTGGATGAAGCACCATTGCAAGCTGCCCACCCCACCTTGGAGTTTCCAAAACAGAATGCATGTAGCGTACGTGTGGTTTGAGTGCTTCCAAAAATCACTCCTGATTGTTGACTGCCTAAAGATTCACCTTTATATATAAGAACTAGATGTTGCACATGTTTCTTGACAAAGGGGCTCTTGACATGGTAATGCCCATAGGATGCTCCGCATCACATCGTCCATGAGGTTGATCACGTCCACCCCCATCGTGAACTACGACATCCATGCCACATGATATGCTTGAAGTGTCGCACCGTCTGCTTCCATCTTCCATAGCCGACATCGCTCCAGAACCAGTTCTCATCCTCAATGGAGGAGCTAGCATAGAATCAAGGGGGTGCAAAGATAAAATATTCATTTTGGGGGAGGGGCAAATGATTACAATCTTCTTAATTTAAGCATCTATTGTTTTCCTTCACTAAATATGCTATGAGTGGAGGGGGGCAGTGCCCCCCCCCCTCTCAAAACCACATGTAGATCCATCACTGGTCGTCGCTACTGAGCCCAAAGAATTACAGCGTGCGAGTGGTGAGGACCTCCTTCTTGCTGTCGGGAAGCCCGAGATCTTCTTTGTAGCCGCGAGCTCGGCTTCGGTGAGCCGGGCGGCGAATTCGAGGGTCCCCGAGTACGAGCACACTAGGCGCGTCTCGCCAGACTCTGTGAGGATGCTTGGTAGTAAGCTCTCGTGCCACTGGCGATGTTGTTTCGGCTCGTCGGCATCAGGGCCGGCCCTGATATTCGAGGGGCCCAGGTGCAAGATAATAGAGCGGGGCCTTAAAATCACTATTTTTTATGTTTTATTTAATTTTCCAGAGTGTCAGTTTCGCATAAAATATGTTCATATATTTTTTCATCAATGATATACAATAAAAAATACAATCTACTCATCTCAGTTCATCAAAGCTAAGATATGTTTTTAACGCAAGATCACGCTTGTCACTTTCCAACTCAAAACCATCGTGGATTGGACTCTTCCTAGTTTACTCCTAGGCTACAGAATGCAAATCGTGAGCAGTTTTTTTGGTTTTAAATGCACCCAACAAACGAGGCAGGATTTGATAGAATTAATTAGCGTAGATTAGTTGCCGAAACTGTACCGTCTATCAGCTCGCATCCGTGTAGTGCCAGCTCCCATCCCGCATGCATGGCGGCCCAATTGGGAGGGAGTATTCATGTGGTACTCCGATTAATATGTAACGACACACACGTAGGAGAGCAGGGAATGGCTTTTGTAACAACACACACGTAGAGGTACACCTACTGCGGTTGGGCCCTTGAGGATTGGGGGCCCTGTGCCTGTGCACCGGTTGCACATGCTCAGGGCCGGCGCTGACTAGAAATTTACGTGAACTATCTCGTAAGACTGCCCCAACCGTACCTTGCAAAGTGTCATGATCAAAACAAGCGTCCTCGTTAAGCTTAACGTAACCAGCCGGTGGTCTTGTCCAAGGGTTCCTTCTGATCTTCGCTTTAGGCATAGAAGCATTTGAAATAGTATGTGCTGCAAGCGCTCATAATGAAGCTACTATTTTCAGTGGCGAAGATGGGGGGGGGGGGGGGGGGGCAGTAGGGCCCTGCCCCTCCTAACATTTTCAGCGGCGGAGACAGGGGGACCAGCAGGGGCCCTGCCCCCCTAACATCACTGTTTGCTACTAATTTGGAGATGAGCAGTGCATAATTTGGGTTATTTGAAACAGCCGAATCCTGAGTTGGCAGTTATCACAGGAAAAAAAAGAAAAATTTAGTATTTTTTTGGAACCCTAACCCGAATTGTGGTATTTTTATGCTATTTACTCTTGAAAGATGGTTAGAATCACATTAACTTTATTTTTTTATTTATTGCTAACAGATGAAGCCGTATATCTACCTGCTCTTCTCACCGCAGCTGCCCTGACAAGCCTGCTTCTCACATATGGTAATGCCCATAGGTGCTCCGCATACATCGTCCATGAGGTTGATCAGTCCACCCCATCGTGAACATGACCTCCATGCCACATGATATGCTTAAAGTGTCGCTCGTCTGCTCCATCTTCCATAGCTAACATCGCTCCAGAACTAGTTCTCATCCTCAATGGAGGAGCTAGCACAGAATCAACGGGGTGCAAAGATAAATATTCATTGGGGGAGGGGCAAATGATTACAATCTTCTTAATTTAGCATCTATTGTTTTCCTTCACTAAATATGCTATGAGTGGAGGGGGGCAGTGCCCCTCTCAAAACCACATGTAGATCCATCACTGGTCGTCGCTTACTCAGCCAAAGAATTATGGCGTGCGAGTGGTGAGGAGCTCCCTCTTGCTGTCGGGAGCCCGAGATCTTCTCTAAGCCGCGAGCTCGGCCTAGGTTACCGGGCGGCGAATTCGAGGGTCCCGAGTACGAGCACACTAGGCGCGTCTCGCCAGATTCTGTGAGGATGCTTGGTAGGAAGCTCTCGGCCACTGGCAATGTTGCTTCGGCTCGTCGGCATCAGGGCCGGCCCTGATATTCGAGGGACCCAGGTAAAAGATAATAGAGCGGGGCTTCAATCAACTATTTTTATGTTTTATTTAATTTTCCAGAGTGTCAGTTCGCATAAAGTATGTTCATATATTTTTTCATCAATGATATACATAAAAAATACAGACTACTCATCTCAGTTCGTCAAACTAAGATATGTTTTTAACACAAGATCGCGCTTGTCACTTTCCAACTCAAAACCATCGTGGATGGGACTCTCAGTTTACTCATGGGCTATAGAATGCAAATCGTGAGCAGTTTTTTTGGTTTTAATGCACCCAACAAACGAGTAGGATTTGATAGAATTAATTAGCGTAGATTAGTTGCCCAAACGTGTACCGTCTATCAGCTCGCATCCGTGTAGTGCTAGCTCCCATCCCGCATGCATGGCGGCCAATCGGGAGGGAGTATTCATGTGGTACTCCGATTAATTTGTAACGACACACACGTAGGAGAGCAGGGAATGGCTTTTGTAACAACACACACACACGTAGAGGTACACTATTGCGGTGGGGCCCTGTGCCTATGCACCCATTGCACATGATCAGGGCCGGCGCTGACTAGAATTTCCGTGAACTATCTCGTAAGACTTCCCCAACCGTACCTTGCAAAGTGTCATGATCAAAACATGCTTCCACGTTAAGCTTAACGTAACCAGCCGTGGTCTTGTCCAAGGGTTCCTTCTGATCTTCGCTTTAGGCATAGAAGCATTGAAATAGATGTGCTGCAAGCGCTCATAATGAAGTTACTATTTTCAGTGGCGAAGATAGGGGGGGGGGGGGGTGGTAGGGCCCTGCCCCCCCCTAACATCTTTCAGCGGCGGAGACAGGGGGACCAGCAGGGGCCCTGCCACCCCCCTAACATCACGTTTGCTACTAATTTGGAGATGAGTGTGCATAATTTGGGTTTTTTTGAAACAGCCGACTCCTGAGTTGGCAGTTTCAGCGGAAAAAAAAGAAAAATCTGTATTTTTTTGGAACCCTAACCCGAATTGCTGATGGTAGTTTTATGCTATTACTCTTGAAAGATGGTTAGAATGACATTAACTTTATTGTTTATTTATTGCTAACAGATTGAAGCCGTATATCTACCTGATCTTCTCACCGTAGCTGCCCTGACAAGCCTGCTTCCTATTGGTATGTATGCCCATAGGATGCTCCGCATCACATCGTCCATGAGGTTGTACACGTCCACCCCCATCGTGAACAACGACCTCCATGCCACATGATATGCTTGAAGGGTCGCACCGTCTGCTTCCATCTTCCATAGCCGACATCGCTCCAGAACCAGTTCTCATCCTCAATGGAGGAGCTAGCACAGAATCAAGGGGGTGCAAAGATAAAATATTCATTTGGGGGAGGGGCAAGTGATTACAATCTTCTAATTTAGATCTATTGTTTTCCTTCACTAAATATGCGATGAGTGGAGGGGGGGCAGTGCCCCCCCCTCAAAACCACATGTAGATCCATCACTGGTCGTCGCTACTGAGCCCAAAGAATTACGGCGTGCGGAGTAGTGAGGAGCTCCCTCTTGCTGTCGGGAAGCCCGAGATCTTCTCTGAAGCCGCGAGCTCGGCCTAGGTGAGCTGGGCGGCGAATTCGAGGGTCCGAGTACGAGCACCTAGGCGCGTCTCGCCAGACTCTGTGAGGATGCTTGGTAGGAAGCTCTCGTGCCACTGGCGATGTTGTTTGGCTCGTCGGCATCAGGGCCGGCTCTGTATTCGAGGGACCAGGGCAAGATAATAGGGCGGGGCCTAAAATCACTATTTTTTATGTTTATTTAATTTTCCAGAGTGTTAGTTCCGCATAAAGCATGTTCATATATTTTTCATCAATGATATACAATAAAAAAAACAGACTACTCATCTCAGTTCATCAAAGCTAATATATGTTTTTAACGCAAGATCGCGCTTGTCACTTCCAACTCAAACATCGTGGACTGGACTCTTCCTAGTTTACTCATGGGCTATAGAATGCAAATCGTGAGCTTTTTTTGGTTTTAAATGCACCCAACAACGAGGTAGGATTTGATAGAATTAATTAGCGTAGTTAGTTGCCGAAACTGTAACCGTCTATCAGCTCGCATCCGTGTAGTGCCAGCTCCCATCCCGCATGCATGGCGGCCCAATCGGGAGGGAGTATTCAGTGGTACCCGATTAATTTGTAACGACACACACGTAGGACAGCAGGGAATGGCTTTTGTAACAACCACACACACGTAGAGGTACACCTACGCGGTGGGGCCCTGAGGATTGGGGGCCTTGTGCTTGTGACCCGTTGCAACATGGTCAGGGCCGGCGCTGACTAGAAATTTGCGTGAACTATCTCATAAGACGCCCCAACCGTACCTTGCAAAGTGTCATGATCAAAAACATGTTCACATTAAGCTTAATGTAACCAGCCGGTGGTCTTGTCCGAGGGTTCCTTCTGATCTTCGTTTAGGCATAGAAGCATTTGAAATAGTATGTGCTGCAAGCACTCATAATGAAGCTACATTTTCAGTGGCGAAGATGGGGGGGGGGCAGTAGGGCCCTGCCCCCTAACATCTTCAGCGGCGGAGACAGGGGACCAGCAGGGGCCCTGCCACCCCCCTAACATCACTGTTTGCTACTAATTTGGAGATGAGCAGTGCATAACTTGGATTTTTGAAACAGCCGACTCCCGAGTTGGTAGTTATCAGCGAAAAAAAAAGAAAAATCTGTTTTTTGGAACCCTAACCGAATTGCGGTATTTTTAAGCTATTTACTCTTGAAGATGGTTAGATCACATTAACTTTATTGTTTCTTTATTGCTAACAGATGAAGCCGTATATCTACCTGATTCTCTCCCGTAGCTGCCCTGACAAGCCTGCTTGTCACATATGGTAATGCCCATAGAATGCTCGCATCACATCATCCATGAGGTTGATCACGTCCCCCCGCATCGTGAACTACGACCTCCATGCCACATGATATGCTTGAAGTGTCGCACTGTCTGCTTCCATCTTCCATAGCCGACATCGCTCCAGAACCAGTTCTCAAACTCATGGAGGAGCTAGCACATAATCTAGGGGGTGCAAAGTATAAAATATTCATTTTGGGGGAGGGGAAATGATTACAATCTTCTTAATTTAAGCATCTACTATTTTCCTTCACTAAATATGCTATGAGTGGAGGGGTAGTGCCCCCCCCCACAAAACCACATGTAGATCCATCACTGGTCGTACTACTGAGCCCAAAGAATTATGGCGTGGAGTGGTGAGGAGCTCCCTCTTGCTCTGGGAAGCCCAAGATCTTCTCTGTAGCCGCGAGCTCGGCTTCGGTGAGCCGGGCGGTGAATTTGGGGGTCCCCGATACGAGCACACTAGGCGCGTCTCGCCAGACTCTGTGAGGATGCTTGGTAGGAAGCTCTCGTGCCACTGGCGATGTTGTTTCGGCTCGTCGGCATCAGGGCCGGCCCTAATATTCGAGGGACCCAGGTGCAAGATAATAGAGCGGGGCCTTCAATCACTATTTTATGTTTTATTTAAGTTTCCAGAGTGTCAGTTCCGCATAAAGCATGTTCATATATTTTTTCATCAATGATATACAATAAAAAAACCAGACTACTCATCTCAGTTCATCAAAGCTAAGATAAGTTTTTAACGCAAGATCGTGCTTGTCACTTTCCAACTCAAAACCATCGTGGACTGGACTCTTCCTAGTTTACTCATGGGCTATAGAATGCAATCGTCAGCAGTTTTTTTGGTTTTAAATGCACCCAACAAACGATGTAGGATTTGATAGAATTAATTAGGGTAGATTAGTTGCCGAAACTGTACCGTCTATGAGCTCGCATCCGTGTAGTGCCAGCTCCCATCCCGCATGCATGGCGGCCCAATCGGGAGGGAGTATTCATGTGGTACTCCGATTAATTTGTAACGACACACACATAGGAGAGCAGGGAATGGCTTTTGTAACACACACACACGTAGAGGTACACCTACTGCGGGGGGCCCTTGAGGATTGGGGGCCCTGTGCCTGTGCACCCGTTGCACATGGTCAGGGCCAGCGCTGACTAGAAATTTGCGTGAACTATCTCATAAGACTGCCCCAACCGTACCTTGCAAAGTGTCATGATGAAAACATGCTTCCACGCTAAGCTTAACGTAATCAGCCGGTGGTCTTGTCCAATGGTTCCTTCTGATCTTCGCTTTAGGCATAGAATCATTTGAAATAGTATGTGCTGCAAGCACCATATGAAGCTACTATTTCGTGGCGAAGATGGGGGGGGGGGCAGTAGGGCCCTGCCCCTCCTAACATCTTTCAGCGGCGGAGACAGGGGGACCAGCAGGGGCCCTGCCCCCCCTAACATCACTGTTTGCTACTAATTTGGAGATGAGCAGTGCATAATTTGGGTTATTTGAAACAGCCGACTCCTGAGTTGGCAGTTATCAGCGGAAAAAAAAGAAAAATTTAGTATTTTTTTGGAACCCTAACCCGAATTGTGGTATTTTTATGCTATTTACTCTTGAAAGATGGTTAGAATCACATTAACTTTATTTTTTATTTATTGCTAACAGATGAAGCCGTATATCTACCTGCTCTTCTCACCGCAGCTGCCCTGACAAGCCTGCTTCTCACATATGGTAATGCCCATAGGATGCTCCGCATTACATCGTCCATGAGGTTGATCACGTCCACCCCCATCGTGAACTATGACCTCCATGCCACATGATATGCTTAAAGTGTCGCATCGTCTGCTTCCATCTTCCATAGCTAACATCGCTCCAGAACTAGTTCTCATCCTCAATGGAGGAGCTAGCACAGAATCAACGGGGTGCAAAGATAAAATATTCATTTTGGGGGAGGGGCAAATGATTACAATCTTCTTAATTTAAGCATCTATTGTTTTCCTTCACTAAATATGCTATGAGTGGAGGGGGGCAGTGCCCCCCCTCAAAACCACATGTAGATCCATCACTGGTCGTCGCTACTCAGCCTAAAGAATTATGGCGTGCGAGTGGTGAGGAGCTCCCTCTTGCTGTCGGGAAGCCCGAGATCTTCTCTTAAGCCGCGAGCTCGGCCTAGGTTACCCGGGCGGCGAATTCGAGGGTCCCCGAGTACGAGCACACTAGGCGCGTCTCGCCAGATTCTGTGAGGATGCTTGGTAGGAAGCTCTCGTGCCACTGGCAATGTTGCTTCGGCTCGTCGGCATCAGGGCCGGCCCTGATATTCGAGGGACCCAGGTAAAAGATAATAGAGCGGGGCCTTCAAATCACTATTTTTATGTTTTATTTAATTTTCCAGAGTGTCAGTTCCGCATAAAGTATGTTCATATATTTTTTCATCAATGATATACAATAAAAAATACAGACTACTCATCTCAGTTCGTCAAAGCTAAGATATGTTTTTAACACAAGATCGCGCTTGTCACTTTCCAACTCAAAACCATCGTGGATGGGACTCTTCCTAGTTTACTCATGGGCTATAGAATGCAAATCGTGAGCAGTTTTTTTGGTTTTAAATGCACCCAACAAACGAGGTAGGATTTGATAGAATTAATTAGCGTAGATTAGTTGCCCAAACTGTACCGTCTATCAGCTCGCATCCGTGTAGTGCTAGCTCCCATCCCGCATGCATGGCGGCCCAATCGGGAGGGAGTATTCATGTGGTACTCCGATTAATTTGTAACGACACACACGTAGGAGAGCAGGGAATGGCTTTTGTAACAACACACACACACGTAGAGGTACACCTATTGCGGTGGGGCCCTGTGCCTATGCACCCATTGCACATGATCAGGGCCGGCGCTGACTAGAAATTTCCGTGAACTATCTCGTAAGACTTCCCCAACCGTACCTTGCAAAGTGTCATGATCAAAACATGCTTCCACGTTAAGCTTAACGTAACCAGCCAGTGGTCTTGTCCAAGGGTTCCTTCTGATCTTCGCTTTAGGCATAGAAGCATTTGAAATAGTATGTGCTGCAAGCGCTCATAATGAAGTTACTATTTTCAGTGGCGAAGATAGGGGGGGGGGGTGGTAGGGCCCTGCCCCCCCCTAACATCTTTCAGCGGCGGAGACAGGGGGACCAGCAGGGGCCCTGCCACCCCCCTAACATCACTGTTTGCTACTAATTTGGAGATGAGTAGTGCATAATTTGGGTTTTTTTGAAACAGCCGACTCCTGAGTTGGCAGTTATCAGCGGAAAAAAAAAAGAAAAATCTTGTATTTTTTTGGAACCCTAACCCGAATTGCGGTAGTTTTATGCTATTTACTCTTGAAAGATGGTTAGAATGACATTAACTTTATTGTTTATTTATTGCTAACAGATGAAGCCGTATATCTACCTGATCTTCTCACCGTAGCTGCCCTGACAAGCCTGCTTCTCACATATGGTAATGCCCATAGGATGCTCCGCATCACATCGTCCATGAGGTTGATCACGTCCACCCCCATCGTGAACAACGACCTCCATGCCACATGATATGCTTGAAGTGTCGCACCGTCTGCTTCCATCTTCCATAGCCGACATCGCTCCAGAACCAGTTCTCATCCTCAATGGAGGAGCTAGCACAGAATCAAGGGGGTGCAAAGATAAAATATTCATTTTGGGGGAGGGGCAAGTGATTACAATCTTCTTAATTTAAGCATCTATTGTTTTCCTTCACTAAATATGCGATGAGTGGAGGGGGGCAGTGCCCCCCCCTCAAAACCACATGTAGATCCATCACTGGTCGTCGCTACTGAGCCCAAAGAATTACGGCGTGCGAGTAGTGAGGAGCTCCCTCTTGCTGTCGGGAAGCCCGAGATCTTCTCTGAAGCCGCGAGCTCGGCCTAGGTGAGCTGGGCGGCGAATTCGAGGGTCCCCGAGTACGAGCACCCTAGGCGCGTCTCGCCAGACTCTGTGAGGATGCTTGGTAGGAAGCTCTCGTGCCACTGGCGATGTTGTTTCGGCTCGTCGGCATCAGGGCCGGCTCTGATATTCGAGGGACCCAGGTGCAAGATAATAGGGCGGGGCCTTAAAATCACTATTTTTTATGTTTTATTTAATTTTCCAGAGTGTTAGTTCCGCATAAAGCATGTTCATATATTTTTTCATCAATGATATACAATAAAAAAAACAGACTACTCATCTCAGTTCATCAAAGCTAATATATGTTTTTAACGCAAGATCGCGCTTGTCACTTTCCAACTCAAAACCATCGTGGACTGGACTCTTCCTAGTTTACTCATGGGCTATAGAATGCAAATCGTGAGCAGTTTTTTTGGTTTTAAATGCACCCAACAAACGAGGTAGGATTTGATAGAATTAATTAGCGTAGATTAGTTGCCGAAACTGTACCGTCTATCAGCTCGCATCCGTGTAGTGCCAGCTCCCATCCCGCATGCATGGCGGCCCAATCGGGAGGGAGTATTCATGTGGTACTCCGATTAATTTGTAACGACACACACGTAGGACAGCAGGGAATGGCTTTTGTAACAACACACACACGTAGAGGTACACCTACTGCGGTGGGGCCCTTGAGGATTGGGGGCCTTGTGCTTGTGTACCCGTTGCACATGGTCAGGGCCGGCGCTGACTAGAAATTTGCGTGAACTATCTCATAAGACTGCCCCAACCGTACCTTGCAAAGTGTCATGATCAAAACATGCTTCCACATTAAGCTTAATGTAACCAGCCGGTGGTCTTGTCCGAGGGTTCCTTCTGATCTTCGCTTTAGGCATAGAAGCATTTGAAATAGTATGTGCTGCAAGCACTCATAATGAAGCTACTATTTTCAGTGGCGAAGATGGGGGGGGGGCAGTAGGGCCCTGCCCCCCTAACATCTTTCAGCGGCGGAGACAGGGGGACCAGCAGGGGCCCTGCCACCCCCCTAACATCACTGTTTGCTACTAATTTGGAGATGAGCAGTGCATAACTTGGATTTTTTGAAACAGCCGACTCCCGAGTTGGTAGTTATCAGCGAAAAAAAAAGAAAAATCTAGTATTTTTTTGGAACCCTAACCCGAATTGCGGTAGTTTTAAGCTATTTACTCTTGAAAGATGGTTAGAATCACATTAACTTTATTGTTTCTTTATTGCTAACAGATGAAGCCGTATATCTACCTGATCTTCTCACCGTAGCTGCCCTGACAAGCCTGCTTGTCACATATGGTAATGCCCATAGAATGCTCCGCATCACATCATCCATGAGGTTGATCACGTCCACCCGCATCGTGAACTACGACCTCCATGCCACATGATATGCTTGAAGTGTCGCACTGTCTGCTTCCATCTTCCATAGCCGACATCGCTCCAGAACCAGTTCTCAAACTCAATGGAGGAGCTAGCACATAATCTAGGGGGTGCAAAGATAAAATATTCATTTTGGGGGAGGGGCAAATGATTACAATCTTCTTAATTTAAGCATCTACTATTTTCCTTCACTAAATATGCTATGAGTGGAGGGGTAGTGCCCCCCCCCCCCACAAAACCACATGTAGATCCATCACTGGTCGTCACTACTGAGCCCAAAGAATTATGGCGTGCGAGTGGTGAGGAGCTCCCTCTTGCTCTCGGGAAGCCCAAGATCTTCTCTGTAGCCGCGAGCTCGGCTTCGGTGAGCCGGGCGGTGAATTTGGGGGTCCCCGAATACGAGCACACTAGGCGCGTCTCGCCAGACTCTGTGAGGATGCTTGGTAGGAAGCTCTCGTGCCACTGGCGATGTTGTTTCGGCTCGTCGGCATCAGGGCCGGCCCTAATATTCGAGGGACCCAGGTGCAAGATAATAGAGCGGGGCCTTCAAATCACTATTTTTATGTTTTATTTAAGTTTCCAGAGTGTCAGTTCCGCATAAAGCATGTTCATATATTTTTTCATCAATGATATACAATAAAAAAACCAGACTACTCATCTCAGTTCATCAAAGCTAAGATAAGTTTTTAACGCAAGATCGTGCTTGTCACTTTCCAACTCAAAACCATCGTGGACTGGACTCTTCCTAGTTTACTCATGGGCTATAGAATGCAAATCGTCAGCAGTTTTTTTGGTTTTAAATGCACCCAACAAACGATGTAGGATTTGATAGAATTAATTAGGGTAGATTAGTTGCCGAAACTGTACCGTCTATGAGCTCGCATCCGTGTAGTGCCAGCTCCCATCCCGCATGCATGGCGGCCCAATCGGGAGGGAGTATTCATGTGGTACTCCGATTAATTTGTAACGACACACACATAGGAGAGCAGGGAATGGCTTTTGTAACAACACACACACGTAGAGGTACACCTACTGCGGTGGGGCCCTTGAGGATTGGGGGCCCTGTGCCTGTGCACCCGTTGCACATGGTCAGGGCCAGCGCTGACTAGAAATTTGCGTGAACTATCTCATAAGACTGCCCCAACCGTACCTTGCAAAGTGTCATGATGAAAACATGCTTCCACGCTAAGCTTAACGTAATCAGCCGGTGGTCTTGTCCAATGGTTCCTTCTGATCTTCGCTTTAGGCATAGAATCATTTGAAATAGTATGTGCTGCAAGCACTCATAATGAAGCTACTATTTTCAGTGGCGAAGATGGGGGGGGGGGGAGTAGGGCCCTGCCCCCCTAACATCTTTCAGCGGCGGAGACAGGGGGACCAGCAGGGGCCCTGCCACCCCCCTAACATCACTGTTTGCTACTAATTTGGAGATGAGCAGTGCATAATTTGGATTTTTGAAACAACCGACTCCTGAGTTGGTAGTTATCAGCGGAAAAAAAAAGAAAAATCTAGTATTTTTTTGGAACCCTAACCCGAATTGCGGTAGTTTTAAGCTATTTACTCTTGAAAGATGGTTAGAATCACATTAACTTTATTGTTTATTTATTGCTAACAGATGAAGCCGTATATCTACCTGATCTTCTCACCGTAGCTGCCCTGACAAGCCTGCTTGTCACATATGGTAATGCCCATAGGATGCCCTGCATCACATCATCCATGAGGTTGATCATGTCCAGTCCCATCGTGAATTACGACCTCCATGCCACATGATATGCTTGAAGTGTCGGACCATCTGCTTCCATCTTCCATAGCCGACATCGCTCCAGAACCAGTTCTCATCCTAAATGGAGGAGCTAGCACAGAATCAAGGGGGTGCAAAGATACAATATTCATTTTGGGGGGAGGGGCAAATGATTACAATCTTCTTAATTTAAGCATCTACTGTTTTCCTTCACTAAATATGCTATGAGTGGAGGGGGGCAGTGCCCCCCCCTCAAAACCACATGTAGATCCATCACTGGTCGTCGCTACTGAGCCCAAAGAATTATGGCGTGCGAGTGGTGAGGAGCTCACTCTTGCTCTCGGGAAGCCCAAGATCTTCTTTGTAGCCGCGAGCTCGGCTTCGGTGAGCCGGGCGGCGAATTCGGGGGTCCCCGAGTACGAGCACACTAGGCGCGTCTCGCCAGACTCTGTGAGGATGCTTGGTAGGAAGCTCTCGTGCCACTGGCGATGTTGTTTCGGCTCGTCGGCATCAGGGCCGGCCCTGATATTCGAGGGGCCCAGGTGCAAGATAATAGAGTGGGGCCTTAAAATCACTATTTTTTATGTTTTATTTAATTTTCCAGAGTGTCAGTTCTGCATAAAGTATGTTCATATGTTTTTTCATCGATGATATACAATAAAATATACAGACTACTCATCTCAGTTCATCAAAGCTAAGATATGTTCTTAACACAAGATCGCGCTTGTCACTTTCCAACTCAAAACCATCGTGGATTGGACTCTTCCTAGTTTACTCATGGGCTACAGAATGCAAATCGTGAGCAGTTTTAAATGCACCCAACAAACGAGGTAGGATTTGATAGAATTAATTAGCGTAGATTAGTTGCCGAAACTGTACCGTCTATCAGCTCGCATCCGTGTAGTGCCAGCTCCCATTCCCGCATGCATGGCGGCCCAATCGGGAGGGAGTATTCACGTGGTACTCCGATTAATTTGTAACGACACACACGTAGGAGAGCAGGGAATGGCTTTTGTAACAACACACACGTAGAGGTACACCTACTGCGATGGGGCCCTTGAGGATTGGGGGGCCTGTGCCTGTGCATCGGTTGCACATGCTCAGGGCCGGCGCTGACTAGAAATTTGCGTGAACTATCTCGTAAGACTTCCCCAACCGTACCTTGCAAAGTGTCATGATCAAAACATGCTTCCACGTTAAGCTTAACGTAACCAGCCGGTGGTCTTGTCCAAGGGTTCCTTCTGATCTTCGCTTTAGGCATAGAAGCATTTGAAATAGTATGTGCTGCAAGCGCTCATAATGAAGCTACTATTTTCAGTGGCGAAGATAGGGGGGCAGTAGGGCCCTGCCCCCCCTAACATCTTTCAGCGGCGGAGACAGGGGGACCAGCAGGGGCCCTGCCCTCCCCCTAACATCACTGTTTGCTATTAATTTGGAGATGAGCAGTGCATAATTTGGGTTTTTTGAAACAACCGACTCCTGAGTTGGCAATTATCAGCGGAAAAAAAAAGAAAAATCTAGTATTGTTTTGAAACCCTAACCCGAATTGCGGTAGTTTTATGCTATTTACTCTTGAAAGATGGTTAGAATCACATTAACTTTATTGTTTATTTATTGCTAACAGATAAAGCCGTATATCTACCTGATCTTCTCACCGCGGCTGCCTGACAAGCCTGCTTCTCACATATGGTAATGCCCATAGGATGCTCCACATCACATCGTCCATGAGGTTGATCACGTCCACCCCCATCGTGAACTACGACCTCCATGCCACATGATATGCTTGAAGTGTCGCACCGTCTGCTTCCATCTTCCATAGCCGACATCGCTCCAGAACCAGTTCTCATCCTCAATGGAGGAGCTAGCACAGAATCAAGGGGGTGCAAAGATAAAATATTCATTTTGGGGGAGGGGCAAATGATTACAATCTTCTTAATTTAAGCATCTACTGTTTTCCTTCACTAAATATGCTATGAGTGGAGGGGGGCAGTGCCCCCCCCCCCTCAAAACCACATGTAGATCCATCACTGGTCGTCGCTATTGAGCCCAAAGAATTACGGCGTGCGAGTGGTGAGGAGCTCCCTCTTGCTGTCGGGAAGCCCAAGATCTTCTCTGTAGCCACGAGCTCGACTTTGGTGAGCCAGGCGGCGAATTCGAGGGTCCCCGAGTACGAGCACAGTAGGCGCATCTCGCCAGACTCTGTGAGGATGCTTGGTAGGAAGCTCTCGTGCCACTGGTGATGTTGTTTCTGCTCGTCGGCATCAGGGCCGGCCCTGATATTCGAGGGGCCTAGGTGCAAGATAATAGAGCGGGGCCTTAAAATCACTAGTTTTTATGTTTTATTTAATTTTCCAGAGTGTCAGTTCCGCATAAAGTATGTTCATATATTTTTTTATCAATGATATACAATAAAAAATACAGACTACTCATCTCAGTTCATCAAAGCTAAGATATGTTTTTAATGCAAGATCGCGCTTGTCACTTTCCAACTCAAAACCATCGTGGATTGAACTCTTCCTAGTTTACTCGTGGGCTACAGAATGCAAATCATGAGCAGCTTTTTTTGTTTTAAATCCACCCAACAAATGAGATAGGATTTGATAGAATTAATTAGCATAGATTAGTTGCCGAAACTGTACCGTCTATCAGCTCGCATGCGTGTAGTGCCAGCTCCCATCCCGCATGCATGGTGGCCCAATCCGAAGGGAGTATTCATGTGGTACTCCGATTAATTTGTAACGACACACACACGTAGGAGAGCAAGGAATGGCTTTTGTAACAACACACACGTAGAGGTACACCTACTGCAGTGGGGCCCTTGAGGATTGGGGGCCCTGTGCCTGTGCACCGGTTGCACATGCTCAGGGCCGGTGCTGGTCGGCATCCACCGGTGGCGAGGAGAAAACAATATAGGTGCAGTAAGCAGAATCTTTTTTAGGGTCTTGGGAAAAGCTTGCTCGGGGGCGGAGAAGGGGGAGTGGGCCAACGGCCAACCCATGGGGGAGTGGAGGGACGGAATGACCATGACGAGGAAGATGGTGGCAAGACCAAGTCGGACGGATGCCATGGCGTAGAGCTGTGAAAGGGAAAGCAAGAAAAAAAAGGACCGACTGGTTATCAATAACCTGGAAATTATATTTCGTGCAGTCATTTTTGTGTGTGGATGAAACGCAACCACAGTAAAAAAAAGTCCAACACCGGTCACAGCAATGCCACCACCTAATGGCAGAATACGGCATGCAATGCATATCTGTTTCTTCTCATGTCATGCATGTATGGGTCCCAAGTCCACCAGACGGCTAGACCTTCAGATGGATGGATGCTAGTACTCTGAGTCTGAGTACACGCAGGCTACACTCGGTAAACAAACTTAAAAATAAAACGAAAGGAAACACGAAACTACAAAAAGGAAAATCGAATGAAGAATGTACTCCTACTGGTATTACCCTTCAAGAAGAAAGAAAAAATAATTAATTAAAACAAACAATGACAAAATATGGGCATAACTTATACAGAAATTACATTTTTCTAATATGCAAGAATAAGCATATAGTAGTGGATTTTTCGTAAAAAAATGCTTCCTAACAAGGAATTAATTAGTGGTGTTTGTATTACTCTTCAAGAAAAAAATAATGTCAAAATTTGCACACCATTTACAAAGAATTTGCATTTTTTATAATATGCAAGAATAATCATATAATATATATTTTTGCAAAAAAGGACGTTTCCTAAGAAGAAATGAGTTAGTGGCATTGGACCTACCCTCTAACACGGAAAATACAATATAAAAAATAAAATGAAATGAAAATAATGATTTTGTCTAAGGAAGAATGAATTAGTGGCATTGATATTACCCATTTACCCTTCAAGAAGAAAGATAAATAAAAAATAAATATAAACAAATAATGACAAAATTTACATAAAATTTAGGCTTTTTATAATATGCTAGAATAAGCTTATAATAGTGGAATTTTCACAAAAAGGGATTTTGCTAAGAAGGAATAAATTAGCGGAATTACTATTACCCTAAAGAAGAAAGACTAAAAATGACAAAAATTGCAAACAGACATCGAGATTTTTATAATATGTAAGAATAAGCATATAATCATGTTAGTTTTGCAAAAACAAAAGTTTCCTAAGAAGGAATAAATTAGTGCATTTGTATTGCCCTTAAAAAGAAAAAAAATAAACAAAATCAAAATTATAAATGTTCTAATGAAGAATGAATTAGTGACATTGGTATTACCATTTACGAGGAAAGAAAAAGAAAAAATGACTATGACAAAAATTGCACACAATTTATACAAAAAATGTGCTATTTGTTTTATGTAAGAATAACATATAATAGGAATTTTTTCCAAAAATAAGTTTCCTAAGAAGAATTGAAGAAGTGGCATTGATATTACTCTTAAAGAATAAAGAAAATGAAAGAAAGTAAAACAAAATCAAAATAATAAAGTTTCGAAGGAAGAATGGATCAGTGACATTAGTATTACCCTTTAAGAAGAAAGGAAATAGAAAATCAAAACAATAAATGACAAAAATTGCACACAATCTACATAGGAATAGCGCTTTTTATAATATGCAAGAATAAGCATATAATAGTGAAAAGTTCGCAAAAAGTAAAATTTCCTAAGAAATAAAATAAAATAGTGGCATTGCTATTACCCTTAAAGAAAAAAGAAAGCATCCATACATTTACATACCCAACATCCCAAAAGTACCCATAGAGAAAAAAGTAAAATCGAGTAAAAACAAGAAGAAGAAACAAAACCAAATAGGTATACAAATAGAAAAAAGGTAGACAATGGATAAGGCCTAGTTTGGCAGCACCATTTTCCAAAACCATAGGAAATGAAAACCTCAGTATTCCAATGCATGGGCAATGAATACTTCAGTTTTTAGAAACCACAGTTTTTCTCAGTTTCAGCGAAGCTATGGAGGTGTTTGGCAAGTGCAGTTTTTCTCACTTTACATAGGACTAGCTTCAAAATGGTGGCTGCCAGAAGCGTAGTCTTTGATAGGACTAGCTTCTCCCCCCTTATTCTGGCATTCTGCAGTTTAGTCCACAGATACTACTCCTTTTATTGATATCGATGCATATGTAGTGTAGATCTGATGTAAGTCTTGCGAGTACTTTGGATGAGTACTCACGGTTGCTTTGCTACCTCTTTTCCCGCTATACCCAATTGCTGCGATCAGATGGCGGATCCCAGGAGCCAGATGCCACCGCCGACGACTACTAGTACCCCGACGGTGCCTACTACTACGTGGAGAGCGCCGACGACCAGGAGTAGTTAGGAGGCTCCCAGGCAAGAGGCCTTGCCTTTTCAATCGTTGTTGCTTTTGTGCCAGCCTTCTTAAGGCAGACTTGTTTACTTATGTCCGTACTCAGATATTGTTGCTTTCGCTGACTCATTTGTACTCGAGCTTATGTATTCGAGCCCTCGAGGCCCCTGGCTTGTAATATAAAGCTTTTATGACTTAAATTTGTGTTTAGAGTTGTGTTGTGATATCTTCCCGTGAGTCCCTGATCTTGATCGTGCACATTTGCATGTATGATTAATGCACAATTGAATCGGGGGCGTCACAAGTTGGTATCAGAGTCGACTGCCTGTAGGAACCCCCCTTTCAAACTCCTTGGCCGAAGTTGAGTCTAGTCTTTGGAAAACTTTTACTAACATTGTTGTGTGGCTTACGGGCCCACATCACAAATGGGTGGTATTAGGATATTTTATTCCTCGTCTATACTATGGGACTCTGATCTCTCTTCTATTCAGATTAAATGAATTTGCTAACTCTAACATTAGGATCTCATGATCACATCCACCCGGAGAGCTGGATTGTCTGCAATTATTCCTTTGAAGTATAATGAATGATATACACACTGTCATTTGACATCTTTGAACTCTTTTGTTTCAGATGCGTCCCGCAACGCAGATCGTGCGCCAGACCATGGCTGCTGATGCGATTGGGTTCCCGGCTATTCTGGTTGACCTCTTGACCCTGCTGGGATATCGCTGGTATCCCCAGTACACCGTGTATGAGGACTACCACGAGTTCAACCAGGAGCAGTACCGCGTTGTGGTTGTTCTCTACGATCGGCAGAACAACTCTACCCACGAGTTGCACACCTTCCGGGGTGTTGGAGTGACTGTTGAGATGGTAGTCCACGATGCTACCTTTGTTGCTATCACCCAGCTTCGTAGAGAGTATCCTCGCTTGGAGGAGACTGGGTTTAGATACATCCCATGCGCCCTAGCTGGGGATGTGACTGGATACTACACTGCCGTCTGTACCCCCTACGTGAGCCATCGTTACGACCCTCAGATTATGGTTCGGTACATTGAGGCTCTGGATCGCACTGTTCGAGCTCTTACCGTCGAGTTGTACACCACTCGTGAGCATCACTACGACACTCTGACACAGATGCTTCCAGTAGTCAGCGCGAGGATTCAGCCAGAGTACATCCTTTACCCGCGCAGGATAGATATGCCAACCAGGTCTTGTGTGGCCCGATGTTGGGGGTGATGCCCCTATGCGTGGACCTCTTCTTCCAATTCTGGACCAGTTGCCGCACCAGAGTAACCACGGAGCGCAGCATCCTTCTGTCGAGCATCGTCTGGCTTTTCTTCACCTACAGCTACCTGGCTTCAGAGGTTTTCCCTGACGTTGATGTGGCATATCGCTATGTCTCGTTGTTGTATCCCTCCACCGCGTGCCTACGCACTGCCTAGTTGGTCTAGACTACCTTTCCCTTTCTAAACTTGTACTTTTGGCTTGTAACCGAACTTATGTATGGACCTGTATGTCGTGTTTGACTACTATGTTGTATCCATCGTAATTCTTTCATTATGGATGTTACATCATGAATGGTTCTTCGTCTTTGCAAATGCTCAATGCTAAACTACCCCTGTTGCGTTTAAGCAGGATGGTTAGACCTGCTGGTCGTGGCCGTGGTGGCAACGCTCCACCGCCGCCCGAATACATGGCAGGAATGATACAACAGTTTGAGCTGAATCTCTAGTTTATGGAAGGGGTTATGGCTCAGTTCCCGCGACCCAACATGAATCATCAGCCAGCCCCAGTAACACTGCAAGACTTTGCGTGCCTCAACCATGTCATCTACCGCAGCTCAACTCAGCCCCTTGACGCTGATGACTGGCTCCGTGACATCACTTTGGAGCTAGAATCTGCTGATGTAGCCCCTGCCAACTATGTCACCTTCGCGGCATATTATCTGAAGGGTCCCGCTGCTCAATGGTGGGACAGCCACATGCGTTCACTACCTGCTGGAACCTCCATCACTTGGCCAGAATTCCATGCTGCCTTTCGTGCCCGCTTCATTCCTCAGGGGATCATGGACAGGAAGAAGCGCGAGTTTTGCAACCTCACCCAGGGCAACAAGACAGTAGATGCTTATCAGAGGGAGTTCCTCGACTTGTCCCGCTATGCTGAAGAGGACATTGCTACTGATGCACGTAGGCAGGAAAAGTTCCGCGACGGACTACAAGCTGATATCAAGCTAGCACTCCTTGTGCATGACTTTGCCGACTTCGCCACCTTGGTGAACAAAGCCATTCAGGTCAAAACTGGTCTGCAGGAACACCAGGGATCCCTCAGGCGCAACCGCGACATTGGCTCATCTTTGGGCCCACCCTCGCAGAAGCGTCGGATTTGGCTCCCCCATAGCATGTACCGTCCAACTGCACCTGCTCCAAGACCGTCTTATGCTGCACCTCGTCTGCCTCCTCCACCACCTAGGCAGCCAAGACTTCTAGCTGCACCACCTTGAGCTCCTGCTCCCCGTCCCAATGATGAGCTCTGCTTCAAGTGTGGTCGTCCAAGTCACCGTGCTAGGGAATGCTATCAGAACCAGAACCAACTGACACTTCCTGCAGCTGGCCGTGGAAACAATCAACCCCGCAACAACAATGCCAGGCCTTATGGTCGTGGTCAGGCTAACCACGTTGATCTGAATGAAGCTCAAGACCAGCCTACTATATGATGGGTACTCTTCTTGTTAATTCAGTACCAGCATCTGGTTTATTTGATTCAGGAGCATCGCATTCTTTCATTTCAGAAGATTTTGCATACATGCACGACATTAGATGTGAGGACATGAACACTTCGCTAGTGGTACACACCCCTGTGGGCCAATGTTGAACCTCCATGGTTTGCAACAACATCCCCATTGAAATTGAAGGACTGGAATTCCATGTCTCTCCCATCGTACTGAAATCTTCCAATATTGATCTCATTCTGGGGATGGATTGGTTGAAAGCACATACTGCTTCTATCATTTGCGTCACTAAAACTGTCCATCTCCTACACCCTTCGAATGAGATAGTAAGCTACCATGCTCGTCTGGTTCAAAATGCTGAGGCACGGCTTTATTCCTTGAATGCGTTGAATGCATCACCACTTGAAGGCATTGAAAACATTCCAGTCGTTTGCGAATTCCAAGATGTTTTCCCAGAAGAACTTCCAGGGATACCCCTATTAGAGCTGTCGAATTCATCACCGACTTGAAACCAGGCACCACTCCTATAACCAAGCAACCCTACAAGATGCCGTCGCATGAACTCCTTGAGCTTAAGGAGGAAATCGACAATTCACTTCGTCAGGGTTTCATTCGTCCAAGTTCCTCTGCTTGGGGAGCACCTTATCTCTTTGTCAAGAAGAAGGATGGAACGAATCGTTTGGTCCAAGATTACCGTCCTATCAACCAAGCAACTATTCAGAACAAATATCCGCTTCCTCGGATCAATGATCTATATGATCAACGGGATGGTTCATCGGTCTTCTCTAAACTCAACTTGAGGTTGGGTTACCACTAGATCCGGGTTCGTGAAGAGGATATTCCAAAGACCGCCTTCGTTACTTGTTATGGTTCATACGAGTACACCGTCATGTCTTTCGGCTTAACCAATGCTCCAATGACATTCTCTCGTCTGATGAACTATATATTCATGGAATACCTCGAGAAGTTCGTCATGGTTTATCTGGATGATATCCTTGTATATCCCAAGAATAAGGAAGAACATGCTGAACATCTTCGACTTGTTCTCGAAAAGCTTTGGGATCATCAACTATATGCCAATTATTCCAAGTGTGAATTCTGGCTACCCGAAGTAACCTACCTTGGTCATGTGATCTCCAAGGATGGTATTGCTGTCAACCCAGAGCAATTTCAGGCTATTCTTGATTGGACTCCTCCGAAGAATGTCAAAAAAGTCATAATCTTTATCGGACTCGCCAGCTATTGCCGCCGTTTCGTCGAGAACTTCTCCAAGATAGCCAAGCCACTGACTAGTCTGCTTCACAAAGGCGTCAAGTTCGATTGGACAGAAAAGTGTCAGGAAAGTTTTCAGGCACTCAAAGACAAGCTGACTTCTGCCCCAATGCTTGCTCCTCCTAATTCTAAAAAGGATTTCGTCATTTAGTGTGACGCATCCCATCAAGGATTAGGCTGTGTCCTAATGCAAGAGCGCAGGGTGATTGCTTATGCCTCTCGTCAGTTGTGCCCTCACGAAGAGAACTATCCAGTTCATGACCTCTAGCTTGCTGCAGTCATATATGCACTGAAGCAGTGGCGACATTACCTTCTCGGTAATCGTTGCGAGATCTTCACTGACCACCAAAGTCTGAAATATATGTTTACTCAGCCGGATCTGAACCTTCGTCAGTAGAGATGGATGGAGACCATATTAGATTATAACTTGGGTATTTCCTATACCCCTGGCAAGGCTAACATAATGGTTGATGCCTTGAGCCGCAAGTCCTATTGCAACCACCTCAAGGTTCGAAAAGTTCAGTCCCTTCTTCATGAAGAATTCAACAAGCTGAACCTCCATATTGTTCCTCCGGGTTATCTCTCTCCCCCTCTAAAGAATTTCAAAAGATGTACCTCTATGTTGTTTCCCCGGGTTCTCTCAATACCCTGGTTGCTGAACCAGATCTCGTGGGCGACATCAAGACTATTCAGCACTATGACTCTCAAGTCGAGAAGATTAAACGCTATCTCGCAGAAGGAAAGCCCTCATTTTTCACTATTGGTGATGATGGCGCCTTGTTCTTCAAAGGTCGTCTAGTGGTTCCGAGTAAGGAGGAAAACCTGGATATGACTCAGAAGGTTATGAAAGAAGCTCAAGATACGCCGTTTTCTATTCATCCTGGTAGTACAAAGATGTACCAAGACATTCGTCAGAGGTTCTGGTGGCCAAATATGAAGCAAGCCATTGCTTGCTATGTTGCTGAGTGTGACATTTTTCTCCGAATTAAAGCAGAACATCAAAGACCTGTTGGAACTCCGCAACCTATTACTATTCCTGAATGGAAATGGGACCATGTCGAAATGGACTTTGTCACTGGTTTTCCCAGATCGCAGAAAGGTAATGATGCTATTCTTGTCGTCATTGACTGACTTTCCAAAGTTGCACATTTTCTGGCCGTCAAGGAAACCTTCACTGCTAGTCAGCTGGCAGATCTCTATGTTTCCAGAATTGTTTCACTCCATGGTATTCTGTTGGTAATCAGCTCGAACTATGGCAGCTTACTCACTTCAAGGTTCTGGGCAAGTTTCCAAGAAGCTATGGGAACTCATCTGTCCTTTAGCACCGCTTTTCACCATAAGTATCAGGGAGAAGTGGAACAAGTCAATCAAATTCTGGAAGACATGCTTCGAGCTTGTGTCATTTTCTTCTGCAAGAATTGGGAGGAATCTCTTTCGTATGCTGAGTTCTCTTACAACAATAGCTATCAAGCTAGTCTGAAGATGGCCCCCTTCGAAGTGTTATATGGACGAAAGTGCCGAACCCCTCTGAATTGGTTAGAAACTGGGAAACGGTCACTCTTCGGTCCGGATATTGTCCAACATGCCGAAGAACAAGTCCGTGTTATTCACGAGAATCTGAAGACTGCTCAGTCTCATCAGAAGAGTCAGTATGACCGTCATCACAAAGATATGGTCTATCAACCTGGCGAAAAGGCTTATCTTCGAGTCACACCGATGAAATGTGCTCACCGCTTCGGGATCAAGGGCAAGCTAGCTCCTCGCTATATTGGTCCATTCACCATTCCCGAAAGACGTGGAAAAGTGGCATATCAATTGGAACTGCCGTCGAACCTTTCTCAGGTTCACGATGTCTTCCATGTGTCACAGCTCCGCCGTTGCTTCAAACACCCCATCCGAGCAGTGGATCATGAAATGCTTGAATTGCAATAAGACCTCTCTTATAAAGAGCATCCAGTCCGCATTCCCGATCAAGCTGAAAGTCGCACCCGTCAAAAGGCGATCAAATTCCCTAAAGTTCAGTGGTCCTACCATTATGAAGACGAAGCCAATTGAGAACGTGAGGATCGTCTTCGTGATGAATACCCCGCCTTATTTCCGTCTACCTCCTAAATCTCGGGACGAGATTTCTTGTAGTGGAGGAGATTTGTAACACCTCGATAATTAAGCTATAGTAATACCATGCTAATGGTGCCATGTCATCACTTTTAGTGTTGATAAATCTCACTTTGATTCAAACACAAATCAAATTCAAATTCAAATTATAAGTGAAATAATTAAGTTCTCAAATATGAAAACTAAAATGTTCAAAATGTATCAAATAATCCATAGATAATTGTGGTGAAGAAACCAATATTTTTAAAAGTGTTTAAATGCCCTAAAATAAATAAAACATGGGCTAAAACAGTTATTTAAATGCCTTTTTATTTTTTAATTCATTGTTTCTGCGGGTGGCATTTATGCTCGAGATTAGAGTAACACTTTCGATGCCTTGGCTGCTTCATCAAAACTAAACAAACTCCTCCAGTGCGTGCAGTGTGCACTACATACTCGCCATGTATGTACGTATAGCTAGCATGCCAACTACTCGTATAAGAAACTCTCGAATGGAACATCACTTCAGCTTTGGATCCCTCCACTCGAAGTTGGTGTATAAGTTGGGGATTGTTTGGATCCCTGGATTGTATAGTTGAGGGGAACACTAACAATGGCGGCTTCAAGACTCAAAACTCTGTGGGGGGTCAAGCTTTAACATTACATGCTAATCTTCTCTAGAAAAAAACATTACACGCTAATCGTCAGTACAATAAGCAGTGCAGTAGTACAATAGCCAATACATTTAAAAAACATTGAAACAATTTGTCATTACAGTAACCACAATACAGTAGTACATCATGATAATCACCATTTTAAAGTGAATCTACGGTAACAACCCCTTATGTTCATGGAAACCTTGATAGGTATGCATGATGGCCTTAGTACTAATTTACTGAAACACATCAGTTTTGACACAAGTAATCAAACAATGGGATAGAAGGTCATCGCTAATTCGGTTCCGCAAATCAGACTTGATGTATTTCATTGCAGAAAATGCTCTCTCAACTATTGCAGTGGCGATCAGTAAAACCAATATTGGCTTCAGCAAAAGAAAAACCAAAGGAAAGGTTGTATGCTTCTTTTTTTCAACTAACTTTTGGCAAAGTTCACCAACATCTTTCAAGTTTGAGAATCTGGAGTCTTCGCGGATGTTTGCAACAAAGTTATCAAGTTGGCAACTAAGTTCTTATACCTTGCTTTCACTAACAAGATCATCAAGATATAAATGAGCTATGGCCAATGCGTTTTACTTGTCAAAGTTAGAGAATGAACCCGAAGGAGCCCCATCGAGTATCACCGGCTCTTCTAAGCCCAAGTTCTTGATTCAATACTCTCCCGGTTTCAAGTTCACCCATTTGCAATACCTCCTCAATTTTCTTTGCTTGTTTCTCGCAAAGCATATCCCTATTCTTGAAAGAAACTCCTATCGTGGATAGGATATAAGTCATCCACTCAAACAGCCATAGAACATCTTCATGGTTTTTTGCAACCACAACTACTGCCAATTGTAGTTGATGTGCAAAACAGTGGATGCTATGAGCAGACCTAGAATCCTCCATCACTAGGGTTTTCAAACCATTCAAATGACCTTGCATATTGCTAGCTCCATCATACCCTTGTCCACGGATTTGCGAAGGACTAAGTCCAAGCTTTGCGAGCAACAAATAAATAGCTTCTTTCAATGCAAGAGAAGTTGTTTGACTAACATGAGTAAGTCCAATAAGCCGCTCCATTACAAACCCCCTCCTCTCAACATACCTTATAACTAGAGCCATTTGTTCCTTGTGAGATATATCCCGAGATTCATCAACCAATATTGCAAAGTATTCATCTCCAATATCTTCAATGATAGCTCTATGTGTTTCTTCACCACAAGGACACACAATTTCTTTTTGAATAGCAAAACAAACTAATTTTAAATTCTTGGAGCATTCCCTAGAGCAAAAACACCCACTTCCAGACAACGTGCAACATACCATTCATAAAACTTAAGGAAATTCCCATTCCTCTTAGACGATTCAGATTCATCATGTCCGGGATGGAAGTGGTCTTCTTGACCCGTTCGGCGACTTCCTGTACCCATTTGATACTTCTCCAACGTATCTATAATTATTGATTGTTCCAAGCTATTAAAGTATCAATCTTGGATGTTTTATATTCATTTACTAGCAACTTTATATCATTTTTTGGGACTAACCTATTGACATAGTGCCCAGTGCCAGTTGCTGCTTTTTGCTTGTTTTTTACTTTGTAGAATGTCAATATCAAATGAAGTCCAAATGCCATGAAACTTGTTGGAGATTTTTTTCTGGTGATATAGGACCCTGGAAGCTTCTGAAGCACATGAGAGGAGGCCCGTGGGGCCCACTAGGCACCAGGGCGCGCCCTGGTGGGTAGTGGAGCCCACTAGAACCGCCTTACCTTGCCCCTGACTCTATAAATACTCTAAAATCCCCAAAACCCTAGGGGAGTCGACGAAATACTTTTCCAGCCGCCGCAAGTTCCAGAACCACGAGATCCAATCTAGAGGCCTTTTCCGGGACTCTGCCAGAGGGGGCAACGATCACGGAGGGGTTCTTCATCATCATCCTTGCCCCTCCGATGATGCGTGAGTAGTTTACCACAGACCTACGGGTCCGTAGCTATTAGCTAGATGGTTTCTTCTCTCTTTTTGATCTTCAATACAATGTTCTCCTCGATGTTCTTGGAGATCTATTTGATGTAACTCTTTTTTGCAGTGTGTTTGTTGGGATCCGATGAATTCTGAGTTTACGATCAGTTCTATCCATGAATATTATTGGAGTCTTCTTTGAACTCTTTTATGCATCATTGTTATAGCCTCATATTTCTTCTCCGATTTATTGGTTTGGTTTGGTTTGGCCAGCTAGATTGATTTATCTTGCCATGGGAAGAGGTGCTTTGTGATGGGTTCGATTGTACGGTGCTCAATCTTAGTGACAGAAAGAGACATGACACGCATGTATCGTTGCTATTAAGGGTAGCAAGATGGGGTTTATTCATACGTGAGTTTATATTGTCTACATCATGTCATCGTTCTTATTGCATTACTCCATTTTTTCATGAACTTAATACACTAGATGCATGTTGGATAGTGGTTGATGTGTGGAGTAATAGTAGTAGATGCAGGCAGGAGTCGGTCTACTAATCTTGGATGTGATGCCTATATAAATGATCATTGCCTTGGGTATCATCATGATTATTCGCTTTTCTATCAATTGCCCAACAGTAATTTGTTTACCCACCGTATGCTATTTTCTTGAGAGAAGCCTCTAGTGAAAACTAAGGCCCCCGGGTCTATTTTCATATCATATTAAAACCAAAAATACCTTGCTGCAATTTTTCTTTATTTATTTTATTTTGTGTTTTAGTTAGAACTATTTATCAAATCTCATAAAATTTAATCCATCTCAATACCGTTGAGGGATTGACAACCCCTCTTACGCGTTGGGTTGCAAGTTTTTGGTGTTTGTGTGCAGGTGCCGTTTACATAGGGTTGCTTGGTTCTCCTACTAGATTGATAACCTTGGTTTCATAACGGAGGGAAATACTTACCTTTGCTGTACTGCATCATTCCTTCCTCTTCGGGGAAATACCAACACAGATACAAGCAATCAGGAAGAATTTCTGACGCCATTGCCGGGGAGACATGATGTCGCTTGAACTACGTCGGTATTTCCCCAAAGAGGAAGGGATGATGTAGTACAGCTACGGGAGGTATTTCCCTCAGTTATGAAACCAAGGTTATCGAACCAGTAGGAGAACCAAGCAACACTATGTAAACGGTACCTGCACACAAAGAACAAATACTTGCAACCCGACGCGTAAGAGGGTTGTCAATCCCTCTCGGGTAAAAGATAGATTGGTTTGTATAATGTTGGATAATTAGATCTCGCAATAAAATAAAATAAAATAAATAAAGAAAAAGTGCAGCAAGGTATTTTTGGGTTTTTAGAATAATAAATCTGAAAACAAAAGCAAATAAAAATAGATCTCAAAGCAAATATGATAAAGAATAGACCCGGGGGCCATAGATTTCACTAGTGGCTTCTCTCGAGAAAAATAGCATACGACGGGTAAACAAATTACTATTGGGCAATTGATAGAACTTCAAATAATTATGACGATATCCATGCAATGATCATTATATAGGCATCACGTCCAAGATTAGTAGACCGACTCATGCCTGCATCTACTACTATTACTCCACACATCGATCGCTATCCAGCATGTATCTAGTGTATTAAGTTCATGGAGAAACGAAGTAATGCAATAAGAACGATGACATGATGTAGACAAGATCTATTCATGTAGGAACAGACCCCATCTTGTTATCCTTAATGGCAACGATCAATACGTGTCTTGCTGCCCCTTTTGTCACTAGGAAAGAACACCGCACGACCGAACCAATCACAAAGCACCTCTTCCCATGGCAAGAAAAATCGATCTAGTCGGCCTAACTAAACCAAAGATTCAAATAAGAAATACGAGGCTATAAGTAATCATGCATATAAGAGATCAAAGAAACTCAAATAATGTTCATGGATAAATAGATCTGATCATAAACTCAAAGTTCATCGGATCCCAACAAACACACCGCAAAAAGAGTTACATCAAATAGATCTCCAAGAGACCATTGTATTGAGAATCAAAAGAGAGAGAGAGAGAGAAAGCCATCTAGCTACTAACTACAGACCCATAGGTCTACAATGAACTACTCACGCATCATCGGAGAGGCACCAATGAGGATGATGAACCCCTTCGTGATGGTGTCTAGATTGGATCTGGTGGTTCTGGAACTTGCGGCGGCTAGAATTATGTTTTGTCGACTCCCCTAGGGTTTTTGGATTTTTGGGGTATTTATAGAGCAAAGAGGCGGTGCGGGAGGCGGTCGAGTTGGGCACAACCCACCAGGGCGCTCCTGGGCTCCCAGGCGTGCCGAGGTGGGTTGTGCTCCCCTCGGAGCCCCCCTCTGGTACTTCTTTGGCCCAACAGGTGTCTTTTGGTCCAAAAAAAATCTCCAAAAAGTTTTGCTGCGGTTGGACTCCGTTTGGTATTGATTTTCTTCGAAGTAAAAAACAAGCAAAAAACAGCAACTGGCACTGGGCACTATGTCAATAGGTTAGTCCCAAAAAATGATATAAAGTTGCTATAAAATGACTGTAAAACATCCAAGAATGATAATATAACAACATGGAACAAGCAAAAGTTATAGATACATTGGAGACATATCAGCATCCCCAAGCTTAATTCCTACTCGTCCTCGAGTAGGTAAATGATAAAAATAGAATTTTTGATGTGGAATGCTGCCTAACATGTTCATCACATATTCTTTTCTTTTGTAGCATGGACATTTGGACTTTTATATGATTCAAAGCAATAGTCTAGTTTTGACATGAAGATTTCAATACTCAAGCATATCAACAAGCAACCATGTCTTTCAAAATATCAACACTAAAGCAAGTTATCCTTTCCAATTATGCTCAATCATTGATCCATTCATGAAACACACTCGCATATTAGCTACACCCAATGCTCAAGTACGATCATAGTGCCCCTTAGTTGGTGCTTTATAAGAGAAGATGGAGACTCAAATAAAAATAAAAATTGCATAAAGTAAATAGAAAGTCCCTTCGCAGAGGGAAGTAGGGATTTGTAGAGGTGCGAGAGCTCAAAGCGAAAAAATAGAGATAAAACATTTTGGGTGGCTTGCTTTTCCTGTCAACAAAAATGATCGAGTAGTTCCCAATACTTTCCATGCTAGATATCATAGGCGGTTCCCAAACAGAAAATAAAGTTTATTCCTTTTTCAACCATACTTTCACATTCCACGGCTAGCCGTGTCCACGGGTGCCATCCATACCAACACTTTCCAAGGAATTTATTATTTGACAACATAAAGTAAATTCATTTTTCATTTCAAGACTGGGCATCCCTAATACCTTTGCCGTACTCTAGTGCAATGACAAGTGAATAAACACTCATCTTGAGAAGAACACATCTAGCATGGAAAAATATCAGCCACCCCCTACCGTTTCATGAGCGGTACGAGCACACAAAAAGGAAAATTATTTTGAAAATTAGAGATGGCACATACAAATTTGCTTAGAACGGCACGGAAATACCGCATATAGGTAGGTATAGTGGACTCATATGGCAAAGCTGAGTTTAAGGAATTTGGATGCACAAGTAGTATTCCTACTTAGTACAAGTGAAGGCTAGCAAAAAGATTGAGAAGCATCCAACCAAGAAACGAAAAATCTCATAAGCGAGCATTAAGCATAACTAACACTGAAGAATGCACCACAAGTAGGATGTAATTTCATTGCATAACTATTGACTTTCGTGCTTGCATAGGGAATCACAAACCTTAACACCAATATTCTTACTAAAGCACAATTACTCACCAACATGACTCACATATCACTATCATCATATCGCAAAACTATTACAAAGAATCAAATTTATTTTGTCCAATGATCTTCATGAAAGTTTTTATTATATCCCTCTTGAATATCTATCACTTTGGGACTAGTTTCATATGTTGCTTTTGATAGCTCAAACAAATCTAAGTGAAGAACATGAGCATACATTTTTTTTCGTCTCTCAAAATATTATAAGTGAAGAATGAGAGAATTTCTTCAAAAATTACTAACTCTCAAATAAATCTAAGTGAATCATGAGAGCATTTCTTCAAAAACATTAAAGCACACCATGCTCAAAAAGATATAAGTGAAGCACTAGAGCAATTCCACAGCTCAAAAAATTTAAGTGAAGCACATAGAGCAATTCTAACAAATCATAGCATAATTTTGGCTCTCTCAAATAGGTGTGTTCAGCAAGGATACTTGACACAAAACAAAAAGCAAAACAAGCAAAGACTCATATAATACAAGATGCTCCAAGCAAAACTCATGATATGTGATGAATAAAAATATAGCTCCAAGTAAAATACCGATGGTCGTTAGAAGAAAGAGGGGATGCCACTCGGGGCATACCCAAGCTTATTTGCTTGTTTCTCCTTGAATATCATCTTGGGGTGCCATGGGGCATCCCCAAGCTTAGGCTCTTCTTACTCCTTATTCCTTCATCCATCGTGATCTCACCCAAAACTTGAAAACTCCAATCACACAAAACTTAATAAAAACCTTCATGAGATTCGTTAGTATAACAAAGCAAATCACCACTCTAAATACTGTTGCAAACCATTCATATTTTATTATTGCATTATATCTACTGTATTCCAACTTTGCTATGGCTCATACCCCCCGATACAACCCATAGATTCATCAAAATAAACACACAATGCAACAAAAACTGAATCTGTCAAAAACAGAACAGTCTGTAGCAATCTGAAAAATTCGTATACTTATGTAACTCCAAAAATTCTAAAAACTTTGGAAAACGTAAGAAATTTGTATGTTAATCTTGTGTAAAAAATTCATAATATTTCGTCGCTTCTATGATGTTTCAAAATTATTTTACTGGATGCAAAAGTTTCTGTTTTCCAACAAGATCAAATCAACTATCACCGAACATGATCCCAAAGGCTTTGCTTGGCCCAAACACTAATTAAACATAAAAAACACAATCATAACAGAGGAATAATTGTGCAAACACTCAAGAATAGAAAGAAAAAGGCAAAAATAAATTTTATTCATTGGGTTGCCTCCCAACAAGCGCTATCGTTTTACGCCCCTAGCTAGGCATAAAGCATAGATTCAAGTATTGTCATCTTTAGTTCTTGATACATAGGATGCCCTCATGATTGATTCATATGGTGGCTTGATTCTTGTTCTAGGGAAGTGTTCCATTCCCTTTCTTAGTGGAAATTGAAATTCAATATTGGCTTCCTTCATATCAATCACGACACCAATAATACGTAAAAACGATCTACCAAGTATAATAGGACAAGACGGATTGCAATCAATATCAAGAACAATAAAATCTATGGGCACATAATTCCTATTTGCAAGAATAAGAACATCATTAATTCTTCCCATAGGCTTTTTAATAGTAGAATCCGCCAAGTGCAAATTTAAAGAACACTCTTCAATATTGGTAAGACCAAGCACATCACATAAAGATTTCAGGATTGTGGAAACACTAGCACCCAAATCACATAAAGCAAAACACTCATAATTTTTAATCTTGACTTTATTGGTGGGTTCCCATTCATCATGTAATTTTCTAGGAATTGAGATCTCTAATTCCAACTTTTCTTCCAAAGCTTTCATCATAGCATCAACAATATGTTTAGTAAAAGCTTTATTTTGTTCAAAAGCATGGGGTGAATTAATCATGGATTGTAACAAAGAAATACAATCAATCAAAGAGCAATTATCATAATTAAAGTCTTTGTAAAAGAGTGGGCACATCACTAGTTAAAGTTTTGTCCTCTCCAAACCCACTTTTATCAATTTTTTCATCAAGATTTTCACCCTCCGAATTATCGGGACGCCTTCTAACTAAAGTTGACTCTTCTTCAGTCCCTTTATCATCAATTTTAATCTTACTAAACAAGGAATCAATAGAAGAAACACCAATCACTTTAAGATCTTCATCATTTTTGTGAAAGCAATCACTGGAAAACACTCTTTCTAAAAATTCTCTTTTAGCTCTAAGCATAGCGGTTCTTTTCTTACTTTCATCCATAGAAACATATAAAGCTTTAATTGATTCCTCAACCTTAGGCACAAAATATTTCAACTTGAGATTTTCTACATCATGAGAAATTCTATCAATGCTTCTAGACATATCATCAATCTTATTCAACTTTTATTCTATCGTATTATTGAAAACCTTTTGTGCATTGATAAATTCTTTAATATTATTCTCAAGATCAGAGGTGTTCCTATTATTATTATAAGAAGGATTATCATAGGAACCACCATAATTATTAGAGGAATTTCCAGGAAAAGGCCTAGGATTAAAATTACCTCTATAAGCATTGTTATTAAAATTGTTTCGCGAGACAAAATTCACATCTACGGAATCACTATTTTGCTCAATCAAAGTAGACAAAGGCACATCATTAAGATCAATAGGAGCATTTTTATTAGCAACCAATTTCATAAGAGCATCAACTTTTTCACTCAAATAATTTATTCTTCAACCGAATTAACCTTTTTACTAGTAGGTGCTCTTTCGGTATGCCATTGTGAATAATTTGCCATAATATTATCAAGCAATTTAGTAGCTTCACCCAAAGTAATTTCCATAAAAGTACCACCCGCGGCGGAATCTAAAAGATTTCTAGAGACAAAATTCAATCCCGCATAAAAAATTTGTATGATCATCCAAAGATTTAAACCATGTGTAGGACAATTTCTTAGCATCAATTTCATTCTTTCCCAAGATTGTGCAACATGTTCATGCTCAAGTTGCTTAAAATTCATGATTTGAGTTCTAAGGGAAATAATTTTCGCGGGCGGAAAATACTTAGTAATGAAAGCATCTTTGCATTTATCCCAAGAATCGATACTATTGCGAGGCAAAGAAGAAAACCAAAATTTTGCATGATCTCGCAAAGAAAACGGAAATAATTTCAACTTCACAATATCATTGTCCACATCTTTTTTCTTTTGCATATCGCATAATTCTATGAATGTGTTAAGATGGGACGCGACATCCTCATTAGGAGGACCGGAAAACTGATCTTTCATAACAAGATTCAACAAAGCGACATTAATATCACAAGATTCCGCACTAGTGGCGGGAGGAGCAATCGGAGTGCTAATAAAATCGTTGTTGTTGGTATTGGAAAAATCACACAACTTGGTGTTCTCTTGAGTCATCGTGACTACGCAAACATGATTGCACAAAAACAGATCTGATGAGAAAATGGCAACCGAAAAAGAGGGCAAATAAAACGAGAAATTTTTTTGAAGTGGGGGAGATGAAAACGAGAGGCTAATGGCAAATAATGTAAATTGCAAGGAGATGAGATTTGTGATTAGGAACCTGATAGATGTTGATGATGTCTCCCTGGCAACGGCGCCAGAAATTCCTTTTGATGTCGCTTGAACTACGTCGGTATTTCCCCAAAGAGGAAGGGATGATGCAGTACAGCTACGGTAGGTATTTCGCTCAGTTATGAAACCAAGGTTATCGAACCAGTAGGTGAACCAAGCAACACTATGTAAACGGTACCTGCACACAAAGAACAAATACTTGCAACCCGACACGTAAGAGGGGTTGTCAATCCCTCTCGGGTAAAAGATAGATTGGTTTGTATAATTTTGGAAAAATAGATCTCACAATAAAACAAAATAAAATAAATAAAGAAAAAGTGCAGCAAGGTATTTTTGGGGTTTTAGAATAATAGATCTGAAAACAAAAGCAAATAAAAATAGATCTCAAAGCAAATATGATAAAGAATAGACCCGGGGGCCGTAGATTTCACTAGTGGCTTCTCTCGAGAAAAATAGCATACGGCGGGTAAAAAAATTACTGTTGGGCAATTGATAGAACTTCAAATAATTATGATGATATCCAGGCAATGATAATTATATAGGCATCACGTCCAAGATTAGTAGACCGACTCCTGCCTGCATCTACTACTATTACTCCACACATCGACCGCTATCCAGCATGCATCTAGTGTATTAAGTTCATGGAGAAACGGAGTAATGCAATAAGAATGATGACATGATGTAGACAAGATCTATTCATGTAGGAATAGACCCCATCTTGTTATCCTTAATGGCAACGATCAATACATGTCTTGCTGCCCCTTTTGTCACTGGGAAAGAACACCGCACGACCGAACCCATCACAAAGCACCTCTTCCCATGGCAAGAAAAATCGATCTAGTCGGCCTAACTAAAGCAAAGATTCGAAGAAGAAATACGAGGCTATAAGTAATCATGCATATAAGAGATCAAGGAAACTCAAATAACTTTCATGGATAAATAGATCTGATCATAAACTCAAAGTTCATCGGATCCCAACAAACACACCGCAAAAAGAGTTACATCAAATAGATCTCCAAGAGACCATTGTATTGAGAATCAAAAGAGAGAGAGAGAAAGCCATCTAGCTACTAACTACGGACCCGTAGGTCTACAATGAACTACTCACGCATCATCGGAGATGCACCAATGAGGATGATGAACCCCTCCGTGATGGTGTCTAGATTGGATCTGGTGGTTCTAGAACTTGGGGCGGCTGGAATTGTGTTTCATCGACTCCCCTAGGGTTTTTGGATTTTCGGGGTATTTATAGAGCAAAGAGGCGGTGCGGGAGGCGGCTGAGGTGGGCACAACCCACCAGGGCGCGCCTGGGCCCCCAGGCGCGCCCAGGTGGGTTGTGCTCCCCTTGGAGCCCCCCTCTGGTACTTTTTTGGCCCAACAGGTGATTTCTGGTCCAGAAAAAATCTCCAAAAAGTTTCACTGCGTTTGGACTCCGTTTGATATTGATTTTCTGCGAAGTAAAAAACAAGCAAAAAACAGCAATTGGCACTGGGCACTATGTCAATAGGTTAGTCCCAAAAAATGATATAAAGTTGCTATAAAATGATTGTAAAACATCCAAGAATGATAATATAACAGCATGGAACAAGCAAAAATTATAGATACGTTGGAGACATATCATGACACCATCAACATCTATCAAGTACCTAATCACAACTCTCATCTCCTTGCAATTACTTTATTTGCCATTTGCCTCTCGTTTTCATCTCCCCCACTTCTAAAAAGTTTTTGCAAAAACACAAAAATATTTTCTGTTTGCTTTTTTGTTCATTTGCTTTCTTTGCTTGTGTGCCATGTGTTTTCTATTTGCTTGCATCCTTGCTTGGTAAAAATCTATTGATATGGATCCTCATCCACTTGCTAATATTTTCAAAAGATCCAATTATGATGAACCAATTGCTAGTGAGTTGAGTGAACTTGATTATCTCTATGAAGTTTTGCTTGAAAATCATGAATCCAAAAATTGTGATGAAGTGTTGAAAGAAGAAATTTATAAAGTGATTCATGATAGCTCTTTCAGTGAAAAGCATGATTGAAATGATGTTATTATAAATTCTATTAATGTCAATTGTGCTAATAATATGCAAAACTACAAGCTTGGGGATGATGATATTGTTATATCCACTACTTAATGCAATGATCATGATTGGGGTGATAATGCTTCTTATGATCTTGAAAATTTATTTAAGCCTCATGATGAATATGTTATTGATATTAATGTTTGCAATAATATTGAAAGTGGGTTTGGAAGAGTGTCAGCTTTAGGTAAAAAGAATCCCACATATTTGGAGAGTGTTCAATCATATGAATTTTTTGATAAATGTGGGTTTGGAGAGGTCATGACTTTAGTCGATGTTAATCCCACTATCTTGGAAGATTATAAGACTTTTATGCATGTAGATCATGAAGAGAAAATTTTATAAGATAGCTATATTGTCGAATTTGAATATGATCCTACATGTAATTATTATGAGAGAGGAAAATATGGTTGTAGAAATTTTCATGTTACTAAATCACCTCTCTTCAGGTTGAGATTGCTATTGTCTCTTCCTCCTTCCTTGCATATGCTAGATATTTCTTGTCTTGATAATTTGTTTGCTTATAAAATGCCTATGCATAGGAAGTATGTTAGACTTAAATGTGTTTGTCACATGTTTTATGATGCTCTCTTTGTGTTACAATTATTATCTTTCACGTGAGCATCAGTAAAATCTTATGCTTAGCTAGGGGCATAAAACAATAGCACTTGTTGGGAGGCAACCCAATGAATAAAATAAATTTTTTCACTTTTTGTTTTTGTGTGTTTACACAATTATGCTATTGTTATGATTATGTTTTAGTGTTTTAATTAGTGTTTGTGCCAAGTAAAGCCTTTAGGATTATGTTGGATGATAGTTGATTTGATCCTGTTGAAGAATGGAAACTTTTGCGCCCAGTTCTGGAATTTTGTAAATTCACAGAAATGTGTTTTTGCTTTGTTTTTTACATAGGATTTATATACAAATTGCCCATGTCATCCTAATTCTTCAGAATTTTTTGAGTTACATAAGTATGAGCAAAATTCGAGTCTTTCCAGACTGTTTTGTTTTTGATAGTTTCTGTTTTTGTTGCATTGTGTGGTTATTTTGATGAATCTATGGATTGTATCGGGGGGTATAAGCCATGGTAAAGTTGAATACAATATGTATAATTCAATAACAAAATATGAATTGGTTTGCGACAGTACTTAAAGTAGTGATTGGTTTTCTTGTACTAACGGATCTCATGAAGGTTTTGTTAAGTTTTGTGTGATTGAAGTTTTCAAGTTTTGGGTGAGATCACGACGGATGAAGGAATAAGGAGTGAAAAGAGCCTAAGCTTGGGGATGCCCATGGCACCCCAAGGTAATATTCAAGGAGTACCAAGCAACTAAGCTTGGGGATGCCCCCGAAGGCATCTCCTCTTTCTTCTAACGACCATCGGTAATTTTACTTGGAGCTATATTTTTATTCTTCACATATCATGAGTTTTGCTTGGAGCGTCTTGTATTATATGAGTCTTTGCTTGTTTTGCTTTTTAGTTTGCCACAATCATCCTTGCTGGACACATCTATTTGAGAGAGCCATAATGATGCTATGATTTGTTAGAATTGCTCTATGTGCTTCACTTATATTTTTTGAGCTATGGAATTGCTCTAGTACTTCACTTATATCTTTTTGAGCACGGTGGTGGTTTAACTTTTGAAGAAATACTCTCATGCTTCACTTAGTTCATTTTGAGAGTTAGTAAAAATTTGAAGAAATCCTCTCATGCTTCACTTATATTATTTTGAGAGATGAAAATTTTGAAGAAATATTCACTACAAAAAAAAACACTTCCGTGATGATACGTGTTTGTCACAGTAGGTCACATTTTCTGTCATGCATGTACATCCATGACGATTTTATGACAGAATCAAGATAGTCATACCCGTGTTGTCGTAGAAGTGTTCCATGACAATATCAAAATTATCATCACAGAAGTGTCCACTTCCATGACGATAAATGGCGCGTCATGGAAGTGCTTTTGTCAAGGGTAACCGACACGTTGCATCCACTGTAACGGGTCGCCATTAAGCTATCGGGTTCCGATTTGGATCCGATAACCCATTAACAGCCCGGACCAATGGGGATTTTCCACGTGTAAATTTCTCAATGGGCAGAGGGACCATGTGTCGTCTCAGCGTTGGGACAGATGTCATCCACTCATTGGACGGGAGGCGCCTATGATACGTTGACACATGGCATGGCCGAACAGTGGCCCATTCAGGTGAAAAGGCCGGCCCATTTGGCTTGGTCAAAAGGTAGCGGGCCGGCCCACGGAAAGCCTGTTAACGGCCCGTTCGCATATAGCCCATTTACAGCCTGCTAACTCACGGCCCGTTATGGCCTATCCGAATTAGGCCCAGTAGCGTCATCTAGGCCGTCCAATATGATTCCAGCCCGTTGTAACTTCCAGCCCATGTATGGCCCATGACGTCTTTCAGCCCATATGAGGCCCTTTGTAACCCTGGGCCCATTAACGGCCCGTGGTGAAACTGACCCATAATGAACAGTATATCACTTTATACCCATTAACGGCCCATTATTCCATTGGGCCGTTTCCAGCCCGTGTAAACTTTAGGCCTTCTAAGGGCCCATTTATTCTTGGGCTCATTTCCAGCATTTGAATACTTACGGTCCGTTGCTGGCTTGTTCGCTTGTGGGCCAAATTCAGCCCGTGGCTCCAGTCGGCCCATTTGTGGCCCGTTAATCCGTTGGGCCGTTTTCATAGCGTCATCAAATATGTCCCACTAATGACTCGTTATACCTGTCGATAGAATGAATCCCGTTAAACATATCGGCCTCTTAATGGCCCATTTCTGTTGGCCCATAAACAGACGATTCCCATTGTAGCCCGTTTACGACCCATATTGCGGCCCGTTATTGGTCCACGAATAGTATGACCCATGTTTTGCCAATCGATTATACGACCCGTAGAAGGCCCATTGACTCTACGACCCGTAGAAGGCCCATGGATCCTTCGGCCCGTAGTAGGCCCATGGTCACTACAGCAGGTAGCAGGACCATGGTTACAATGGTCCATATGTTGCCCATGGTTATTGTGGCCTAGTTTTAAAAAATAGGTTATTGTGGCCACTAGCAAACTGCGGAAAAATAACTGCAGTGACTACAAGCAAACAACTAAACAATACAATAAGAAAATAAATAAGCAAGCAACTAACGCTAGGCTATTACGGTATTACACATATTACATCCACTGGGCATCAAAGTTCGCCACCAGTGCAAATATAGGGAACAAAGCAGCATATTACATACACTGGCCGTCTAAATTGGCCACCAGTGCAAATAAATGCGGCAGCAAAACAAGTCCATAACTTAAACAACTTCACAAGAGCTCAAGAAACGTTATCCTGGGTATCCACCATGCTGGCAATAAGCTTAGCAAGCTTATTAGCTTTCTCCTGTTTGGCGCTAAAATCCTCCAATGCTTGCTGTTGCACCAGAAAATATGCATCTAAATTCTCCAGGGACTTCCGCAGTCCTTCGGCTTCTTGTCGCAGCATAGCTGATCGATGTCTTTCAGCTTGTAGTTGAGACTCAAGAAACCGAACTGATTCAGACAGTGAGTTCGAAGAGCTTGTGCCAGCGGTAGTGGCCAGTAACTCGAACACTACATCAAGACAAGACTTTGGGGGTTGACTCACTGTCTTCAAGATAGTTTTCCTTAGCTGTTTTATCAGCTTTGTTGGATACCAACAAGGATGTCTCACTATCCTGAACCTTATCTGCATTACTTCCTTTACCATTGCTTAATAAGGTACTCTTCCCAAATATTCTGTCAGCATTCTAAAAAAAGAAACAAGAAGACACATAACAGGTTTAGCATGTAGTATATGAAACTCATTTTGGTGAACCAGTTCCGTAGTAAGGCGGACATGATTAAACTACCGAGTCTTCTATTGCCAAGTAGTACATAATAAAAGCATCAAACAAACATATATCTATGTCCTATGGTCATTGCATTGTCTTGGCAATTCAAAATAGAGACACGGTTCAAATCATATCAGTTCAAGACAAAGTAGCATTGAAAGAATACAAGTGTGGGAAACTACACGGCACAACAAGATTTCAGATGGGTAACACGGGTATACATGTACAACAACACTATTGGCTCTGTTGAGATGCTAGTAATGTGCATGATATGAGAAGTCAACTGTATACACAATTGAAATCAAAATCAACAGAGTAATTTAGAAGAGCAAACCTGTTAAAGAAACATGTTTAAACATACCTGTTGTGCCATTGGAATTTCAGTCGGATCCTTCAATTTAAAAATAAGTTTGTATGAGTAAATACAGTGATACAAGAGCAAACCAGTATGCACCATAGCAATGGAATCTTAAATGAGAACAGTTTTTCTTCAGGTTTAAGCACTTGTTCTACACGAACAGAGTACAGTAAGATGCAGGCATATAGTACTTCAAAATAAAAAATGAGCTCATAGACCTTACCACATTCTTGGTTCGGGACCAGTACAGAACAAGGCGTTCCCAGTCATCGTCCCGTAAATGTGTCTCAGGAGAAAGTAAGGGAGTTTGATGAGTTTCTTTGCGAGTGAAGTACATTTTCTTTAGGTAATTCCGATACTGCCACCAAGCATTCTTGAAGATAGCAGAGGTATTAGCACAGGTTACCTCATCCCGAGTTTCCAAATCGGTCCTTCTCTATAGAGAAAAATGGGAACATTTGATGTATTATAACCAACATGGAGGTAGAGTGTATGGGACAAAGCAAAGTATTTGCCATGAATAACATTACTTACACATAACTCCTGGACGAACACCTGCAACTGGCTTTTTCATTCATCTTCAGTATAATATTTCCATGATGGGATTTAACAACACATAGGATTTAACAACATCAAATGCGATAGATGCTAAACTACGAATGTCTGGTTGTGCTTCGTTCACAGGAATAGGTGTACTAATTGGTGGAGTTGGGGTTCGCTGTGGTAGTACTGGCGCTTTGGGCACTGGAGCTGCCATACTAACTACTCTTGTTTGGGAGCTCTGTGCTGGAGATGGTGCTGTGTCAACTGGAACTCGGTTACTATCTGCTAGGGTTGGGGTTAGATTGGGTGAAGCTGGTTCTCTGTCCATCGGAGTAGGGGTACAATCTGCGAGAGTCTGGATTATGTGTGGTAGGGCTGGTTCTCATGCATGTACAACCGGGGTGCTATCTCCACCAAGAGGTAGCACTGTTTTATTTGAAGACCATGTTTTTACTCCGCTAGATACTGCCATCACCCCCTCCAATTCAAATGGCTGATAAACAAGAAAAGTAGTTGAATGTATAGACCTTGTATGAGAGATAGATGCAATAGATAGTGTGGAAAAAAGAGGGCATGAAATAGTTCACATGTATATTGTTTAACTAAAAAGGATAGTATGACATAATTTCACATATATGATGTCTATCTAAACTGGATAGCATAGCATGACATAATTCAAAGATATGATGACTAACTAAACAGGATGGCATGAGATAATTATATGATGTCTTTAGTAAACAGGTTCGCATGACATAATTCACATACATGTTATCTAAGTAATCAGGATCGCATGATATAATTCACACGTGTGATTTATATATTAAGCAGAGGGCATTCGCATATATGGTGTCTGAACTAAGAACATGGTGTTGAATATTGTGTATATGATGTCTAAACTATGCAATGCAAGACACCATATGTATGATATGAGCAGTATAACCGTGCCAAGTTAGAGCATACACCTCGGTGGGGGAATAGGGCTGATCATCTGTCTCTGAATCCATCTCTGAGGAGCTATTGGGACCCAGCAAGAGATCTGCTTCGACAGGTTGCACTGTCTGCTCTGAAGACCTTCTTTTCACTCCAGATTTTTCCATCACCCACTCAAATGGCTGATTCGCAGGAAGAGTAGTTGAATATACAAACATTGTCGACAAATGGAAATGTAGTGAAGAAAAGGATTGGCAAGATATAATTCAAATATATGATGCCTGGTTAAACAGGATTGCATTGCATATTTCACATATATTATGGCTGGCTAAAAGAGATGAGATTGCATAATTCACATATATGATATAGAAACTAAACAGGTGGCATTACAGAACATGTCTAAACTAAGCAGATGACATATATGATGTCGAAAGTAGGCACTGCAAGGCAACATATGCATGATATGACCGACATCATCATGTCAAGTTAGATCAAACACCTCTGGGAGTAAATAGGAGTGGTCAGCTCCGTCTGAATCTGCTTAGAATTGATATCTTCCTCTGGATTACAATCTGGAGGGGGGGGGAGGGTTTGCCATTGCACCCACCATGGAGCGATGTCTTCATGACATTGTATTGCCACACAAAACTCTTCTCTTTTTCTCCACATGTTCAGCATGTCTGTGTACAATATTTGACATGCATACGAAAAAACATAGTGAGATTATGTAAGGAGAGCATGCAGAAATCTAGAGTGATGGTAACAATCAGTGGATAGATCCAAAAATAATGATAGCAGGCTGATGATAGCTTTACTTTAATAAAAAGATAGATGATGATTGCTTTACTGTTTGTTTCCCATCCAAGATGAACAACATAGATATACCCTAGGTGAACTAGATAATAGACAGAGATACTATTCATTGCTGCCTCGATATGTGCCCCACAAGCATTTTAAAACTCAAGTTTGAACATTAATTCGGACCTGACCTTGGAGTCTAAGAGGTGAACAGGACGATAAAGTAGCAGGTAATATTAAGAATTGCATAACATAAGTAGAAACAAAAGAGTGCGACCTCTCTTGTGGACCTGTGTACTCCTCAGGTTCATCTACTGAGTCGATGATGGTGATGCAGTTGCGGTGGGAGCCGACGGCAGGGAAGGAGATCTGAGGCGGTGAAAGACGGTCGGGAGTCGTGATGTCTGGTATGGTGGATGCTTCTGTCGATGGAGCAGCTCAGGTGAGGTGGACGACGTCACGGCAGGAGCAAGACAAACCACACAAAGTTTTCTTCGACACCTATCTATAACTGAAGTAATTCTGTAAAGGCTCCTTTGGTTTGCAGGATTCTAAAAACGCAGGGATAGGAAAAACACCAGAATAGGATAGGAATGCACATGGGAAACAGAGCATTTGTAAACATAGAATTTCTGTCAACTTGGGTGTTTGGTTCACAGGAATTGGAAGAGCAGAGGAATGCAAAGAAACATGGCCAAATTAAAGTGAAACCATATGAAAGTGTGTACAGTTAGAATGTTATTCTGCCACTAATGCACTTAGTCTTGTTTTCATGCATAGGATTTTGAAAAGTAGGTCCAGGTGGATGTTTTGCTCCATTCCTTTCAACCAAATGCATGAATAATTGAATAGTAGAGTACCATAGGAAAATTTCCCATTGCTATGTTTTTCCTTCACTTTTTCCTTTGAACCAAAATAGCCCTAATGGATCGACATGAATGTAGAGTAATAAGTGATGCGACAAGTGTACAACCTCTTTGGCATAGCCGTGTCGACCACAACATCATTGGGTTGGTCACTAAAGAAGTTGTGGCAGAGGTGGCTGTCGGAGGTGTGGTGGAAGATCTGAGGCGTCTGTAGATGGCGTCCAGGGTACTGCTCTATTGTGATGGATGGTTCCGTTGTTGGAGCAGCTCCGACGAGCCGTAAGACGTCGAGGCTGAAGCAGCACAAGACAGACATCGTTAATCCCAAGTGGGATTCTAATAGCATCTCCAATAGATGATGTAAAATACATTACCAAAAAGTGGTAGCTGTAAAATTTACATCACCAAAAAACACCTGACTACAACAGATGAGGTAAAAACTGTTGACTCAGAACTTAACTGTCGAAACTGAAATTTATTGTGGAATCTGAATGTTACTATCGAAACTGAATGCACTGGTAGTAGATAGGCACTTCACATGTTGTTTAGGCCGCTCGAGCACTAGTAGTAGAGAAACAATGATCTAAATTAGCAGGCGATCGACAGGGAACACAGTAGCAGATAGCAGCCGGAGCAGCAGCGCCTGGAACAGCAGCGCGAGCTAGAGCCAGAGCAGCAACTCATGTAGCTGCAGCAGCCCGTGTACCAGCATCAGCAGCGTGAGCGAGAGCAAGAGCAGAGCAGCAGCACGAGCAAGGGGAAGAGTAGAGCAGCAGCGTGAGTGAGCAAGAGCCGGAGCAGCAGCAGCAGCAGCGCGAGCAAGCGAGAGCTGGAGCAGTAGCAGCAGCGTGAGCAAGCGAGAGCCGGAGCCAGAGCAGCAGAGCAGCAGCGCGAGCGAGAGCCAGAGAGGGAGCCTCACACTTAGGAGAGTCGCCGTGGAGATGTCACCGGCGGCGCCGACTACGAGGTAGCCGCACCATGGGGGAGCGGGATCGAGCACCAGCGGCACCGGGAGGTCAAGTTAAGGAGAAGGTGCGATGCGATGATTGTACAATCTCTTTGGTGGCGCCGAGTAGGCCTCGGCTTCGTCCGAGGAGTCGGTGAGGATGCTATGGTTCCGGTGGAGCAGGTTAAGGCGGCGCTGTGGGGATTGAGCAGCCGCGATAGACGAGGCGATCGTCGGAGCAGCTCCTCGGAGGTGGAGGATGGGGCGGCTGAACCGGCGGGATGACGAGATCGACGGCGGATCCTCATCCAGGGCGGTGGATGAGGGACGTCGAGCTGTTGCGGTGGACGACATCGTTGGGGAAGAGGCTCTGGCTAGGCAGCGGTTGGGTGGCGGACGGCGGAGGGTGGGGTTTCACGGTTGGAGCAGAGAGGTTATGGCGGCCTGGGTTTTCGAATGGCGAAAAGGAGGTGCTGAGAGGGGGGGGGAACCATGACTTAGGGACGCGCTTGTCCAAAATGTAGGGTGTGTTACCAAAGTACCCCCACCGATTTGAACTAGCAGCCCTTTCGGCTCAGGGTTAGAAGGGGGATTTCGCGTGTCGGGATTTGGCAGCTGGAGGGAGTTTTTGCGTGAGTTGTAATTTTGGGATAGCAAGGCGCGGGTTGTGAAGGTGCGAGTTTTCGGAGCACAAACAGACAAAGCGATATCTGAATTTTCGGGATAACAAGGCGCGGGTTGAAATTTCGGGACAAGCCTAACGTGTAATAATGTATGTACCAAATCAATTCGCACTTCCCTCGATAAAAAAAACAAGAACAAAAACTATTCGCACCACACAAAAGGATAGTCTTGTCCCGTTTTACTATACGAATAAATGCTATTCAAAACTATGAATCCATGTTATGTCCAATTAAATTTTTTCGGTACTTGTATAATGCATGTAACCTACTCATACGAACATTTTAGTGCATTCCAAATGTATATATTAGCGCTGCAATTCGAACTAAATTTGAATTCGTTTCTCTATTTGAATAAGAATCTACAATCATGATTGTTGCCAAGTTAAACCATCATTTGTATATTATCTTAACAACACACCACATGATTACTATAGAGTTAGATATGAACCATGTGTACTATATATATGAACTCGAATTCAAAATTTTGAATACACTTGATGTTGATTCCAAATAATAGTACATTTGAAGTACTATCTAGATCTTCATAATCTAAACCATGTTTCATATGTACACTGTATTTATCACACAAAGTATAGTGCCCCGCCCCCTACATTATGACATGTATTTAGCCCTGAGCTGCAAAAGCCACACATTATCACAAATTCAAAAAAATTATATATATTATATATAGTATAACATGTTCATGACCACACCATGCGTATCATCATTATATTCATGCATATGTATTGGTTTAAAACACTATGATCTCTTGTTCAAATATTTGAATCCACTTTTATAATGAATTATGATATCTTTTCGTCTTTTACACCCACACAATCCTCTTCTCTTTGTAGCTAATGCTAACTTTCGCTCGTGCATGCACACGCCCACCTCCCTCTCACCCTCCCTCCGCATTCTCTCCATCGCGCACATTCGTTATTTCTCTTTAGGTCGTTCACCCACGGTGTGTGTAGGCCCCCCAGCTCCTTCTTTCCGGCACACACCGATCGATATACCTCTCTAGCCAGGCGAACCTACCACAAACACACGCTTTCCCTCTTCTCTTCTCACCGTCCATGCCCTCCTCTGTCTAATACGGTTCCACGCACATGCACACTCCCGCCCCTCTTTTCATCGATCTCATACTCGCACACTCCTCCCCCCTCGATATAGTCGGCCTCTCGCACCACCTCCTAGCCGCATCCTTCTCTCTCTATCCGTCTCTGCGGGCCTTATTTACTTCTAACACATGCATGCATGTATACCTACCGATCTCCATACATATAGCTAGGTCGACTATAACTCTTTTTTCCCACGCACCGATCGATGTACCTCACTAGTTATGTCTCTCCCTTTCTCCGACACACGACGATTGATCTTCCTATATAGTTATGTCTGCTTACCATAGCCATATCGCCCCCTAGCCATATCGTCCCCCCTCATCATCCTTGCACGCCTCCCGACCCATCTCTCACATGCACATGCACAGACAGGCACGCATCCCCTCTCTTATTGATATTGCAGTGGTACACTCCGTTTGTCTAGCAGGCCTCTCCCGCCATTTGTGAGAAGCAACTCCACCACCAACCCTACGACACTCTAGCTTTGTCTCTCTTCGAACCTTATTCCTCTACTACACATATGCATGGATGCCGATCAATCTCCCTCAATACATAGCTAGGTCTCTCTCCTTCTCCACACCTATACCAGTCGATCTACCTCTCTATAGTTAGGTCTCTACCCCCCCCCCACACCGATAGTCGAACGCCGTAGGTAGGTATCCATGCCACAGAGACAAAATGCACCTCTCCCCTCTCACATTCCAGTAGGCCAGCTGCCCTATATCTTTGATGTGGGCAAACACAAATTCGATGGCACTCTTTATCGATCGTGCACCCACACACTTCACCCCTCTCTTTGATTCTATCGATATCTCACGCCGATGATCCCTCCACTCTCTTCTCGTGGATCGCTCCCTCTATATATGATATATCCAGGCCTCTGTTTCACACACATTGCATATGTTACATTTTTTTTGTTTGAGATATCATCGACACATTGCCTCTGTTTTGCACAAACCATCTTTTTTTGAGTAAAAAAACCATCTCTCTCACACACACCCACGTACGTGGGGTACCTGCACGTAGAGAAGAGGTGCACGCACGACGCACGTACTCACGTCTTGTTCCCGGCCACACCCGCGCGGGTACACGGTGGAGCTCATTTCTGTACGAAAAGGCAGCCCACGTGATAATTTGACGCGTGGAGCGGTTGTTTACTTGAAGGAGGGTCGTGTACCACGCGTACACGGAACAAAGTTCAACTTGATGCGTTAGTTTTAAATAAAGTTATATTCCTCAATGGCAAGTACAGAATATAAAATGATTGTTATCGAGAAAAAAGAAATCTGCTCCACTATATACTACAGTGGAGCCTGCCTGCCGGGGTTTGTCTCTCGTCACACTGTCTCACACAAGGTAGCGGTGGCCCCTCTCGCTCACCGTTGGTCACTGATTCGGCCGCATCCCGTACGCCGGCGGAAAGGGAGGATGTGCATCATTTCCCCGTTCGACAGCGTCGAGGCAGCACGTCCCGATCTGCGGTACTCGCCGTTCTCTCTAACCATGCTCTGGCGCGGTAGGGCCTTCGCCACTTGCTCGCTGCCGCAGTATGGGCAGATCCCCGCCGCTGGTGCCCTCCTAGTTACATCCCGACGACCCTTAGGTACAGCTTCCTCCAGCCTTGCTCCACTGCCCATCTTCCCACGTTGCTGCATGTGGATCTTCCCTAGTTCTTTGCCCAAAACGTTGCTCGGCCGGCGTACTTTCCATGTTGCAATCTCGTCCTCACATCATTTTACATAAACAACCGTGCTCCTATCTTCCCTTAGGACAAGGAATATGCTTCTTTTTTGTTGGCGTATGTGTCATAAACTGTTATTGGTCAGTAATTGTTTCCTTTCTACCTCTTTTTGCAAACAGGGCTATCCATTTCACCTCGTCGCTATTGCGACCTTTTGGTGAACTGCACAAATCACTTTTTTCTTAAGAGTGTTTTGTGCAGTTTTGCTGAAATGTCACACGTGCAACGTTTCTATATTTCAGTGGGACTGCACAAAGGGAGATTGGTTTTGCTCTATCCTCCTCATCCAACTCCGAGCCTAATCTTCTCCAACTATTTGCTTAATCTTCTCCAACTAGTCAGTCTTAAGAGAGCCTGCAAAGGTGACCAGCTTCTATTTGTGTGTTTATTGTTTCATCAACAGTCCTCTATTATTGTAATCACACTTACTCAATATATTTGGAACAGGGACGCTCAGCTCTATTTTAGTGGAACTGCACAAAATGATCGGAATGTTCCATGCTCCTGACAGCTACTTTTTTTCCCAACATGCCTTGTTGATTTAGACAGAGCTGGGGGGAAGTTGCTGCCAATGAAAGCATGGATCAATTTTAATTTAACACCTTCTCACAACTTTGTCTTCAGTTGTGATGTAAATATTAGCTCTGATCTGCTAATCACTGAGATGCATTAGCAAGGAAGTTAGTTTTTTTTCTTCCGAAAGAGCATGGATGTTAGTTTCCTTTCTAGTATTTTGATTTATGTTGTAACGAGACAACCTTCCAGCTGGCAAGACACACGAAACAAAAGCTGAAAGCTTCAGAGCATTGTACAATTTTATGTCGTTGGAAAATTATTTGTATACGTTAATTATGTAAACAAATGCTGGAAGCTTGATAGCATTGCCAGAAGCCATTCAGCATCCGGGTCCATGTGCCATGCACCAAATTATAGTGCACAACCGCATGGGAGACTTAGCCCGGTCGTTGCGCCGCACTAATAGTGAGTAATGAGCAGTCAAATCATAAGCCCCACCTTTCCCACTGTAAGTTGCTCGGAAGAAGCAACCATCAATACGCTCTTCTTTGAGTCCGCTCATACTAGTATGAAGTTGCAAAGCCAAGTCCGCGTATGGCCTGTCGGTCAACGCGCTTCCTCTTGGCATATCACTGACATGTGGGACCGGAGTGTGAGCAAACTGATCTCAATTGACAGCAAAATGGCCAACCCCCGCTCCTTGAAGCTGAGACGAGGAGCGAGAATACAGATCGGGTTTGTGTCGCATGGAGGCCAAGAAATATTAGAGCATGGTTGATCGATGTCATCATTACATGTTCGATGTTTTTAATTAGTATTGTTGGGCTACCGTTTTCCGCACTTCTCCCGAATAAATATGTACTTTATCACAGATTGAAATAAAATAAGAGTGCAGACGCTCCACCATGCGGTTCCTAGTACCTGTATACTAGTAGTACTACTCGTACTAGTAAACCTTGCACTTGGCTTTTGCCTCTTCGGGAAGTCGAACAATGATGGTACTAGTACAGTGTATGCCGCTGGCAATCTGACACCGAATGAACTGCTGCAGGTCCACCGCCTGGTCAAGGGTAGGTTGCATTAGTCAAAAGCTTCTCCTTGTCCTGCGAGCCACCGCGCTTGAGGTAGACGGAGAGGGCGTAAGCAAGCTGCACCTTGTCCTACAAGCTTCTCCTCGTTCCGCGAGTTGACAGGACACACCAAAGTAATGCTAGTCCGTACTGCCTCCTTTCCGGTTAATATGACTTAATTTTTTTGCGGGTAAATGAGAGAGCTTTATTCATATATAAGCATTCTTAGGACAATCATCCAAGAGACTGGTCACTACGAAGCGAGGTACCCCACAAAAAAAGGAAGCGAGGTGTTTCATCAAGCCAGCTCTCGGTCACATTCAAAGTGCAAGCATGCTTCGCACAAAGATGCACCGGAAGGTTTGCTGACCTATTTACATGCTGATTAACAAAAAAAGAGAAATTATTACTTAGCCCTCCTATTTCTAACAGGATAGGAGCTAGAACTAAGCGAGAATTGTGGCGAGTGTTCCATGCAATCAACTTCCATTATCACATGCGAGGACCCTCGAAGAGAAGCAAATGTGTTGAAGATTGCTTTATCATAGATTAAAATAAAATAAGAGTGCAGACGCTCCACCGTGCGGTTCCTAGTAGTACCTGTATAGTAGTACTACTAGTAGTATGTAATACTACTTGGAGTACTAGTAAACCTTGCGCTTGGCTCTTCGCCTCTTCGGGAAGTCGAACAATGATGGTACTAGTACAGTGTATGCTTCTGGCAATCTGACACTGAATTAACTGTTGCACGTCCACCACCTAAGCGAGGGAGAGCTTGAATTAGTCAAAAGTTTCTCCTTGTCCCGTGAGCCTCCACGCGCAAGCTTCTCCCCGTTGTGCAAGTTGACGGGACACAACAAAGTAATGCTAGTCCATACTGCCTCCTTTCCGGTTAATATGGCTTAATTTGAAATGAGATAAATACAATGGTTGTCACTGTATATCTGTAAAAATACGGTCAGTGGACTTCATAATACGCTCATTGCGGTCAATATATACATTTCCCGGTGTTTATACGGTCACTAGCTCACCCTGGCTGAGTATGTCTGTATGTGTGTGCATGCACGTGTAGGTTGAGCACTTGAGCATCACCGTGTGTGTTCCATCATGTGCATGAACATGCATACATTAGGGCATCGCGCGTGTTTTTGTGTGCATGTGTACGTGTGACTGGTTCATGCATGCACGAGGTTGTAGTCCCTCACATTCACATGTTCATATGTCAATGCTTTGTCAAAATGTTGCATGCAAGGTTTAATCCTGCGTTGTTCATGCATGCATTCCCGATATTAATACGTTGGTAAAGACAATTTCTTTAGGAAAACGAGCCCATGAATTGAGTACAAAGGGGACCAATAAACTAGGACAGAGGGAGTACGTAACAACGTGCAGGAACAAAATGCCTCTATGCGCATCCTGTCCACGTGTCATGCAAGAAAATAGAGATAAGTACAAGTGAGACTCAGGAACGGTCATACACGCAGGGGGAGTACGTGCAGGGGCCGCAGTAATATGACTAATGAGCAGTCAAATCACACAGTAAGTTAGTTGGATGAAGGAACCATCATTTCACTCTTCAATGACACGTACGCAATATAAAAAGGTTGATATGGAGAGAAAAAGAAAACCGCTCCACTATATATACACTAGCAGGAGCCTAAGCTACAAGCCTGCTTGCTTGGGTTGCTCTCTTCACAAGCATAGAACGACGGTGGCCACACCACTGGTGACAGATCTGGCCTGATCCCGCCGCTGAGGGAAGGGGAGGATGTTCTGCGTAGACGCGGTCGGCAGCGGCGAGGGAGAAATCCCATTGTCGGTGCGTCCCGATCAGGGGTCCCCGCGGTATGGGTTGATGCCGCCTCCCACCGGCCTTCTAGCTACACCCCGACATCCCAGGTAGTACAACTTCCTTTTGGAGCCGGCTTGCTCCACTGCCACAGCTACCCACGTAGCTCCATCTCCATGTGGATCTTTCTCTACTTCTACCAGCTTCTATTTGTGATGAGTTTATGTCTCATGAACTAGTGCCACTACTATTATTCTAATCACACTTCTTCAATATTTCTGCCAACAAGGATGCTCAGCTCAATTTTAGTGGAACTGCACAAAAGCATCGTATGATCCGAGGTTTCCAGGCTTCTTTCCTTCAATAGGTTCTACCTAGCCAGGAAATTAAATCCTGTTTAGGGTTTAAGGCCTAGAGACTTCATCAGTAGTTTTTTTGTACACACTCTCACAACTTTTGTCTTTAGTTGTGAAGTAAATATTGGCTATGATCTGTGAATCATTGAGATGCATCAACATGCGTGTTAGTTTTCCTTGTATTTGATGGAATGTTGTAACGGGGCAACCTTGGAGTCAGGATACAAACATGAAACAAAATCTGAAAGCTTCATACTAGCATTGTAGTAGTCCCTCCGGTCCTTTTTTGTATGCGTATAAGAAAATCTCACTTTTCCCGCAATGGTCTGTGCCCTAGCATCTTTGTGCTGCTCTTTCCAATAGTACTACCGCAATCACAAAGAAAAAGGACCAGAGGTGTCGCACGATGACCAAGGAATATGGTGATAGTGTGAGGTGGGCCATGTACTCACTGGGCTGCCGTGTTTCGCACTCCTCCGATGTAAGAGTGGAGAAAGTTAGTTTTATCACAGAATAAATAAATAAGAGTGCAGATGCTCTACGACGCTCTACCACTGTCGGGGTTATGATACTGACAATGTGTACTAGGGGTATGAATAAAGGGCAGAGTCTAGCTACGGCATAGGTGTAACACACGGTGTTTAACGAGTTCAGGACCCTCACTCGGTGGAGGTAAAAGCCCTATGTCTCATGCCCTGGGGCTTGCTTTGATGTGGTAGATAGGATTACAGAGTTGAACCTTGCCCGGCTATGGAGAGGGGTGCGGCTTATATAGAGTGCGCCGCAGCCCCATGTCTCCCACGCTGCCGGGGCCATTAATGCCATTGAATGAGGCAGTTACTAGTGTAATGAGCCTATACTACAACAGTTACAGGTAATGGTAGTTATAACTCTATTTAGTGGACGACTTAGGATCCCTCGATAGTTGCAGCTCCCACGACGCCTTCTTGCCCTGTACGTCCGAGTGGTTGATCATCCGCCGAGTGACGTGTGGTTGTCCGAGTGCTGCAGATCCATCCGAGTGATCCTCCTGAAGTATGCATCCGAATGCTGGCATGGTCCAGGGACATACCTATGATGATGATGGGCCCCGTGTGGGTCCTGAATGATGGGTCCTTGACCCTACCTGTAATAGGTGACCACATCATTAGCCCCCGAATCGGTTGGGATTTCGTAGAATAGATGAACTGACCCTTCGGTTAAATCTGAGTGCTGCGTGGTCACTCGAAATACATTTCTAAGTCATGATTTGTTGTTCCTTGGATGAGAACGCAATGGATTCTGGACTTTAATTTTTTCCCAGATGACCGGGTGTTGTTGATCGTCGAGACAAAACCCGGTGGCATTCGCTTTGTCTCTCGGGAGAGAGGGACTAGGGGCCCGAGTGAGGGCATGCCATGGCAACTCGAGGGGCGACGCCAGCGCGTGGTCTGATTCTCCAGAGAGATGCCACTCTTATCCCAGGGGAACACCAGCGCGGGCCTTCTACAAGTCCAAGTTTATGAGTCATGCGCCTTAGAGCCTTCCGAGAGGTCCAAGTGAACCCGTAGAGGGGCGTCAAGCTCGTCACATAACGATCCTGAAGAAGACTTCAGTCGGGTGTTTAACGTGGCCAATTGCACGGGTCCCCGCGGAGGGTGGTCAGTCGGACTGACGTGCGTCCTTTAGGAAAAGAGTTGCTGGTAATCAGTCGGATTGATCTGTCCTGGAAATCCCGGGATTTGAATTCGCGCGTTAGTGGGAAAGTGGGGGCGTGGCTCCTCGATTTGCGTGCATGATCTCCGCCACGTGCCGCGGCTGTCCTGCTCAAAGCACTGCCGTGCAGGCCGTCAATCTGGGGACTGGCGGTGAGAGATTTGCTCCGAGATTTTGTCTGTTGATATAAAAGGCTCGGTGGCAAGTCTCCTGGCCTCAGATCCCCTTCCTCTGCTCTCGGCCCCTCTGCTTCTTCCCACCCGAGTGCACGGTGATGGCGAAGGGTTCCACGACGAAGGCAGAGACGGTGGAGAAGGCAGGGAAGGCCACCTCCTCCGGTTGGGGCACTGGGGCGGCTGGTGGCGCGTCGGGGGAATGGCTCCCGTCGCGCATTTCCGCCCGACGACTAGAGGACTTGGTGGAGGAGGGGCTAATCCAACACGACTGGTGGCGTCGCCCGGGCGCGGGGGAGATCGAGCCGGCGTCGGAGGCAGACGAGCACGTCCTACTCGTTACCCACGTCGAGCGAGGTTTCTTGATGCCTCCGCACCCTTTCTTTCAGGCATTCCTTGATTTCTTCGGTGCTCAACTCCACCATCTTCCCCCCAATGCCATCATTTATCTTTCGGCTTTCGTCTCCCTCTGTATAAACTTTCTGGGCTGCTATCCCCACTGGGGTCTCTTCAAACACATCTTCACCTGTCGATCAATGTCGGTGAAGAAGGACTCGCCGACTGGTGAGAAAACCCACGTCACCCAGCTGTGCGGGGGTCTGGGCATCCAGTTGCGTGGGGGGAGATCGTTCCCCAAGATGAGCTTTCCCGACTCTGTTAAGGGGTGGCAGGGAACTTGGTTCTATTGCAAGGACATCCCCAGCACCAACAGTCAGTCGGGCCTTCCGCCGTACATGACCGAGAGGGTACGGGCTCCGCCGACCCTCATCGTAGAGAAGAAGGAGAAGGTGGGTGTCGACATCCTGTCCAGCGCGTTAATAGGCATTGTGAACAGTGGGGTGAATGGCATGGACCTGCTGGAGACCTTCTTCAGTCGACGCATCCAGCCGCTGCAGGCCAGGGCCCACCCCATGTGGCTGTACGAGGGGCCGGGTGATTCCACTCGGGTGCATCCAGAAGACCTCATCGAGAAGGAGGTGGGCGCCAAGATCAAGGCCATCACCTGCACCAGCGATAACCCACGGGGGACTCGGCTGTTGCCAGCCTTTCACAAGGACCTGCCGCCCATCGAGGTATTTTCCTTCAATTCAGTCGGTTCATTTATAGGTTGTCTTTTGTATAGTTGATCCTCACATTTGCATGCATTTTCTTCTCAGGACTTCTAGAACCTGATCTCCAGGATCCCCGTGGTGGACCACTCGCCTCAGGATGTGATGAGTGACACCGAGCAGCAGTACTCGGAGAGATTCGATGATGATGAGAGTGATGATGACAATGACGATGACGAAGAAGAGAGTTCGGAGGAGGGGGAAGTGGTTGAGTCCTCCTCGTCCTATGAAGCCCCCAAAGAACCCCGCTCTAAGGCGTTGCATGACCCGAAGGGCAAGGAAGGAGAAGTTCAGCAGCCGACTGCTTTCGGTCGGGCGTCTCGGAGTTCCAAGTGCGCCCGTGCTGAGGCTGATAGCTCGGCGGAGAAGCAGCCCAAGCAGATCTCCTCCAATCCTCAGAAGGCATCTGTGCCGCGGATCCGGGTGGCCGTGCCCATGGCCTCCAAGTAAGCGTTCTCACCGATTCTTTGTCCATCTTTGAATCCATTCAGTTACTGACCGAGTGTTGGTTGTTCTCGCAGCAACGACACCTCAACCATCTCAGCAGACCCGCACGCCCGTAAGCCTGGCCCGAGTGATGCCGACACAGCCGACGCTGCTACCTCCAAAGGTATGTTGTATCGCTTGACCCGTATGGTTATGTCTTTTTCGACTGAACTTTGACGATTTCTTTGATTTGTGCAGCCCCGCCTGAGATCATCCAACTAGATGATGAAGTGGGTGCTGACCCACCTAACCCGGACGCCATTAAGGAGAGAGTGCCGGGTGCCGACATGCCCATGATAGACGCCTCTCCTCGCCAGACGGCTCGTCTCTCTCCGGTGAAGGTTGCTGCCAAAACCGTGAGGCCGAGCCCTCTGGCTCAGGGCGGTTCGGCTTCTCTGTCAGCGGTGGTGCCCCCTGCAAGGACTACCCAAGCTCCTCCGAGTGGAACAGTGGTGATCCCAGCCCCGAGGTCGACTCCTGCACCTCCGTCAGCTCCAACTACCTCTTTCCCCCTGTACCACGTCCCAGAGGATCAGGTGGGGGCGAGTAAGGAAGCGCTGATCCAGGCGGGCTTGATGTGTAGCCGGCTGAAGGACGCTTACGACGCCAGCACCGCGCTGGAGACCAATGTTCGAGTAAGTACCATTGTGAGTATGATTTCCAGTCAAAATTTCTTCTTTTCTCGTAGTAGGCTTTCTGCTAGTGGGTTTGCGCAGGGCACACCCACTGGGTGTACATGATCTAGTGGGGGCACGCACGCTGAGTGGACCCACTGGGTGTAGTCCCCGAGGCTCCTGCCGACTGGAATCAGTCGACAGAAGTCTTTGAATGTAAAAACTTTGTATGTCCACTCGGTGTGTAGCCAGAGCATAGCCAAGTGGACATGATCCAGTGGGGGCACACTGAGTGCACCCACTGGGTGTAGTCCCCGAGGCTACCGTTGACTGGATCAGTCGGCGGTAGTCTTAGAGTTTCTTTTTTTAGCTCAGTGACGAGTCACTTTCCAGTGGGGGCACGCTGAGTGCACCCACTGGGTGTAGTCCCCGAGGTTGCGATTGATCGCTGGCGATCGGCGGTAGCCTTTAGAACTTGTGATTAGGCGTTCGGGGCGCCTTACGACACTCGTGCTCTGGTGAGATAGTAAGTAGGATTTCCTTCATTGCCGACTCGGGAGTCAGCCAAATGAAGTAGGCCATCTTGTGTTGTTGTCCTCTATCTTCTTCATTGCCGACTCAGGGGTCAACCGAGTGGAGTAGGTGATCTTGTGTTGTTGTCCTCTATCTTCTTCATCACCGACTCAGGGGTCAGCCGAATGAGGACAAAATAGAGGGTACTTCAAGATCTGGTATTGGTCGAGCTTGTTCCTCCTGGGGGGGGGGGGGTACGACCAAGTGAGGAGTCCACTCGGTAGTTAGAGGGTACTTCAGGATCTGGTACTGGTCTAATTTGTTCCTTCCAGTGGTGCCTGTCTGGGTGCTTGTGAGTTGCTGTTGTTGGTTTCCTTCAAAATCTTCCGACTGACTATTTTTTGTATGTTGCAGAGGACTTGTGAGATGGGATCCCACTATGCCACGATGGAGAAGGAGGTGGCAGCCCTTCGACTTGACTTGGAGGATGAGAAACTCAAGAGCGCCCGACTGGAGCAGGAGAAGAAGGCCATGGGAGGTAAGTTATCTCCTCTGACTGGCATCTGCACACCGTTTTTCCCCTTTGATCCGAATCGTTTCGCCCCGACAGATGTTCATAGCGATAATGCTCAACTCGTATTGAGGCTCAGGACTTCTATTTCTTTATAAACCATGAAGTAGGCACTGGAGAACAAGGACAAGGACCTGGCACTGGCCCAGAAGGAAGCAAACACTACAAAAAAAGACACATCCGTGACATTTTGGGCCGAACGAATTTTTTTCCTATCATGCTTATGACACTTCTATGACGATAATTGTGACAAAAGCACGTATCATCATAGATGTGGTGGGCTCCTACTTCTATGACAAAAAATCATGACAGAAAATGGGCTTTTCGTCCTGGGCGGGCCGGGGACGCACCTGCATGACATTCTTTGGGCCGTCCATGACGGAAAAAATCATGGTAGATGCGAGGGCGAGGAAAATATCGAGGAGTTCCTGGTTACGGTGGGTGGTCGGGGCTGAGCGATGCATGGAGGGATTGTGTGTTTCTCTCGTACACGTACGCGCATGTGTGCGAGGCGTTGGGCTCTAACTGAACCCGAGCGAGGTGTTCGCTTACTGAACCCGAGCGATTGCACTAGCTACGTTACTGAACCCAAACGATCGATCCCTTGGCTATTAACTGAACCCAAGCGATTCCTTCGCTACTGCTGCTAACTGAAGCCGATCGAACCTGCTGCTGTCTCTTGATGAACATTGACCGTTGTTGGGGGTTGGATGAACAGGACCCCGTGGCAGTAGAGGCCGTTGCCACTGGATGAACAGGACCCCGATCGAGAGGAGGCCACCACACACCACCTGATCGAGCCGGTTGGGGGTGGATGAACAGGACCCCATGGAGGGCTAGTTGAACAGTAGCCGGTGGAGGCTGGATGAACATGACCTCGTGGATGAACAGTAGCTGGTGGAGGCAGGAGGAAATCGACGGTGGATGAATAGTAGCAGGTGGAGGCTGGAGGAAGTCGATGGTGAATGAACATTAGCCCGTGGAGGCTAGAGCGAGGCAGTAGACGGTGGATGAACAGTAGGCCGCGGAGTCCCATTTTGCGGTACGCCACACCCTTCCCGATGAACAGTACCCCGTTTCGACCGTAAGCGCTCCAACACAAGTCTGTTTCCTCCATTTTGTGGTACGCCACACCCCTCCCGATAAACAGGACCCCGTTTCGACCGTAGGCACTCGAACAGAAGGTCGTTTACTCCGTTCTGCGGTAGGCCAGACCCTTCCCGATTAACAGGATCCTGTTTCGACCGTATGTGGTCGAACAGAAGGCCGTTTTCCTTCGTTTTGCGGTATGCCAGACCCCGTTCCAGCTGTTCCGTCCAAGCCGGTTGGCTCCCGATGAACATGACGCGTTCCGACCCAGTGGCTTCGCTCTCGATGAATAGGACGTGTTCCTACCTAGTCACTTGGCTCCCGGTGAACACGACGCTGTTTCCTCCGTTCCGACCTAGCCGGTTAGTTGCTGATGAACAGGACGACATCACTACCATCCGGTGCCTCTCCATGTACACGAGCCCTAGCCGTAAGTATGCGCGCATACATGTTCGAGACCCCGCCCGTATGTACGTACGTAGCCGTATTTACTTTCTTGCAGCATGGCTGTAGGTACGTGTACACGATATATATAGACGGGACTGCGTGACATGCTACGTCCGCGCCTCTACTACGACACGTGCATCTCCTTACTCGGCTATGGTTCATCACTGCAGAGAGAGCGATCGACCAGTATGTACATACACGTTCGCGACCAGACAGACAACCCTACATACGGTTCAACCCGGTGGGTCCCAACTGTTAGGGAGGATAAGGAGGCACTTCCTTGCGTGCGAAGATATAGCTGGTGGGTCCCAGCTATCAGGGGGAAGAATCATTTTTTTGCCCGTAACATGGATGCACTTCCTTGCGTGCGAAGATGTAGCTGGTAGGTCCCAGCTGTCAGGGGGGAAACATTTTTTTCGCAAAATACGGCGGCCCTTTCGGTGGGTTCCTGCTGTTAGGTGGATGAATCATTATTTTGCGCGTAATAAGGAGGCACATCCTTGCTGCGGCCGTGGACCCAGCTGTCAGCCTCTCCACATACAGTCCTCTTCTGATGGAAGTCGTTCCTTGACCACGTTGACCACGCCGTGCTGAGAGCACCAAAGCAGTGGACGATGGCGAGGCCTAGGAAGGGAATGACCCAGAGCCGGGGAAGACTCAGCAGTTGTTTCCCACGTGGACGGGAGTACGAGGGTTTACTGGTTCGGCTGCAGTGTGAGGCTGCCATCGCCGGAGAATAACAGGAGGTCTGGGTGAGTACAGGGATGGCCAGGTCAATGATGGGAGTAGGGTGGGGCGGTGAGGCCTGCGTGGCAGCACAGCCGGCCACGGGAGGCAGGAGTAGGCGGCACGACCGACGCTGGTTTGGGCGGCTCGAGCAAGAAGACCAGAGGTTGAAGTAGCATGACGACCATTGGATGGACATCGTACGGTCACCGCAACTAGAATCGTTTATATTGACTAAGTTGACAAAGTCCTACATCCGCGTCAACTTAATAGGCCCACAAGTCAGCCTCCAAATATGGTGGGACCCACCTAGCAGCGGGGGTATTCATTTTTGTGTGCGTAATAGCTGGTGGATCCGAGCTGTCAGTGGGGGGAATGTTTTTTTCGCGAAATACAGAGGCCCTTCCGGTCGGTCCCAGCTGTCAGGAGGAGGAATCATTATTTTGCGCATAATAAGGAGGCACTTCCTACTCGCAAAAAAAGGAGGCACTTCCTTGCGTGCGGCCGTGGACCCAGCTGTCAGCCTCTCCACGTACAGTCCTCTTCCGATGGATGTCGTTCATTGACCACGCCGTGCCGAGAGCACCAAGGCGGTGGATGACGGCGAGGCCAAGTAAGGGAACGACCCGGAGCCGAGGAAGACTCGGTAGTTGTTTCCCATGCGGAGTGGGTACGAGGGTTTACTGGTTCGGCTGCAGTGTGAGGCTGCCGTCGCCGGAGAATAACAGGAGGTGTGGGTGAGTAGAGGGATAGCCAGGCCAGGGATGCGAGTATGGTGGGGCCATGAGGCCTGCCCGGTAGCATAGCCAGCCACGGGAGGCGGGAGCAGGTGGTTCCGCTGGCGCTGGTTTGGGTGGCTGGAGCAGGAAGATCAGGGACTGAAGAAGCATGATTGCCGTCAGATTGACATCTAACGGTCTGACGCTGGTAGAGTCGATTGTTGACTAAGTTTCTTTTTTTGAGAAACCTTGTGTACGCATGAACTTAGTAGGCCCACAAGTCAGCCTCCAAATCTGTGGCAGACAACATAGAGCCCATTTGCTATTTTTTTATAATTTGTAGCCCATTTGCTAATTCTTAAAGAATTTATTATAGCCCATTTTCTGCCCAGGATCACGGTCAAAAAGTTCAACCTAATTTTGCATATTTCGGTGGAGTCCGAACTATTTTAATCCAGAAATGATAAACATTTATTTTTTAAGAACTTATTGATTTGCCAAATAAAATATTGTTTTATTTTTGTAAGCTAATAAGACGTGGGACAATTGAGTTGGTTTTAGGGAAAACCAGTGGTAAAAAAAATAGCGCTGGGAGGGAAAACAACAACAAAAAATAAGGATGTAAAGATGAAAAGGGAACTTTATGTATTTTCAATATAATAATACATGTATATGAACTAGTAAAACTATAGGTAGAGATTAGAAAACGGAAGTAGGACATGGCATTTCAATAGGAAAATAGAACTGTCGTATGTGTTTTCTTCAGTAAAAAATCTACCTGCGGATGTTCTAAGAGAAAATATAAGTATGGCTGGCGGGCCAAAGGTCAGTTGATACCTGCTGGATCTTTGTGCCCCATTGTTTTCATGGGCTGGGCCTATTAAAAACAAAACCAAGCCTGGGCAGCCTACAACCCAGTTGAAACTTGCTTGACCTGAAAAAACAATATACCTGCTGGATCCGAGTTATCAGTCTGTACTTGTAGAATTCTCTCGTTTAATGACTACGTTGAAAACTTCATGGGTTTCACCGTCTCAGACGTCAGCATTATTTTTCCATCGTGATAATAAGTGCATGCACTTGCTTGCATATGGCCATGGACCTGCTGGTTCCGTACAGTTAGGCTTTGTATGGACAGCTATCTTGTGGTTCCACGGACGAATTTCATGCAAATCAGATGGTTTTCAGTGAAAGCGTACTAAATTCATTGCATTTTACATATTTCTTTTTATTATGGAATATTTTACATATTTCAACTAATAATAACCGACTAGGCCTTTTTTAGTCCATGGGAGGCGCTTCACGATCGAGGTCGCGACACTTAACTGTTCTGGAAGGCCCAAATCCATCGCTCCTCTCTTTTAACAATTTGCAGCTGGGCTTGGCATGCCACAGCCCAGTTCCGACTTGCTGCGTCCAACTATCAGCCTGTGAAATCGGATGGATCCCGTGCGTACTTCGAAGATGTAAAAAATTTGGAGAACTGGGAATTCGAACGGCAGGTGCTTATGCTACCCATCAAATAAAAATCAGGTGCCTGAAAATTCGTTTCAAAACAAATGATTCAACTTTATCTCCATGTCGACCCTCGACATGATGGTTGGAAGCAAATGCCAAGTTCATACCGAAAGATCCTTAACAACAATACCAACTTGCAGACGACCAGGTAGTACAAGTACCAATACCAAACTAACTTATAATCTTTTTAGTCCTGGCCCTAGTGTTCGTTTGGTAGAAAATCTTGCAGACGACTAGCTCCCGCTCCTTCTCTTGATCCAGGTCCCCGAGGTGGTACTGGTGCATCACCCAGTTGGTCCTCTGCTAGTCGAAGTTCTTGTTGGTGTGCACCACCAGAACCTTTTTGCTGCCCGTCTGCTGGCCCTTGACCATCACCAGCAAGGTATTGCCGGTCTTGTGCCACATCGCGTGCATGCCACACTCCGACTGTATCTTGCGACGCGTCCACGTGCCCCTTTTGAACGCCCTGGAGTTGCGTTGGAAGAAATGCTTGCTTAGGCCACTCAGTGTGATACCTGCAGTATTGGCGAATACAGGTTTTAGGGTACGTAGTTGGCATTTTCATAACATCTTTGGCATGTTGCAGTCACTTGTTTCACTTTTTATTAACTGTCAAATTGTAATTGCTTCACTAGGTCTGCGTCTAAAAAGAAAAATAGAGCTATAAACAAAGGAATATGTTTGTGCAAGTAGACGGCCGATCGGTGTCTCACCTGGAAGTTTCTCAGGATGGGTGCAGCATATGCCATGCTCGCGTTGGTATGAACAAATCGATGAGAGGGTGAGATATCGCGCTGTCAGCACTCACTTTGGCCTCAAGGTGCTCGATCAGCTCCTGATCCGTGGGATCCAACTTGACGCCACCGACAGCACAGGCCAATCCTTCTTGGACTTGCATCGGTTAATTCCAGTTAAATGGTACTCAATGTATGATCAATCATCTGTTTTAAGTAAATGATGAAAGATTTCGAGAGATAAGTGGTACTCCAAATCTGAAGTCCACAATACCCGAACAAACTAGGGTCTCGGCTTCATTACTACATGCAGACTCTAAAGACTTGAAAACCCCATAAAGATCGAAATCATCATACAAGGCGACAAGACGAATACTCATAGGAGCGGCCTCGCCGGTTCCTTCCTTCATCCGGCTAGCTTGAAGAGCATCCTTGTTGAGATTGATTTTTTCAGCGTCTTCCTTTTGACTACTTGCAATGAAGTATAGCAACTCCAGTAGCTCATTGCTCATCGTACTAAATGGATTGGAACAAGGCGGCGGCTAGGAGGCGGGGAGACCGGGAGAGAATGGGAGAGTGATTTTGTAGAGAATGTGAGAGTGCTGTTGTAGTACGAGAGGGGTGAGGCTCACTTTGGTGAACTGAAGACGCCGCCAGGACTCTTGTATCACCTCACATGCAGCGTGTTGTCAGGTCAATTCAATGTGAGGACATGATGGATAATTTGACCGACGTATACTAGTACTACTGTACTACTTACTAGTCGTATTTAGTGTCACATTTTAACCATAGGTTTACCTAACAAAATGTCAATGCATGTCACCGAAAATTATACCATTGGGAACTATGTTCAAATATGAATCCAACGATATAATTTTATGTGACATGCATTAACATTTAGTTAGTTAAATTTATGGTCAAAATTTGACACAAAATACGAAGGGGACCAATAAACCAGGAGGGAGGTAGTAGTACGAGTAGCGCAATATACGGTATAGAGGACTAGTACAAATTTAGAAATGGAGTACGAAGTTACAAGGCTGTGCGACAGACTTTGTAGGCTACATGAGTAATACAAAATATAATTCCCATTGGACAACACTTTCACCAACAAGTACGCACTTGAAGCCTAATTGATATATATATATATACATATATGGCTTCTGCACAACATCTCCATCATCATTATCAGTACATCCTACGCAGGTGAGTTAGGATGCACTTGATCCCAGAAAGGTATCTATCCTTCAAACTAACTACAGTACATAATATCCAACAAAAGAGGGTCATGCTACAGCAGCAGGATACATGGCTCAGTCTAGATATCACTACGAATAAAGTTGTGCATATTTGCTATTGGCATGAACCACATCGCCGCATGTCAGGTTTGCAAAAGCCATTCATCGCTTGAAAGCTTGATGCCTTTCACACACTTAAGATCATTTGGCAACAAGCTGTGTCGACGAATCTCTGGATATGGTGATTAATGAAACCCATGGTACGATGTGTAAACACAGTTCCCCTTGGAGAATGGAAGTTGCATAGCACGGTAATCATCGCTGGTGATACGATCGATGATTGGTTGGATGATCGGATAATTGAGCCCGAGGAACATGGAGTGGTTGCCGAGGCTAGAAACCCGCCTCCAGTTGAATACGCCTGGCCCAACGGAGCTGGGATCTTTATCGAACATGAAGCAGCCATAGCCATCACAGTCACGAACGCCCCAGGCATTGTACTTCATGTGGTTTGATGAAATGGTTTGGTCAATTTGGTACGTGCGAATGAGCATCAAATGACCGCCGTCAGTTGAACAAGCGATAAACCACCACCCATTAACTTGTATATTTCCAGGTCCTGGAATTATGAAGGCCAGCGCATTTGCATCTGCTGCAACAAATCAAATTGGAGACCAAAAGGACAAAAATATACAATCATGTTCAGAGTATGTGTGGAATTAAGATTATTATAACAGTGACACAGATCATAGCCAGAGAATTGCAATGCCGTGGTCATAATCATACCCCAAATTAAAAAAATTAAGCCAATGGCTTTCATATTCTAGCAATATGTCATGGTTCAAACATCATGTAAAAATGAGAGGAAAACAGCTATGACAGGGCCTACTCATATTCTACCATAGCAGTTACTATTGTTCTCATATCAACTCTAACAATAACATGCGTGGTTATAAAAATCTTGGAAATGAGAGTAACATATAACAATCATGAGGTTATACTCATAATATCTATTCTATCAATCATTAGATGCCAATTGTTCTCATATCAACTCTAACAATAACATGTGTGGTCATGAAAATCTAGGAAATAAGAGGAACATATAGCAATGATGTGGTTATAGACATACTATCTATTCTAAATTTCTAACAATCAACAGGCAGTCGTATTCATAAGGTAAAGATGAGATGAGATAGAACAATTACACGACGATAGATTCCACCAGTATATGCAGCCAATCTGTGCGTCGACCGCGTAAACGATGCCATCATGCACTATAGCATCAGACAGAAATGGAGGGTCAACAGGATTGATGATGAGCCATAACCATGTATGGCGACCGGATTCCAGATAGACTAATCCCATGTCGAACAAGGCAATGAGCTTGTAATCCATGTAGTCTTCTGATGGTGTGAGCACTTCATGGATTACAACCTTCAACAAACGGAGGTTGTACCAAAAGCTCGACGCGTCTCGTGCATAGTAGGCAGGAGTGTTCGGCGGGCCGCGAGGCTCGATGCCGGCGGTATCCAATGATGGAAGGGTGATCTCTCGCTGGGTGTAGATATCCATGAGATGCCAAGGACTACCGGATTGGTGGATGAGGACGATCCAGTTGGCCTTCATGCCCGCCCAGTAGTGGCCGCGCATGAAAGACAGGTGGGCGGGTAGTGGTAGCATGTCGTGGGGCACCACGGCAACCTCCGTAGGATCGTCAAGTCGGTGTCTGGGCCACCTGCGAGGATCAGGCATCAGCAAGCAAGGTGTCTTGAAAAGGGTCGGCCGGTTGCAGATGAGTAGACGGTACATAGACACAAAGCATGCGGCCAAACGCACGATGCTGAGCAGGTCCATACGATTACAGATCTGCTCCAAGAGAACATCTGGGAGGGAATTCCAATCGTGGCTTTGCGTGTCAGTCGGTTCTGCCACAGAGTTTTTTAGGGCGCTGAGTGATTGGGGTTTTCGGTGCCTGCGAGCGAGCGGGGAAGTGGATTCGGGCGGGCGAGCGAAGAAGATGGCATGTGTGGCCGAGCAGTGAGCGGGGGGATATGGTACGTGTGAGCTCCCAAGGAAGATGGCGCAGGTGGGCGAGCAGTGAGCGGGGGGAAATGGTGTGCGGCCAACGATGGGGAAGAGAGGAGGAAGAATAAGAGAGGAGGAAGAAGAGGGAAAGACGGGCAAGAAAGTGCATTAAATCTCAATTCTACTAGTACTACTACCAGGATATACCGTCCTTCGGAGTGTAAATAGTTAAGCCGATGACATGTGGGTCTACCTCAAGAGGGCCCATATGTCAGTTAATGGAAGAGAGAGGTGCGTAGGCATTTTTGCGAAAGCGTGCTCCACTGGCAAACATGATGGCAGTACAGGGTAAGGCTGATTTAGTAACACCAACATGTTGGTTCAGCTTATTAATTAAGTGTCCCATCTGCTGCAGTGTGTATTGTCACTTCATTGTGAAGACTAGTTGAATAGTTCTCTCTGACCGAGATGGGGAATAATGGATCGCCAAGACTTCCTATCTACATTATCCCTATGCCTCTACTCTCATCCTGTCCAACAAGATGAAACATTGGCCAAAGCACCCAGCGCCAATAATGTAGGAGTACTACTAGTATTTTGTGTCAAACTTTGACCATCTATTTAACTAATAAAATGTTAATGCATGTCACCAAAATCATATCACTGGATTCGTATTTGAACATAATTTTTAATGGTATAGTTTTTTATGACGTGCATTGACACGTCAACCAAGGTAGTAGTAAATGATGAGTGCCCGAAGAATTTTTTCCGAAAGTACTCAATAATGGGCTCGTTTTCCTCAAGAAAATTGTGTTTACGAACGTATTAATTGCAATGCATGCGTGAGGAACAAAAGACCAGAACTTTTACACGCATTGGTGAGTTTTCTCTTAATTCTTGCATGCAACGTTTTAATGAAGCTTGAAATATGAACATGTCAATGGGAGGGAGTAAAAGCCTCATGCATGCATGCATGCATGCAACATGCAACACTCACATGCACACATGCACGCACGCAACACTCATGCATCCATGCGGCACACAGCACACGACGCAACACACACGCTCACGCTCAAGTGCTCAACCTACTCCCTCTGTCCGTGAAACACTGTACATATAGAGATTTACACATTGACCAAGAGGAACCGAAACTTCATGGCATAATTAATGCCCAAAAGTAGCAGACTTATGTGTGCATGCGACCATTGAGAGAAGAAGATTAAATGAAGGTTGTTGCATGCTGTAATTAAGGATAGACATGCAGCCTATAGCTAGAGCACAAGTTGGTGCAATAGTTAATCAATACCAATTAGATTAAAGGCTAAGTGCATTGGAAGTCTAGATGTACACTCTTTGTTGGAAAATTTTCTAATGCTAGATGTACAGTTTTTCACGGACTAAGGGAGTACATGTGCATGCACTCACATACATAGCCAGGGTGGTCCGCGTGCAAGGGTTGGACTCCTGTCGCGCCTGCGTAAAGTTTTGTTTAACTGATTTCTTTGCTGTGCCAACTGACAGGTGGGACCTAGAAACTAGGTGTCAATTTAACCAGTCAACAAAGTGCCACGTCGACTATGTGGCCGGTCAGCAGGGTGCAAATACGGTGCTCTACGGTGAGCTAGTGACCGTATAATCACCGCAAAACTATATAGTGACCGTAATGAGCATATTGTTACATACGTTGACCGTCAGTGTATTTTCCTTGTTTCAAATTAAGCCATATTAACCGGAAAGGATGCAGTATGGACTAGTACTACTTTGATGTGTCTCATCAACTCGCAGAATGAGGAGAAGCTTGCTTACTACGCCCTATCCCTCGCCCACGCGTGGTGGCTCACAGGACGAGGAGAAGCTTGCTTACTACGTACGCCTACGCCCTCCCTTGCCCACGCGCGTGGTGGCTCACAGGACGAGGAGAGGGTTTTGACTACAGCACCCTCTCCCTCTCCCTCTCCCTCTCCCTCGCCCTCACGGTGGACGTGCAGCAGTTCATTTGGTGTCAGATTGCCAGAAGCATATTGTACTGACATTGTTGGACCTTCTAAAGAGGCGAAGCGCCAAGTGCAAGGTTCACAGGAGTACGAACTATTGAACCTCCCGAAGAGGCGAACAGCCAAGCGCAAGGTTCATAGGAGTTGTCATCCTAGTACTACAACTATAGCGAACGATCGCTACTGTATGATGCCGCCACATCACCTACAACCAAAGCTGTGCAACCTTTTTTTCTCACAGAGCATATTGGAGCCCGTGCAATAGCCACACAAGTTGCATGTACAGAAACCACATTTACTAGTAATAAATTCTAAAGGACAAATGCCAGCATGCCACACAAGTTCATCTCCACTTCATGTGATAAATTTGAGCACGACTACTCTACATATATTTACAGCGCTACCATTCACAATTTACCATACTCCGCTTACACGTTATAGATGGGCTCCATGTCCATGTCCTCCTCCAAGTTCCAGTCCCATGTGTTCTTCATAGATGGCACGATCCATAGCGGTGGGCAACGGGAATCATTGTTGCAGCTTTCTAGTCTGGTTCCACACGATGGAGACTCTTCCAAGCTGAAGCGGCATAAATCAGGGATAGCGTGTCCCAGCATGTCGTTCATCCGGCGGTGCGCACCGAAGACACAACCATGCTTCATGAACGGCAGGCCTTCGCTGTCGTGCATGGAAGGTGGCATCTGCTTCACAATGGGGTAGCTGTCCCCAATGAAAAGTGAGTACTCTCCAAGAGTGTTCCTCGGCACCCACATAGCATCATGGGGGTCGAACTCGGCGCCGTTCATATGATACACGCGGCATCTCAGATCTGGACACATGGTGACGTACATAGTCAAGGTCCATGCATGATAATTTGTGCTCAAATATGGCGGTCAGTAATATTGTGCAGCAAATAGTACTACTCCAGTATAGAGGAAGTAAAATAACCGGCTTATTATATATAGCCACTCCTGGCTACATGGATGAGATAGTAAGACATGGAAAAACAAAAATGGTGGGAGCTAGTGGGTTCAAGTCTTCAAGGGCCTAGCTAGTACTCCTTACTACTACAATGAAAGACAAGGCGAGAGGGTTAAAAAAATTTAATACCAAATTGTAGTACTAGTACTAGAAAACATGTCCCAGTCAATAAAAGAAAAGAACTAACAAGTACTACTACTCTAACACACAACAATGAGAAAATGGAATACCTGGGTAGATGGTGACGGTCCGATCGTGGTAGATCGTGTGATCATGTTGCACATCAGTGGTACCATGGGTAACGACTGCTAAGATAGTTGATCCTAATATGCCAAAGTCAGCTACAAGGTTCCAGGTTAGACCGAATCACGGATGCAAATGCACATCCAGGATTGGCGATCTGATTTTGATCGCGGGATGACTGGTCCCTGCAAAATAATGAAGTACCGTTAGGGATGCAAATGATGGTTGGTGCATTCCGTTTGTAATCTCCCGTACCGTAGGATGGCAACCAGATGAAACAAGTCCCCTGGCTTGTCACCACGAAGATGCGGCCTACATGGCACATGCCATCTTCGAACGTGTAGGGGTACAAATCTATCAGGGCCAATATGTGCCAGCCTCTGTCGTTACTGCCTTTTGCATTGATGGCAATCCTTATGTCGAACACCGCGATGAGATAGTAATCATCGTAGCTGCGTCGGTTTGTCAGCGGGTCCGCAATTGCTATCTTCTTCAATCTCATGTAGGTATCATCATACGTATTCAAGCCCAGCCAGTCCGGAAGGCCGATCCCCATGCTGGAGAAGGGGTCTACGGGAATGGCCGCATTGCTATGGATGTTGTGCAAAATGATGGTGGTATCCGGCCGGAGGTATGCAAGCCAATCTCCGTTGGCACCAACCCAGACCTATATATAAGACGGTGGGCAGCGGAGAAATTATGGGATGGAATAACTAAGTACTATATTTAGAATATACACTACATGATCAAACTCCATGACTGACCTGCTCATCGGACAAAATCCGACTCCCTGTCAACGTCAGCAACTCTAGCAGAGTCAACGTGCAACCACGGCCAGGTAGCGGTGGACTGTTCGATGGATTGTCCCATAGAATAACCTTCTGCTCGAGAAAGCATGGAAGACCAACAAGCATGGCCTTTTCCCAAGCCTGTTTATGCACCGTCTTAAAATAGTTGGTGCAGGAAGCACCGAGTCTTGCGGCGGTGAGGACGTCGGAGCGGTGTGCAATTTCTCCCAGAGGATCGTCGTCCAAGGTCTCCCAGCCCCGACGAGGAGGAGAACCGCCTGGCGAATCCATGGCAGTAGCAACGAACTGCCTTGGTCTCTTCGGCGGGAAGGGAACTGGCGAGGAGGAGATAAGAGTGTAACCGCAGGGCCTTGTCCCTTAGTCAAGGAAGTTATGCGGGCACACATAGTGGTAGTGCGATGGTGCTGCTATTATTTACTTACATAGTACTGTAGCAGTGGTACTCTCTCAACTAGTAGTGCGATGTACTGTACTTCTATAGTGCACCAGTTTTGAACTCTTGAAACACAAGGCCAAGGAGCTACAGTCGCAAGTGGAGGGTACTACTGCTCTCTAGAACCATCATTGTACTATCAATGTAGGGAAAGTACACATGTGTAGTGCGTAGTCTCCGTGCTCTATTCAAGCGCGTAGCTGGCCTACTCAGCCGCTCCTCTCACGCACACACTAGCAGCCTGTTTATCAACGACGGTTACTGCAGGGGCAGAACATTTGAGTTCTTTGATATAGCGAGACTAGGCTTTTCGCTTCCATTTGTGGAGGTGTAATGGATCTCGTCGAACTTTGTTTGTTGGTCCTTCCTTCTTTATGAATGAGATGAGGCAAAGCTTTTGCCTCCAGTTCAAATAAAAAAATCACGTCTAGAGGAATTTTTTTATGGAGTTTAGAGCCGATAATGGAGCGAAGTCGATGCGTGCAACGCCACAAGCTACAGAGTAGTAGCACTTTATGTACAGAGCCATATTGCACAGTTCCCAATGCCGTGCCAGGCTTTTCTGGCTCCTTGGGCTTAATTGGGAGGCGCTAGTAAATATGGTAGTTGATGAGCAAGCAGCAAGCGAGGTGTCGCTAGGGCGAGCACGCAGGCAAGAAACGTTGCAAGGTGTGAATTGATATACAGGAGTGCTACTACTTTACGCAGTAGTACCAGTACTACTCTAGTACGCGAGCCACAAGATGATGGGAGGGAAAACCCGTTCACGTGGTTGGGCTATCCAGTGCAGCCACATTGTGGTGCGACACGTCCGTTCGACTTCAAAAGTCAAACTACCAGTGTACAATATTGGCTCACAGCGAGGTTAATATTTAAAAAAAGTGTCGGGGGGATGAACCCCGGGCAGGCAACGGAACCCGGATCCTTTTCAAAAATGTAAGGGCTAGCAAAGCCCCTCAATCCGGCTTGCCCTTGGCCGGATTCCCAGTGCAACCCGGCCAAGTCCCGCAACGCCGGTCAAGCCAGCTGGCGCATGCTGGCCGGTCCCAGCAAGTCAAGCCTTCATCGACAAGCAAGCACAATCATAGTACGCCCCTCAACCCAGCCACGGGTCAGCTCCCATCCCGTCCAAGGCGTACGGCGGAACAAGTCCCCATGAAGGGATGAGCATGGCAACAGTGGACCACCTACCTCGCTGACCGGCAGGAGCATGGCATCAGTGGCCCACCTACCCCGTTGACCGGGGCAGGCATGGCTACAGTGCACCCCCGTCCTGCTGACGCAAGCCCAGGCGACCAGGCGAAGCGCCACTGTAGCGGAGCCGGCTCAACCACTCCGTGACGCACGACAAGATGGGGAACAGTGCCCTCTGGCGCACGGGGCCCACGCCCGAAGAATCCGACGTATCTTGGTACCCAGCGGGCCCTAGCGCCGGCTTCCTAGACGCTGACATCCCAGCCCCACGGCCATGTAAATTTACCATTGTAACCCTGGGGGGTTGACCTATAAACCCCCCAGGAGGCCTCCATGCACGGGGGACACACGATCAGATCATCAGTAGAATACACACACAAGGAGAGGAAGCAGCCTATGCTCTGGCATGTCTTCCTTCCTCCCCGAAACAGCTCTAGGAGCAAGCTTGTACCATCCACGCATAACCCACACTTGGCAGGACTAGGGGTGTTATCTCTTCGAAGAGCCCCGAATCTAGGTATGTCTTGCGTCCCTCGCTCGCTCATGCCGACCTCGCCTCTGGAGCCCACCGGTGCCCTCGAGCCTATCCCTCTCTTTAGCCATCCCTTGGCATCTGCCGTGCGCCCACCACGACAAAAGGACGCTGTGCGTTTGGCCGGGATCAAACCCACAAAACGAGCCACGAGTATACACTCCCGCGACCACTAGTAGTACAACGCAACCTAGAATCGCCTTTTGTCGCTAGTACATTGTTCCTTGCAAGAAACCACTACCAAGAAACTAACACTTTCCAACCAGCCCTACCAAGAAACCACTACTCTACAAAAATTAGCAAAAACATACCAAAATTTTCTTAATCCGTCGCAATAAACTACCAAGTGCCATTATAGGCACGTTTCAACCCATGTCGCCCCTTAAGTCAACACCGTCTATTTGACCGACAAGTTAGGCGTGATGACTTGTGGGACCTACATGTCAGTCTGGACAAAAATCCCCGAGTGACCTCCTACCTCCGGCCCATCCACCTAGTCATCCTCGGCCATGGGACGCAGCTACCGTCGCCGGTGGCGCAGAGCCCATCTTGCGGCAGCCCGGATGCCAAGCTAGCACACACCATGCTGGATGCATCCAGCTGCTTTTCTGTAAGGTTTGCTAGCTAGGTTGGCACGGTGGTGCGGTGGCTTGCTCGCGCATGCCGCACTAAGGATAGCCATCTGGCTCGAGCGAAGGCCAGCGCGGTGGCTTGCTCCCGCGTGAGCCACGCTCAGGCTAGCCAGCCAACCCGTGCGGAGGCCAGCGCGGCGTCCGGCCCGTCCGGCGGAGCGGCGGCCAGCTCGCTCATCACCGGCGCCACCGACAAACACGCATAAGAACTGTTTGAAGTAATGTTCAGGAAAAATAATGATTGGAGGAGGAAGAAGAGGATAGAAGGTCAGATGTGGGTCCCTCGTGTCAACGGTCAAACAAACGGTGTTGATTTAAGGCGCCTCGTCAGCACGGATGTGTGGGCCAACCCTATCATAAACGGGTTTAAACGAGCCTAATCGGCACTAGGTAGTAGTTTTTTGGCGCGGATTAAGAAATTTTGGGTATGTTTTTGCTATTTCTTGTACAATAGTTTCTTCCTAGGGCTAGTTGAAAGTGGTAGTTGTTTGTTAAATACTCCACATACTGTAAGTAGGAATGAAAGTTAAGCTTTGGAAGCCAAAAAGCACGGCTAGTTACATAGTGCCTATGTGTACGTAATTCAAACTAAATATCGACCATGAGTGACTAATATCTTGATGGAAAACTCGAAACTATGGAAATACTAGCAATTTTTTTGCATGGTTAGAAATACTAGCAATGTGCATGTGCGTTGCAGTGGATCATAATTAGAATAATACTTATTCACAAACTTGATAGAAAACACTCTTATTTTGATATACATATATCACTAAAAATATATTATGTTTCAATCAGAATATATTCCTTGGGCTGTTTTGGTGAGGTGAGGGAGGGATGTGGTTGGTTTTAAGATACTAATTAAGGGGTTTTCTGCAAATTGGGTAGAGAAGTGGGATGTTGTTGAGAAAAGGCAACAACTTACCTCACAGTCGTTAGATGTAGATCTAATGGTCCGAAATAACGGATGGCAAACACACCATCATCACCAACTAAGTCTTCTGTAGGAGTACTAGCATGATGCCCATGCATTGCACGGAACATCAAGATGCATTTTTTTATAAAACACCTGTTGTGATTGACCCATGCGGTAGTAATCCCATGTGTAAAAACTAATGATATCTCGAGAAAGAGGAGAGATACGGTGTGGAGGAGTGGGGCGTGGTGGTGATTGGTGGTCGGACTGAGTGGAGGCACGGGGATGGACGACGCTGGCAGTGACCACCATGCCAGATTGTTCCAAAGGATTCCTTTTTTAATTGCTCAACAATGAGGTTGTGGGAGATAAGGATGAACGAGGGAAGGCCTTGTCTGCAAATGTGGAGAGAGGTGCGGGTATCTTTTAGTTTGCTTTCTATCCATCAGATATAGATCAGACGGTCTATATTGCAAGATGGCAAGCATACCATCATCACCAACTCGGGTTTTTTTATAAGAAGAGATATAAGTATGGAGATACAAACGTATTATCGATACTTGTTTCCATAAACTTGGATCTACATTCTATTCAACGGATGAGCATGTGGGGCCTTAGCACGATGACTTCCCGACTGTGTAAAACAAAGGTTTTCCCGTCACCGATAAGGAGGGGGTGACGGCGGCGCGCTTTCGGCTCGCTCTAGTCCTAGTAGTCATACTAGGTGGTATACGGACATGTAGAATTTTTTTTTCACGTCTCGTGGTCGTCGTACTGCCACGACTGTTGATGAATAGATGGTAAGTTATTCACGAGAAAATCTTGGTTGAGCGTGTGTGCGAGAGAGAGAAAGCGCGTGTGTGGGTGATATGTAGAGACTGAGCCAATGATAAGAGATTCTTTGTGTCTCTGTGTGTGGAGGATAGAGAGAGACATGTGCATGGGGCTTTGTGTTGTGTAACATAGAGACACATAGACATAATCAGAGAGTGAGTGTGTGAGATGCACACGCGGACATGGGGAGAGATGTGTGAGTTAGAGAGATGGAGAATTTTGGTGTGCATGTGAGCTAGAGAGAGAGGGGGATATATATACCCAGAGCTCGAGAGAATATGCAAGGGTGTGTGTCTTAAAAGAAGGATCCAGATAGATGGGCATTTGTGCGTGTCTGTGTGTGTTTGTGCGTGCGCGTGTATGTGAGAGGGAGTGTGTGTATGTGGAGAAGAGAGACCATTAATGATGTAAACCTAGTAGGGAAGGGGGAATGGTGTGACATGTGTGTCCAAGAGAGAGAAAGGCATGTGTAGTAGCGGGATAGCATGGGTGCGGGCGGGGAGCAGACTATTTGGAAGAGACATCGAGTGTGTGTGGGAGAGGGGTGTGAGAGCGAGAAAGAGAGAGCGAGCGAGGGAGAGAGAGAGAGGAAGAGAGGGGGAGAGAGAGGGGTCGTTTGTGTGCGGAAGTGGCGTATAGATAGGGAGCCAAGGTTGATGTTGTTCGAAAGTGGCCTATGAACGGAGACGCAAGGGAAGCGAGTCATCGTGTGTGTGATAGAGACTTCATGAGAGATCTAGAATAGATGGTGTAGAGAACAACGTGCGAGATTGAGAATGATGATATGCTTGGGAGCTATGGAAAGAGACACGACTTATATGTATATAGGGAAGGAGCCGGGCTGGGTCCGCATGTGGGAGAGATAGAAAGAGGAGAGTGGTGCACAAGGAGACAAAGGGTGCTTGTTTGTAGTGGGGGTGGTGAGTGAGGTGAGTGTGCGAGAACCACATAACTAGGGAGATAGACGTTTGGGGGCGACGTTTTGTGTGTATGGGAAAGATACACTGCTATATAGTGTGTGTGCTTGGGAAAGAGAGATGCCGGGAGACCTAGAGAGTGGGGGAAGAGATGTGTGCATGCCTGAGAGACAAAGTGATAGAGACCTATATTGGGGTCCGGAATTAGAAGAGAGAGAGAGGGGGGGGGGGTTAATGTGCTCTTGTGTTCATGTCCGGGGGAGAGAACGACTTGTGGGGGGGGGGGGGGGTGGGTGGCGTCAGATAAAGAGTGAGGTATCTATATTTGAGAGACTTAAGCTTAATTGAGATATATATGGTCAATAGTGTGTGCACTCATGGTTGATCAATTTGTTTCACAGTTTGGACTATGAGATAATGATACTTTTGAACATGCGTGATATACTTTGAAGTACCAGAATTACAAACCTAAGATTGGAATTTTGGAATTCGGTTCCATTATTAGCTTTTGTAATTCATTTAAACGGAGGTACATTTTTTAAGCTGGGATTTCGTGATTTCAAATTCATATATCAAACCTAGAGATATACACATACGGGCATGTTCAAACCTTATAATCAACCACATTATTCATACACATACACATTTTTTTGTCATCATATTTAGGATAAAAACATTTGGAATTTCATTTTAATTGGACCATATGATGGTATTTGCTTCCACTAGCTCAATGATCCATATTTGAATTGAATGGATAATCTAAGTTTCGAGTTGGCCATGATATCATAGTCGGCCGTACAAGAGCAGAACACTTAATTTCAGCCGCCAAAAGCTTTCAAACTTCCCGCTCACATCAAAATATCTCGCGCCGGAAAGTTTAGCCCAGCGATATTCCTGTTTTATCCATGCCACATGAACAGAAAAGGGCTACTTTGGTAACTCCATTGTTTCCCCCTCTTTGCCCCCAACATTCTTCCCCAGAGCCCATCCCCTTCCCTTTCCCGCCTCCTCCCCCCCAACCACGCCAAGCCGCCGAATCTAGTCCTCCGCCGCAGCGGTGGACCTCACACCTCGTCGGATCTACCTTCCGCAGCTTGGAACCCCCAACTGCCAACTCACCACTTCACCGGAGCCGCTTCAGCTACTGGCTTGTCCACCGCTCCAGATCTCCTTGACCGCCATCATGGTCCACCGCACCTGATCTGCTTCATCGGCGCCCTCGTCCACCACAGTGTAGGCCCTTCACCGACTCCCTCGTCTGCCACATCACTGGCCCTTCATACAAGCCCTCGTTCGCTGCAACAGATCCGCCTCACCAAAAGCACAGTACACTGCGCCGGATGTGCTTCGCCGACGCCTTCATCCACTGCACCGGACCCGCTCCACGGATGCCATATTCAACTCCACCGGCCCTGCTTTATTAACGCCGTAGCCTCATCAGGTTATTTTGATTTGTGCTCCTTTGGTTTCTCTCTTCTTTATCATGGAACTGTTCACTTACCACAGATGAGCTTTCTTGTATGTCGACAGGCGCCGCAACTGAAGCACCGGAGCCGCTTCAGCAACGGCGACAGCCGGCCCAAACTCAACCGCAACACGAGCACCATCGACGATCCTTAGCTTTCAAGTATGACAACGATACCCATACGCCGCCGAGAATGAGGTACTATTATCCAACGGCCGGTGCCTACATTCATTTTCTTAGCATAAGCACCGCACCTTCGAATTTCTTCAGGGTATCATTCAATTTTTCATGAGACGCGTTATTCTGCTTGCACATGTAGGGCCATACATGTGGCAGTGAACAGGTTACATGTGCTAAATTACAAACCAGTGCACATATAGTTACAATGCTTTTGTTTTGTCCTAAGTATTACTGTACATCCTAGATATCACTGCCTACTATTTTACTTCTTGCATTCTATATTTATGATAATGGTGTTGTTCTGATGCCACCTGTTGGTTACATCAGACTACTTCTATGGCCTTGTTTGGATACTCTAACTTAGCTAGAGGTTAGAGTTAGTTTCTAGCTCATGACTAACCCTAAACTAACTCTAGCCAAATGCCGGGGCCGGGACACGAAATCCCAGAAATTAACCCCTCGTGTCATCACCAGCCCAGGATTTACCGTTACTAGTGGACACGTCCTTGTTACAGATTACCAAGCTATTACAAGAATTGGATACAAGACCATGAAGGTCAAATGTTACAACAGTGATTCTCGTGGTGGATGACGGAATTGTCTCGCGGTTCTTCAACGTCGATGGGGCTCCATTCCCCACAGGAACAGCTGACCCGGATAATTCCTATCCGCGTGGCTGCTATCCTAGGCTCCGCACGGACGTCGCGGGGTACTCCTCGTAGAACTCCTGACCTAGCCATGTAAATAGCCAGGGACAAGCCTGTGAGTACGTTTGAATGTACTCGCAAACATCATGAACAAAAGATATACCGAATGCAGGAGACAAAATATATGATCATGATGAACTACACTAAATGCGTATGCTCATGATGGACTTAAAGCCTACTGACAGGAATTAAATCATGGCATGATAAAATATTAGCATGTGCAAATAAATGGATATATAAAAACGTTAGTGATAAACAAGGACAGTTAAAGGAAAATAAAATAAAAGAAATGCCAGTCAGATGTCTAAAGTGACACCACGGTGGGTCTTGAAAAGAAATGCCAGTCGGGTGTCAAGTGACACCTCGGTCGGACTTGAAAAGAAATGCCAATCGGGTATCCACAAGAGTAGTGGCGTGATAAACCGCCTGATAACTCGAGGGACGCCACGAAGAGGTCTTGAAAATAAATGCCAAACGGGTGTCCACAAGAGTAGTGGCGTGACAGACCACCTAATAACTCAAGGGACGCCACGGAGAGGTCTTAAAAATAAAATTGAGTGCCCGGGGTAGTCTAGCCAGCCCCTGAGACACTCAGGAATATAAAATAAGAGAAACGGGTTAGTCCACAATAATATGTATAACCACAGTATTATTAACAAGCATAGCAAAATATTCATGATAGCATCAGGGTGACAATAAATATTCAGCAAAAACAATTCAGGCATATTCCGAAGACGGACGCTAAGACCGACACTTGACCAACCCAGACTGTAGCCCTTAACCGCGGACACGGCTATTCGAATAGGTTTAAACTCTGCAGAGGGTCTATTCTTTACCCACAAGTAAAGGATTTCTTTAGTCAGCACCGTGATACTGACTAATTCCCATTATGGTCTTTGGGTTGTAAACACACCTGACCAGCACACACCAGATTAACTTTCCGGATGCCAGGAATCACCCAAGGCATCGTTCAAGAAAAACTCTGAGACGGAGAGACCAACGTCCTGCATGGGATCACTATTAATACGCGCGGATTCCAAGGGGTGCCCCCCTCTCAGTCACAACTGGAAACACCCATGCCCCCTGACCCGATGACAGGATTTAGTCCCGGATCCCTGGGAAACCCTCATCGTGGCCCTCTGTATGGTGTGTGCACAGAAAGGGGTTAGCAACTTACTGGACCGCACCCTACCTGTGGCAGGGACAAGTGGTAGCACGAATCAAGTATGGGGGTTACCAGTGACAAGACTCGATCTATGGTCGACTCAGGAGGCATTAAGTTTCCTGCAATGGTTAGCACAACAAGGTATTCCTTCAACAGCAATCCCAACAGGGCCACAACCCTTGCATGCTCCAACATGCACAACAAACAAGGCATGATCACGCTCCAACGTGATCATCCTCCTGCCGGTAACGGTATTTTTCTTATGCCTGCTCCTGCAAGTTAGTCATGGCAACACACGATGCACGGTACGATGGAACATGCCAACACTACATGCATGCAAAAATAGCCATATGCCAGTTTTATTCAACATATCCATGATGCAATTATTCTTGCAACAACAACTATGCAATTCACCATATCAAGTGTTCAAGATGCTTGCCTTGAGCATGCAGGAATATTGGGTGCACTCCAAAAGTTTGAAAAGTTATCTTCCCTCCATTTCCTATTTTCATAAATATTTGAATTACCACATAATTCAAAAATAGTGCCAAAAATTGTTTCAAATATTTTTGAAATAAATACTATAATAAACTAGATGAAAAATTAAAAATAACAAAAAAGGAATCAATTGATTTGGAGTGAATATGAATTACTTATGGAATTTCTAAGTTGGAAATAATTAAAGAAGTGGACTATTTAATTGCTCCAACAGAAACAAGGCACAGGAAAAATGTTCACCTAAGCTGGATAAATAGAGCATGATTTTAGAAGCATGTATAAATTTGAATCATCCAGTTTGGATTTGAAATGAGTTCTGAGGAATTATTTGAATATTGCTGGAAAAAGATAAAGGAAAAGACTGAGGAACGCCCTGTGCACGTTTTAGCTGTATGGCATCGCTGGGCCGAGCCCAGTTGCTTCGGCTGCGCGAAAAACTGCCGACGTCGATGGCGTAGTGTTGGAGTTACGCCTTCCGCACGTGAAGACGAATTTAGCGAAAACCGTCTCCACTTATGCCGCGCTAGCGTGGCCTGGGTCACTGATAGTGGGCCCGCCTGGCTCACTGGTCAGGTTTGACCGGCCCACGCGCGCGCCTCCTTCTTCGGCCGAACAGAGGCGGCGCTCCGGTGATCAATGCCGGCGAATGGCGGCACCGTTCGGAAAACCGAGGCCACCTACGAGCTCAGGAGGTCGAGGCGGTTCCTCCGGTGGTCTCTGTGGTCCCTGGGGTGGACGGAGTTGCCGGCGGCAAGCTCACCCGAGGAGCTCCGGCGGAGACGAATTGGGCGTTCCGCCTCTGGTGGCTCCCGGGCAAAATCGAGTGCGGGGATGGATCAGTAGGTGCTCAAGGAGACTGTTGGTGAAGAAATTTGGAAGAGGGAGGGACGGACGGCGTCGAAACCATCCGGACAGTAGTGACGACCGTGGATGCCGGAATTGGAGAAGACGACTATCTTCGGTCATTCTACTTCTACTGAAAGCTTACAAAGGGAGGAGGAGGAGTGGTGATGAGCTGAGAGGGCTCGGGGGAAGCTTAAATAGGCGGGGAGAGGTGGTGTCACGGCTTCCAGAGAATGGCCACGGCGGCAAACGCCATTAGTGAGGTAGAGAGGGTGGTTAGGGGCTGTGGCCGTGGTTGGTGTGTACGGCGGCTCCCTGTAGTGATGACAGGGCTCGCTGGTTGGCTCGGAGACGTGCCACGCACCTTGGGCGGTGTCGTCCCGAGCTGACTGCGGCGGCGGCCATTGATGGCAAAGCGCGGGCGGTGGCGAGGCCGTTGGGGGTCGGCGCGTGGTCGGTGAGGATAGTTGTGGGGGGTGGTCATCCGAATTTAATCCAGGGACGTGTTGGCGAGGTGGGGCAGCTCGGGCGGTGCCGTGCCCGAGTGAAACACGGCGGCGGCGGCTATGGTTGGCGTGGACGGCGGTAGCCGGCGCTAGGGGCCAGAGAGTGGTGTCGGCGGGGTACGGGGATTCCTGGAGAAGCTCATAGTGGGTCAGAACGAGCAGGAGAGTGGCTGTGGGGAGCGGCAGGAGCTCGGGTGCCGACGCGGTCATAGGCGCGCTCTAGACATGTCCAGAGCACACACCCAGTGTGCTCGACGAAATGCCACTGGCATCTACAGGGACCCGAATGGGCCAAAAATTAACAGGATGAGGTTTCATGGAACAGGAGGAGTTATGGACATGCTAGTTTGGCCAGAGGACCAAGTCTCTAATGTAGTTAAGAAGGAGATCAAGTTTCTGTTATGCCCACAGAGTGCTTGACGAAATGAACAGGTGACCTAGGTAGTTTTGTTGGTTATGAAACTTGGTAGGGGGATGTCTCTCTGGATGGTAAATAGGGTGGTGAGGTTGGCTAGGCAAAATTCAAAACTTGCTAGTGCAAGTTTTAGAGAAATTCATTTCTGGACAGAAAATGTAGGGAAATATTTGGTGAGCTAAAAAGATTCCAATGGATCCAAACTTTTGGACTTAAGGGTTTGGTTGGAAGGACTATGAGTGGGAAAAATTTCAGGATTTTTGGGGCAAGGAAAATTGGGGTTGTATTAGAAACTCAAAAAGAGGACAGAATTGAAAAGAGGTTGTTTCACTCAAAATTCCCAAAAGATCAAGTTGGGTTTTGCATAGAAGTGATTTGTAGGCATCACATGACCTCTCATAATTTTTGTGGGATTTTAAAAGAATTATTTAAAATAGTTGTAGTGCAACAGAAGCATTTAAAGTGTTGTAAATGCTATTAAAAGAATTGTTTGGGCAATTTTTATTATGAAAATAATTCTTACTGTTATTAAAATGTACTTTAAATGATTTGAGAAAACTACCAAAGCCACAATATTATTCCAAAAATTTCTATATGGAGGGAAGAATTTTGAAAAACAGAAACAGAAAATGGTTCTGAAATTAATAAAAGACCTAGTAAAAATTCAAAATTTTAATTCTGGCCAAATTTTATTTAGTAAAAACATGATTAAATTTTTGGGGGGTTACACTAAAAAGGTGTTTGGATGATAGGGTTAGATTGACAATAAATGCACTAGGAGAACTAGCTCCTATTAGCATCTCTTGGGTGGGATAGTTTTTTTTGGGTGGGTTAGATGCAACTAGCTCAAACTAGCCTGCATGTTTGGATACTTTAGGACTATTTGCGCCCAAACTAGCTCTAACCCATGGATCCAAACAAGAACTATTATCTCTATGCTTAATTACACATCAGCAAACTAGCTTGTGGTTCCGCTGCTTTTTGTTCGTTTTACCCTACATTTTCCGATGCTAGCTATTACATCACTGCTCTGAGCCTCTGTTCATTACTTTTTTGTACGTTCTTGATCTTCCCAAGTTGCATGACTAATTTGATGCTTCTATTAATTATGGAGCTGCCAACCCCATCAAGCAAAATATTTGTTCTTTTGGGGCTGGCACCTCGAACAAGCATAAAAATAGACTGAAGCACATATATTGTCGTGTAAGCACACACCCTTCTTTCGTTAGTTTAGATTAACCATTGATGACCAATTCAAACCAGTGCATGTGATTAAAATTAATTTTACCTAAATAGAGGGGGAAGAATAAACTACAACAACTAGATTTGCAACCACGGGATGCTGACGATATCTTCAAAGAACATTGCAATAGCTGCGAGGCTTCACAGCAACATATGGTAAGCCAGTGTGTTTTAGTACATGTGAAATGTAATGCGTGTGGGCTGCTTTCTTGGATTGTTCCCTCAACCTGTAATCCTATAGAATTACAAATAGTTCAGTTGTCTGCTTTGCTGTATTGATTGATTCGAATGCTGGTTTGTTACTTGTTAGGCTATACCTGAGTTGGCCAATATGTCAGCAGTGCCTGCTGTACTATCATAAAGAAATGCATGCCTAATTCATTTGACTCCTTAACTTTTCCTATGAACTTCATCACAAGACTGTCTTCATAGTTTATATGAGGCCACACTGTTTAAGTGCTTTCTCAAATTATTTCAACTGCTTAGATGCCTGGGCAACTTAAATATAGCGGTGGTACACTGCCTTTCATCTTACCATTTTAATTTGTTTTCGGCTGATGCTGCTTCGAACCATTTAAATATAGCTTGCCATGCTTGGCAATAATTTGTATGTCATTTACCATGTAAGCTTACTGCCTGGATCATGCGATAACTATCTCTTACTTATGTCCAGCGAAAACCTTTCAGGATGCCGTTCACACTAGGACACAATGTACAACCCCATAATCTATTTGTGGAAGCAATGCGCCAGCCATGTTACCAGATGGTAGCAGTTCAGAGGCAACACCGCTGCAGAGCAATTTGAGCACATATATTGTAGTTCCTGAGGCTCTACTAGAGGTAGAAAGAGATGGTGTGGCTGCCATGAATGAGGTAATCTTGATCTTGAGGCTGGAAATTTTGCAATTAGCTGCACGCATTATGCAAGCAACCCAAGAATTGGAGGAAGTAAGAATGTTGCATTTGAAGACGGAGGTGGTCCTGCTGCTTCTGCTATCTGAAGCCCAGGGTAATCCCAGTTCTTCCTTAGATACCAGTTGAAATTGTCATTAGATTAGTATACTTGCATGTTGTGTCATGTCTCTGAATGGATTATGTTGTAAGACCCCCTTTGTTGTCCATGTGTTGTAATGATCTGAATTTTTTAGGCGAGGTAATCCTCAGTACTTGTATGATTGACATAAGGTGAACTGTTTTTCGTGTGAGCATATTGTATTGGATGAAATAACTGTTTGACTCAAAGTGTATCCAACCTACTGAATTCAAAGATCACGACATTTCTAAATCATATTCATATATAAAGGTGGAATAAATCTTTGTCGTGGTTTTGAAGAAATAAATAACAAAACGTAGAATGATGTATGGATATTCGTAATCAAATACAAATTGGATTTAAATTTAGTTGCCAGGGCCCAGGGTAAACGTGAATGCTAATTCTCCCAAATTTTGAACGAAGTGGCAAAACACCCACTATCATTTGTCGGCTGCCCGAAGCCAGTGTTTGCGAGATGGAAATTACTGTCTACCCTTGACACTTCACATCCTAATCGACCCGATTTCCACTGCTATCGATAGGGGTAGACTAGTAACTTCAATCAGACGTGACACGACCGCCTGTCTCCCCATTCAGACACAGTGGGCGCCAAACATGGGTGGCAAACACACATTTGATTCAAACTCGTCTGAAAGTCCTCTCTCTCTCCCTCAATTTTCTCATTCATACACGTGGGCGGCAAAACAAACTCTCCTCGTCCGAAATCGAAGTAGGCAAATATTTTAAATAGGGGCAGGTGTGTAACTTCCCTCAGACGTGACACAACCGCCTTACCTGTCAGCCCCGTTCATACACCGTGGGCGCCAACCGTGGGCGGCAAAAGACCCTCTCCTCTCCCGAAATCGCTATTGGCAAATATTGGGGAGATGCGAGATTACCGTCCTATCCCCAACCGACGAGATGTTCGAAATTTTAAACGGGGGCTAAGTTCATAACTTTCCCACATTTCAGACAAGCACGTCCCAAAGTTTGAGATCCCCTCCCCCTCCCCCTCCATTTCCCAATTCATACACCATCGGCGCCACAACAACCTCCCCACTCCGGCCAGCCTCCTCTGTCCGCCACCCCATCCTCCACCATACCAGAGCCGCTACCCCTACCCCGTCGTCCACTGCAAGAGATGGACGTCTCTCATCCATGGCGCCGGACCAGGATCCTTCCATCGCGTCCTCTCGCTTCATCGGCGCCGTCGTCCACCATGCCGTTGCCGGTCCTACGACAGCCTCATCCACGGCAACAGGACTTATCCCCCGACCCGGTCGTCTGCTGTCTCAAGTTTTCTTCCGCGCCGACAGCCATCGCACCCGCAGTACCCTCAACGTATCAGCGGGGGCCTACACGGCGTCGTAAGAGAGGTGGTACTCTTTCATATCTACTTAAGTTATTGGTATCACCCAGAAAATAGATCGTAACTTGTTTACTATACTTTTCTTGTCCATACCAAATCGTAGTGGCTAGTTGAAAGCAAACATTGGTTGTGAAGTAGCCTTTGTCCGGTTTGCACCTTCAGATCCGCCATGGCACGGTCACTATACTCGTAAAGCTTATCGTTTCCCCCCTTTATATTCACTACCATCATCGTAGGTGCTTTGTGTCATGCTAGCACTGCTCCTCAAGACCTCAACCCATCAAGCGAAACAACATGCCACTCATAATTCCAAAGCTTAGTTATTGAAATATGAATCTGATATGATGCTCATATTACTAAAATAGAGAACGTTTAATTGGTTGGCTAATGTTCCTATGTTCGTTTCGAAAAGCATGTGCGCCACATATAGAGAGACAGCAGGGATTTGCATTTCTCTGTGTGCTCTGGTTCATCATGGGTGGGCAACACACATTGTATTATCTGACTGGTCTGGTTGCAGGATGGCAGGCACACCATCATCACCAACTCTATTTTTATACGTAATAAGTATGTTCCTTGTTGGGAAGAGTAGCAGAGATATTTGCGGTCGACTGGTCTGGTTGAGTTGTTCTCCCTTAGTATATTTTGACTCTGTCAGGTCAGGTTGACTTGTTCTTCTGTACTATATGTTGAAGCTGTCATCTGTGAAGTATCATCACTTCTGGAGCTCTCATATTTTGAGTAGTTGGCCACATTATATTAATGCACACACCAAATTACAGCATGCATTGCATCTCTCAGAAGAATTGCAGAGATAGCACAAAGGGGTTTACAGGGAGGCAGTATTGGATTAGAATCACTTCTGCATTACAAAGATAATCTCACTTATTTTTATGTTTTCATGCATGTCAGGTATTGAACATGATCAAAATGAATATGAGAATGGGCGCACGAGAGGAATATTGAGGAACAATCCACTGGCTAACAAACTTGGCATGGTGGAGGATGGCCTATCTTATTCACCCATCAAGGTGCTTGCTCTAACTTGGCAAGGTTGTATTGGTCGCACATATTTTGCATATGACCTCTTGCATTACTTATACTTTGTTACACCACCATCTGGTTAGTTTAAGCATCATATATGAGTATATGCCCTACCTATCCATTTTCTGTACCTATTCCATGTGTCATCATACTATGTTTTTCCAGTCAAATGTTGTTCTTTCGTAATAGATGTCCAAAAGGAAGAGGGTGAGTGCAGATCCTCAAGGAGTACAAACTAGGTATTTGGAAAAGGTAGTGATACCTTTTAAATCAGATAGATTAGCAGCCACAGAAAACACAGGCCCACCTATACCACACTTTACCCATACTCCACTAGCCAAACCCCTATTAGAACTGCAGGGAGCCCAGCGTCAGGTACTGTCTATGATATCAATTCAAAATTTGAACTCCTAAATTTCTGCATGTTCCTTACCTTCTCTCTTGTATGAAAACTAATTTTAGATGAATCTCCTTTCTCAAAGGATCATAGGATCTCACAACAATACTGCGCACTGCATTGCTCTTGTTAGTACCTCTTGCTCTTTGTCAGCATACTTACACTCATTGCTGTTTGATTATGTAGCATCACTGTAAATGTTCTCTTCCTTATCCTCCCTCTGCTCAAAATTATAAGATCTATATTTACTCTTAGATAAATGTAGAATTAACACAATGGTTATGAAGTTTTGGATTCCTCATGTAAGTACCTATTGTCATGTACTCCCTCCGTATCGAATTAATTGTTGCTCAATTGGATGTATTTAGAACTTAATAGTGCTAGATACATCCATTTGAGCGACAAGTAATAACGGACGGTGGTAGTATTACTATACTTGCATTGAGAGATAGTTGATTATCTAGCATTACTCTGCATCTTATCTGCCCTGCCCTCCACTTTCTCCAAATTATCAGATCTACATTTACTCTTACCAAAATGTTGAATAAAGCCAATGCCACTGCACACGTTGATGTCTGCATTCCTCTTGTCAGTACCTTTTGCCTTGTAACGCTGTACTTAATTAATTGTTATTTGATTATGTATCATCACTCTGCACCTGAGCTTCATTACCCTCTATTTCTTCCAATATTATTTGATCTATATTTACTCTTTACAAAATGTAGAATAAAGGCAACGCTTATAAAGAAGTTTCTTTGGGGAATTTCTTGAATTATCCTTCCATCGACATGGAGAAGGGCTTTGTCCAGCCTGTGTTAACATGTAATGTAAGTTCATCCTTCTCAAGCCTTCAAACTTTGTTCTAGTATATATTTGGATAGGCATCATTTCCTCCACTGCTGTTTACTTTGGTGTTTACGTACATCTGATTGGATGTTTGAAACAACTACCGGTTTTAAATTGTAGTTGTAAAAACATGTTCCTTATGCATAACAGATCCATTTATTTGCTTATATAATTGTGAAACCTGTTACGTGTCTCCTTGTTTTTCTTTCAGAGTCATATATGTTATGCTAGGCAGAACTTTAGGGAAGATAGTGAGCCAAACCATCTTGAAGAGAGCGAGATGACCCCAAGGTCATGTCTTGATGAAGACAGTGAGTTGAAGCTACTCACCAGCAGCTGTGAGTCAACCTCTGTGCAGTTGCTGCCTCAATCAGTTCGACTTCTTCAGTCTCAACTTAAAGTGGAAAGGCTTGCTTCAGCTTAGCTCTGACTTGATGTCAATGATGCAAAGAAGACCTCAGAGGACAGCCTTGCGGGCTTTCGTGCTATACAACTAGGTTTAGAGCATCTATCGTTGACACAACTGAGGTCTCATCAGCTTGTTCTGCTGCTTGCGATGCACGTCCAGGCCAGGCCTAATGCCTTCTGAAGTGCTCTCAGTTTTGTATATTCTTTTGTCGGCGCTTTTATATGCACTGGTGGTGTCCTTTGATGCCCAGTGTATGTAATCCGCGGTCTCGTTGCGCTTTATTAACACCAGTGGCGAACTTTGATGCCCAGTGGATGTAATATGCCGTAATTTCTTTATTGTATAGTCTAGGTTTATTCTTAGTCGGTATGCTGTAATTTAGGCCGGAAGCTTCAACGGATCTCAATGTTGTCGGTCTTCAGGCCGGCCCGTAACTCGCTACGCTATATATGGCCAAAACATGGGCCTATAATCATCTTGGGCCATTAGTAGGTCTAAACGTATAGTAGTTTTTTGCCTTTAACAAGCCGAGTAAAGTTCTGGCCAGCTGGGCCAGAGAATACCATGGGCTTTTAACAGGCTAAAAACTAGATTGGGCTTGCTTTGAGCCCAAAAATTCACGGGCCAACACAGGCCAAAACTATCTTAGGCCCATGTTTGGCCCAAATAGAAAATGAGCCGTTAGCAGGCCAAAATATATCTCGGGCCCTGTTTGGCCCAATAAAATTATGGGCTTTAAGCAGGCCGGTATCAACGCGGGCCGTAGGCCCAACTGTGTCACGGGCCATTAACAGATGGGCTGTAAGCAGGCCGGATTCAACGCGGGCATTAATTAGGCCTAATTGTTACACGGGCCATTAACAGGCCGATAGGCACGTTGGGCTGAAATTTATCCACGAAGACTACGGGCCATTAAGAGGCCTAAAGTCACTTCGGACAAGAAATAGCCTAGTTTCAGCACGGGCCGTTAAATGGCCTAAAGTGAAACCGGGCCGACAACAGCCCAGATGCACCACGGGCCGCTAACAGGCCGAAACTATTATCGGGCCGAACTGGTAAATGGGCATTTAACAGGCTGAAATACAAACACGGCATAGAATGGGCCCAAAAGAACAGTGGCTTGTTAACGGGCCTGATCTGATATGGGCCGTAATTTAGCCCAAAACACGACAGGCTGTGAACGGGCCAGATCTGATATGGGCCTTAATTTGACCCAAAACAAGGCAGGCTGTTAACGGGCCGACCCACTAGTGTCTGAAGAAATATGGTGGGCCTTTAGCTGGGCCGGCCTTTTTGCCTTAAATGGGCCACTGTTGGGCTGTGCCACATGTCGACATATCATAGGCGTCTTTCGTCCATTGTAAGGATGACATCTGTCCCAATGATGAGCTGACACGTGGATCATCCGGCGAATCAGAATTTTACACGTGGAAAATCCCCATTGGTCGGGGCTGTTAATAGGTTATCGGATCCAAACCGGAACCCAATAGCTTAACGGTGACCCGTTACGGTGGATGCCACGTGTCGGCCACCCTTGACGAAAACACTTCCATGACGTGCCATTTATCGTCATGGAAGTGGACACTTCCATGATGATAATTTTGGTATTGTCATGGAACACTTCTACGACAGCACAGGTATAACTATCTTGATTGTGTAAAAAAATTGTCATGGATGTACATGCATGACAGAAAACGTGACCTACTGTGACAAACACGTATCATCACGGAAGTGTATTTTTTTTGTAGTGAAACACCAAGGCCAAGCTTGCTGACGAGAAGTTGGCTTCAGTTGGCAAGTTAGAGGAGGAAATCAAGAACCTCAAGGCTGCCGCCGAGTCCTTTGCCCAAGAGAAGGCCAAGCTGGATGAGAAGGTTACCCAACTGACTGATAAGAAGGATGCCCTGGAGAAGCATATCGAAGACGTCTGTGAAGAGTTTAGCGAGAAGCTCAGTGGTAAGTTCTTTTTCAGCCGAGTGAAATCCGCATATTGCCAAATTCTCTTTGACCATCTGCTCATAGATTACCCTTCTTGATGCAGAGCATTGTTATAACAAGGAACTGGAGCTACAGAGGATTGAGAGGGATCTGGATCCTGCTAGATCACTTGTTGTCGATAACGCCGCCCTTGCCATCCTTCGGCTTGAAGACCGCTTGGAGAATGCATTGGGCTTCATCACTCGGACGAAAGGCATGGCGGGCCGCATCGACACGGAAGTGCAGCCGGGCGAAGAGACTCAGAAAGACCTGGAGTCGATCCTGACGCGGTTGAACGATGTTCCCGCACGGGTGAAGGCTTGGAAGAAATCCGCCGCCCGAAGTGGTGCTAATGTGGCACTGTCACTCGTCCGCGTTCATTGCAAGAACGTGGATGAAGAGAAGCTGAAGAATCTCGGAGTGGTGAACAAGAAGAACCTCAATTTTGAGGATTTTATGGAGACCTTTGCTGAAGCCGCCACTCGCATTGCCGATGGGATCAATCTGGAGACCTTCGTCGATCCAGCCAGCCTTCCGCCTGAGGCTTAAAAAACAATTGATTGAATTTGCCTTGGAATGCCGGGTAGTTGATGTAATGAAATACTTTGCCGAGCGTTTGGGCTTGTTTTGCCTTGGAGACATTCAGACGGATCGAAACATTAATTCGAAATCCTTTGCGCTTCTATTTGCTTTGTGTTTTGTTTGACTTAGGGTGAAAGCTGGTTCGCGGCTAAGCCTTCGAGTGTGGAGCAGATCCTCACTCGGATTACTTTTTAACTTAGGCGAAAGTTAGTTCGTGGCTAAGCACCCCGAGTGTGGAGCGGATCCTCACTCAGATTGTTTTTGAACTTAGGCAAAAGCTGGTTCGCAACTAAGCCCCCGAGTGTGGAGCGGGTCCTCACTCGGATTGTTTTTTAACTTAGGCGAAACCTGGTTCGCAGCTAAGCCCCCGAGCGTGGAGCGGATCCTCACTCGGATTGTTTTTGAACTTAGGCGAAAGCTGGTTCACAGCTAAGCCTGAGCGTGGAGCGGATCCTCACTCTGATTTTTTTTACTTAGGCGAACTGGTTTGCAGCCGAGTTTTCTCACCTCTTATCACCCACTGGAGGTGTGTTAGTTTCTGAATACAATTATTCACCTGAGTGAAATGCGACCGTAGGTCGAACTAGACAATTTATGGAAAAGAAAGACTTTTATTCATCTAAGTTCATTCGGACTAACTATTACAAGGGAGAAATTTTATTCTATGTATAAAAAAATTGCGAAGCAGGTCTGCATTCCAAACTCCGGGCTCTTCTATCCCTCTGGTGAAATTATATAGTCTGTATGCTCCATTGTGCAAGACTTTGGAGATGGCGAATGGTCCCTCCCAAGGGGGTGCTAGCTTGTGAGGTTTCTGCTGATCCACTCTGAGGACCAGGTCCCCTTCTTAGAAGGCACGTCCTCTGACGTGTCTATCGTGGTAGCGGCGTAAGTCTTGTTGATACAAGGTTGATCTTATGAGTGCTAGCTCGCGCTCTTCCTCCAAAAGGTCTAGGCCATCCTGCCTTGCCTGCTCGGCTTCAACCTCTGAATAAAGATCCACTCACGGAAAATTGTGGAATAGATCACACGGCAAGACCGCCTCTGACCCGTACACCATGAAGAATGGGGAGCGGTTCATGGATTGATTCGGGGTCGTCCGCAGGCCCCAGAGGACTGATGGTAGTTCGATCACCCATGCGCCTGCCGCATGAGTCAGATCACGCATGAGGCGGGGTTGCAACCCTTGAAGTATGAGCCCATTTGCTCTCTTGGCTTGCCCGTTCGACTGCGGGTGCGCCATGGAGGCGTAGTCAACCCGAGTGCCTTGGGTGTAGCAGAACTCATGGAACTCGTCTGAGTTAAAGTTTGACCCGTTGTCGGTGATGATGCTGTGTGGGACCCGAACCTGAAGATGATCTCCTTGATGAACTGAATTGCAGTGGTCGAGTCTAGTTTCTTTATGGGCTTGGCCTCGATCCATTTGGTGAACTTGTCTACTACCACCAACAGGTGCGTGAAGACACTAGCCCTGGTCCAGAGAGGACCGATCATGTCGAGTCCCCAGACAGCAAATGGCCAAGCGAGGGGGATGGTCTTCAGAGCGGACCCCGGCTTGTGCGACTGGTTTGCATAGAACTGGCACCCAATGCATTGATCTACTATGTCTCGGGCAGACTCGTTGGCTCGGGGCCAATAGAATCTGGCTCGGAACGCTTTGGCGACCAAGGTCCGAGAGGACGCATGATGGCCGCATGTTCCCGAGTGAATCTCTTGTAATATTTGTTGCCCCTCCTCCGGGGATATGCACTGCTGAGTGACTCCAGTTGTAATTTTCTTGTATAGCTGATCACCCATGACGGTGAAAGCTTTGGATCGACGGACAATCTGACGAGCTTCACCCTCGTCCTCTAGGAGCTCTGGCCGGAGCAAGTATGCTAGATATGGTTTGGTCCACTCGGGAGTGATGACCAATACCTCTTGGACCAAATTGATTACTGCGGGAATGTCTACCTCAGTCAGATTAGAAGGTCCGACTGGCTGCGAGGGCTCTTCCACAAAAGGATATTCCATGATAGTGGGCGAGTGTAGGTGCTCCAGGAACACATTCTTGGGTACTGGCTTCCTAGTGGAACCCATCTTGGCCGGATCGTCGGCCGCTCGGTTCTTGAGACGCGGCACATGGTGAAGCTCCAGCCCTTCAAAGTGTTTCTCCAATTTTCTGACGGCATTGCAGTAACCAGTCATTGCCAGACTACGGATGTCCCATTCCTTCATAACTTGATTCACCACTAGATCTGAGTCACCATAGATCATCAGATGGCGAATCCCCAGAGAGATTGCCATTCGCAGCCCATATAGGAGAGCTTCATATTCAGCTTCATTGTTGGAAGAGTCGAAGTGAATCTGAAGAACATAACTGAGCCGATCGCCTTTAGGAGACACCAAGACCACTCCGGCCCCGGAGCCGTGAAGCATCTTGGAGCCATCGAAGAACTTTGTCCAGTGTTCAGGAACACTCGGGACAGGCTGTTCTTGCTCGATCCATTCGGCTAGGAAATCTACCAGGGCTTGGGACTTGATGGCCTTCTTGGCCTCAAACCTGATGTCCAACGATGGGAGGAGCTCAATGGCCCACTTCGCCACTCGGCCAGTGGCATCTCTATTGTTCATGATCTCAGATAAAGGAGCGTCACTTATCACTGTGACCGAGTGCTCTTGAAAATAATGTGCCACCTTCTTTGCAGTCAGATAAATTCCATATACTAGCTTTTGATAATGTGGATACCTTTGCTTGGAAGGTGTGAGGACTTCAAAGATGTAGTAGACCGGTTGTTGGAGCTTGAAGGCTTTGCCTTGTTCTTCCCATTCCACAGTGAGGACCGTGCTAACAACTTGGCTTGTGGCTGCGATGTATAAGAGCAAAGGCTCCTTGCTGCTCGGAGCAGCTAGCACCGGCTGGGTGGAAAGAAGGGCTTTAAGTTCCTGGAAAGCAGCCTGCGCTTCGGGAGTCAACTCGAACCTGTCAGACTTCTTCATCAATCGGTAAAGCAGCATGGCTTTTTCGCCAAGTCTTGAGATGAATCTACTCTGGGCCGCTAGGCAGCCAGTGAGGCGCTGCACGTCGTGCAGACATTCTGGTTGCTTCATTTAGACGATTGCCCCTATCTTCTCTAGATTGGCATCAATCCCACGTTCGGAAACGAGGAAACCGAGTAACTTGCCTGCGGGTATGCCGAATGTACACTTGGTTGGGTTGAGTTTGATGCCGAACGCTCGCAAGTTTGCGAAGGTCTCAGCAAGGTCAGTCAGGAGGTCGGAACCTTTCCTGGACTTAACCACAATGTCATCCATATAAGCTTCTACATTCCGACTGATTTGCTTCCGTAAGCACTTTTGGATCATACGCTGGAATGTGGCCCCAACAATTTTCAACCCGAATGGCATCTTGATATAGTAGAAACACCCGAATGGGGTGATGAACGCTGTTTTTATTTCATCGGGGCCGTACAATCGGATCTGATGGTACCTGGAGTACGCATCCAGAAATGATAACCGCTCACACCCAGCAGTAGAATCTACTATCTGATCTATGCGAGGGAGAGGAAAATGATTTTTCGGACAGGCCCGATTGATGTGCCTAAAATCTACACACATTTGAAGAAACTTATCTTTCTTCGGCACCATGACGATGTTGGCGAGCCACTCGGAGTGGTACACCTCTCGGATGAATTCGGCGGCTAAGAGCCGTGCTATCTCCTAGCCAATCACCTTGTGCTTCTTGGTTGAAGATCGCCGAAGATACTCTTTGACAGGCTTCGACGCCGAATCAACACGGAGTCTGTGCTCGGCCAGTTCCCTGGGAACACCCGGCATGTCAGAAGGCTTCCATGCGAAGATGTCCCAGTTCTCACGGAGGAACTGGACAAGCACGGCTCCCTATTTGTTGTCCAGGGTGGTGGAGATGTTGGTCGGGGCAGCGTTCTGGTCCTCAGGGTGGATGTGCACTGGCTTTGTCTCTCCCGCCGACTAGAAAGTGGATTCCACAGTCGGCTTCTTAGACTTCAATAGTTCGCTTGGGTCTGCTGCCTTCTTGTACTCGGCTAACTCGGCCATCGCCATCTGCTCATCAGTGATCTGGGAGCCCTTCTGGAGGCACTCTTTGGCCAACTTCCGATTGTCTATGACAGTGATCACGCCTTTAGGCCCTGGCATCTTGAGTTTAAGATACATATAACATGGACGGGCCATGAAACGTGCGTAGGCGGGCCAACTTCTGAAGTCCACCACTTCAAAAGTCAGTCGTTCTTTCCGGAAGTTCTTCTCTTTGCCAAATACGACGTTGAGAGCGATCTGGCCGAGTGACTTGGCCTTCTTCCCGGGAATTACCCCGTGGAACTTCATATTGCTCTTGCTTAGTCGGGTCATCGGGATGCCCATCGCCTCTAATGTGTCGGCGTAGATGATGTTAAGCCCGCTGCCGCCGTCCACTAGGACTTTGCGCAATCGGACTCCTCCCACAACTGGATCCACCACCAAGACCTACCGCCCGGGGGTCGGTATGGGAGCTGGATGGTCCAACTGATCGAATGTTACCGGTGTCTTGGCCCAGTTGAGATACTTGGTGACAGTTGGGACTGCCATGTTGACTTCTCGGTTGATCACCTTGAGATGGCTCTTACATTCAACATCAGCAAAGATCATGAGAACGCTCTCAATGTTGGGGTACTCGGAAGTACCTTTTCCTCCGTCTTCATCATCATCATCTCTTTCTCTGGAAGAATCCTACCGCATCTCTTGTTTCAGGAGTCGGCACTCCCGAGTGGTATGCTTGGGCAAGATCAAGTTACCCTCCTCATCCTTCTTCGTGTGAATCTGGCAAGGCTGGTCGAGGATGTCGCTCTTCATGGTGACTTGCTTCTTTCCTTTCCAATCCTTCTTATGCTTTTGGGAGTTCTTTTTGCCTTGGTTGGCCAGAGCCGCGGCCTCGGCATTCCCTCTAGCATCTGCTTTTCGCTTGTGCTTCTTGCCCTTATTCTCCGACTGATGTGTGTCGCCAGCTCAGCTCTTGCCACTTCTTAGTCGGTATTCCTCTTCGCCATTGGTGTACTGGTTGGCTATCTCCATAGCCCGACTGAGAGTCGGGGTCTCAGTTCGGCCGAACTTCATGTTCAGCTCCCGGTATCTGACTCCGGCCTTGAAGGCGCAAATTGCCTGGTGCTCGGTGACATTCTCCACCGTGTTATGCAGAGTGGTCCAACGTTGGATGTACTCACGGAGAGATTCATTCTGCTTTTGCACAAAGTGTTGTAACTCGGTCAAATGTCCTGCTCTCTTGTATGTGCCTTCAAAGGTCTTGACAAATACTTTCGCCAGGTCCTCCCAACATAAGATACTACCCGGCGGAAGCTGTGTCAGCCAAGCCCGAGCGGAGCCTTCTAGCATCAGCGGCAAATGCTTCATGGCCATGTTGTCGTTGCTGCCGCCGATCTGGACGGCCAATCTGTAGTCTTCCAGCCAAATTTCGGGCTTGGATTCACCGGTGAACTTGCTGATCCCTGTGGCCAACCTGAAATTGTTGGGGATCTCAGCCGCTCATATATAACGGCTGAAGCATTCGGGACCTGATGGTACGGAACCACTTGGTACGTCATGCTCTTGGCCTTCCCGCAAGGCCCGGCCTCTGTCGACCAGGTTCTGAGCGAGGACGGATCTCGCATTAAACATCGGGTCTCGAGCATCCCTCGACGGGCGAGTAGGACTCGGCCTGCGGTCACCGCCGTGCGTTTGCCTGTCGTCGTAGGGCTGGCGCCCGTACGCGACGTCCCGGGGTGGAGGCATCAGTACACGATCGTAGTTGTCATTATGCCAGGGCGACACGACTCGATCATGTCTCTGGTCTTCGTGACGGTCTCTAGAGGAAGAAGTGGTTCGGCGCCTGCCCGAACCGAGTGGGCTATGAGCCGACTGGACGGTCTCTGCATGCACGGATGCGCTATGGATCCAATCTCTGGACTGGGACACTGCCGCATTCTGCGATAGTGCTGTTTTAAGAAGCGATTGGATCTGACGAATCCCTTCCCCGGCCGAAGAGCTAGAGGGCTGAATGGAATCCGCAATCCGAGTGGCAGCTACTAGATTTTGTAATGGAGTACTAAGGACCTGATACTTATGAGGCTGGTCACTCGAGTAGAGCCGACGCTTGTGCCGACTGGAACTAGGTTGACGGCGCTCGTGTTCCTCCAGGTCCCTCTGAAGCCGCTCGAGGCGATCGCGCTCGGCCAAAGTAGCCAGGCGAGTCGACTCAATGGCTAGCGCCTCAGGAGTCGTTCCGGTGATGGGAGTGTTCAGAAGTTGATCGTTCTGGCGGCGCAGCTTGTCCCGCTGCTCCCGACTGAGAGCTTGAGGTACGTACAGCTTGTGCCCCGGGAAACCGCCGTTGGTGTTGACATGGGATGCACCCGCGTGATCGTCTTTGGGCTCTGGGTAGCCCGGGGGTATGCGGTGCTCGGAGTTATCCGCCATAAGGATCTTGATGGTTGACTCGATGCTCTCGGACTCGGACTCCTCCGAGGAATCGCCGAGTGATCCGTTCGACAGGTCGAGGGCGGGCTCGTCGAACTCGATAGCCGCCACTTGTTCCGCTGCCGCCTGAGTGGCGACAGCGTGTTTGATTTAGCGCTGCAGCCATGAACGCCTAGAGCACTTGCGACGACATACAATTATGGGATGGGCAACCACTCGGTATAGAGCCGAGGGCTGTCAGAGGACTCCGTAGGAAGAAGCTTGGAAGTGTGTCATGCCACAGGTGGGCAACGCTTCCACGTCCAGCGGGGCTTCGCGTAGCCACGCTGAGTCGTCAGCGATGAAGGAGATCGTCCCGAAGTGAATTTCGCCGCCGACTGACATGATGATGATGATGATGAAATCCACCTACACCGTGAAGTTTTGCTAGACGCCTAGCCCCATGGTGGGTGCCAACTGTCGGGGTTATGATACTGACAATGTGCACTAGGGGTACGAATAAAGGGCAGAGTCTAGCTATGGCGTAGGTGTAACACACGGTGTTTAACGAGTTCAGGCCCCTCACTCGATGGAGGTAAAAGCCCTATGTCTCGTGCCCTGAGGCTTGCTTTGATGTGATAGATAGGATTACAGAGTTGAACCTTGCCCAGCTATGGAGAGGGGATCGGCTTATATAGAGTGCGCCGCAGCCCCATGTCTCCCACGCCGCCGGGGCCATTAATGCCATTGAATGAGGCAGTTACTAGTGTAATGAGCCTATACTACAGCAGTTATAGGTAACGGTAGTTATAACTCTATTTATTCGACGACTTAGGATCCCTCGACCGTTGCAGCTCCCACGATGCCTTCTTGCCCTGTACGTCCGAGTGGTTGATCGTCCGCCAAGTGACGTGTGGTTGTCCGAGTGCTGCAGATCCGTCTGAGTGATCCTCCTGAAGTATGCATCCGAATGCTGGCATGGTCCAGGGACATACCTATGATGGTGATGGGCCCCATGTGGGTCCTGAATGATGGGTCCTTGACCCTACCTGTAATAGGTGACCACATCAACCGCCGCAGTAATAATGACCAATGAGCCGTCAAATCACATAGACCCGACAGTAAGTTGGAAGCAAGAAGCAACCATCACTCTTCATTGAATCTATTTCTCCCTCATGCAGTATAGTATACTACAATATTCTTTTGGAAATGAATGTTTCATTTCGGTGGATCACGCCATCGAGTAAAACTAAACATTTAAATCACGTCCGTCGCGTTTGTGTCTCACCCCACACAAGCCTCCGCCCCCACATGGTCGCTCGGCATGCCACTCACCGCAAACAGAATATACGCAAACTTTCCCGCCTGCTTGTCGATGGATCGCACCATGGAGTACTACTGGAAGAGATAGACGAGGAGGGGGAGGACAGCTAGCTGTAGCACGGACTCCCAAGCACTTTTTTACATGCATGTTGTGGTCGGCTGTGGTGTCGTTCAAATGCAGAGCAGTCGCGTGCACCGGGAAGTGGTGCAGGCGGCGCTCTCTCGGCCGGTGCACTTCTTCAATGCCGGCGCCAGTGAGAGGTCGTGTCTGCTCTGGCCGGGCATGAATGCGGCACTGACCATTTCGGGCGGAAAGCGCGCGTTGGTGATGAAGATGGTTCGGGTTGGCGAGGGTGGTCAGGAGCGGGCGTGGCAGTGGTCCGGACGCCCGCAAACGAGAGATGCTTGACGTACGTAAAGATGGAGATGGAGACGAAAGTAAGAATTTTACGTAAACACGGATATGTATTCTATGTGTGTGTGTGCGCACACACACATAGTGACGACTCTCGCGACTACTCGTACACATCATCGATGACTTGTTCTCCCTACACACACACAAACTTAGTACCGCCTCATTTTGTTCCTAGGATAGGAATATCATAGGAGTGGGAAACAATATGAAGTGAGATAAATGGAGTACTACATACAAGAAGAAATGTACATACACTCACTCTGCCTCCGACATACCCCCGAGTACACACGATGGAGCGCATTTGTACACGAAGAGGCAGCTTACATAGTAATTTGACGCTTTAATTCGTTCACTTAATAATGGAGGGTCGGGGACCACACGTGAGCGATACAAAGTGCGATCTGGAAGCGGCGGCGTGTTATTGATCAAGTTTTCTTTCTTGGTACGTTAAAAAAAGATTTGTCCGCTAGTTTTCATTTCTTTTTTCGGGAACGCGCGTATTCTATTTAAAACCACTGCTATGGAGAGATTTTTTTAATCCATTGTATGTGTAGCCTCTTCTTTGATAGGATTTCTCGCGTCTCGCTCTCTCACCCTCTCCATATCTAAACAAGATGACAGTGTCCACTCTATCTCTCTCCTCACCGGTCGTCACAGATCCGGCCGGATCCCGTCCGCTGCGGGAGGTGAGGAGGTGCAGCGTTGACGTTGTCGCCATCGGCGATGGAGGAAGCCGATGCTCACCGTCCTCTCTGAGCCGGCGCCGGCACAGACGAAGGTCCTCCGCGCCCTTGTTCACTGCCGTCGTGTGGGCAGACCCCACCCGCCCGCCTAACCCACATCTCCCCCACCTGAGGTATAACTTCTTTTGGATTTCATGCTTCATTATACTAGTGCAGCTCCCCAGGTCGTTGCATGCGGGTTTTCTTTTATACCACTACTCCCCAGCTCCCCATGTACATTAGCTAGGGTTCGTCGGTTGGTCCAACATCACCTATTTTTTAGTCCCTCCGTTCCTAAATATAAGTCTTTTAGACATTTCAAATGGACTACAACATACGGATGTATGTAGACATATTTTAGAGTGTAGATTCACTCATTTACTCCATATGTAGTCACTTGTTGGAATCTCTAAAAAGACTTATATTTGGGAACGGAGGGAGTAGTATTAAAGAGGAAAGGCCACTCCAAAAGTTGTCCTGGTTTATGCCTCGGTGGAGGTATACATGTTTTTTTTTTCCGACAAAAGTACATGGTGGTTGTGCGGTCATTGTCCATATGCTCCTATTACTGCTGCTAATCTACTATCACTGGTTAAATGAAGCAATGCCCATGTTAAAGTGACGTCCCTTTTAAGTAATGCTGTTGTCAATCTAGAGGAGTCGATAAATGCTTCTATCCTGCTTTAGTTTGTTTTCTTCCGGGTATCCTGCTTTAGTTCCCATCAAGATAATCATGATGCTTCTATTTTTTGTTGTACGTTTCATTAATTCTTATTGACAATTAAGATGCCGCTGTTAATCTTGTTCCACTGCTAAAACAAAGTAACAACACTACTTAAATATCATTTTTTATATTTTTGCAAACAGCGATGCGTATCTCCATACCCGGGCATGTCTTCCTCAATTTTAGTGGAACTGCACAAAATTGGATGGCCACTATTGCTCCGCCTCACTATCCTCCGCCAAGTGGTTCTTCCTTTCTCGAGCTTGAATACAGGAAAGAAACAAACCACAGTGAGGATTATCAAACTTTGTCGGCGTTCTGGGAACCAGGGTGCCCAAACTTGCCTGCCTTCGGCCCATGGCGTGGCTCCCTCGACGGCCTGGTACGGCCCATCAGCAAGACCACCAAGACAAGACCCTCGCGAGGGGCCAGGCCTCGCGAGGAGGATGACACCAAGACCTCCCGAGGGAGCGGCCTCCCGAGGAGCGGAGATTTCTATGCAGGTACCCCACCTCATGAGGCTGAGGTGATGTGAGCCATGACGACCAAGGCCAGGCGGGCGCTAGTGGGCGCAGAGGAGGCAGTTTCCTCTTTGGTGCTAAGGAGGCAAGGACATGCATGGGTTCCCGAGGAATCTCCCAAAGGTTTCCATTCCGGTGCTACAAGACCAAGACCACAGGCTCGGCAAGGCCGAGGTCATCACCGAGCCCACCGCTGCGTCACGACCAGAAGCTTTGCAGGAGAAGACCACCTTTTGTCAGGATAGGATGTACTACTTGTCCCCTTTCAAATTGGCCATTGTGGTATCCCTTCCCGCCTAAGTTTCAAGGGAAGAGGACCAAGGCCACTATAAATATAGGTTAGCCACCACCATAGAGGAGGTCGACTCATTCTCACCGCCGAGCTCTCGCGAGGTTGTTCATCCTCTGCACTTGTTCATCCTCAGCCCCTCGTGAGGCTAATCCACCACAAAGCAGGAGTAGGGTTTTACACCGCAAGGTGGCCCGAACCTGGGTAAACTGTCGTGTTCATCATCTTCCTTGCTCACGCCAATCCGGCTAGGCTAGGCTGTGGAGCGACGGGCTCTAAGCTTGAGAGGTTGAGATCTTCGCACACGCCCCAGAGTTCGAACCTTCTTGGGTCTGCAGGGCCCTGAATCCGACATTTGGCATGCTAGGTAGGGGCGTGTCGAAGTCCTTCTTCCACCGTTCGCTTCGCCTCCGTTTCGTCGCTCCCATGGCCGATGCTCACCGTGTCCGTGCCGAGCGCCAGGCCGCTCGTGTCGCCTAGATGGCACCCGCGGGCAACGGCGCTCCTCACCGCTCTGCCTCCCCCGTAGCTAACGCTGCCACTGACCCCGCTGCTCGTGAATAGCAAGATTTGTTGCTGCCACCTTCCGTGCGGCGTGATGGCCGCACCGCAACTCCATCGCCCACTCCAGCCACGGCGTCATCCTCCCACGCTCACCGTGGGCCGGCAAACGCGCAGGCCACGCTGCTCATGGCGCGCGAGCTCCTGTGTTATCGCCCTGCCAACAACCTCTATGATGACTGGCTTGGCCGCATGGCCGAGCTCGTCAGTTCCGCCGGCGAGGCCCCTGCACCATCCCGCTCGCTCCTTCCCCTGCCATCTTAGGCGGGCGACGTGGCTCAGGGCTCGCCTCCTCCTCCTCCTCTGCGCGGCGGCAGCCCCGAGCCCGGGCGTGACGCGCCCCAGTGCGACCCACCGCGAGGGGCACCGGTGCACGATGAAGCAAGCTGCCAGGTGATCCAGCGCCCACAAGCCGACGCGCATGTGCTCCCGGCGCCACAGCGCCAGCACTAGGACCACGCGACGTCGGAGGTCGCAGCGCGCGGGCATCAAGACCGAGCTCCTCCCATGCGGCCCGCACCTGTGAGTGCAGCAGGCTGCCGTGCTTTCACCCCGGAGCTGCGCCACATCGTCTGGCCCGGCAAGTTCAAGTCGGATCTGCCTCGACGTTACGATGGCACCCCTGACCGCGTGGAATTTCTCCAGCTCTACGCGCTGAGCATCGAAGCAGCGAACAGCGACGACAAAGTCATGGTGAACTAGTTCCCCATGGCCCTCAAGGACTGTGCGCGCTCTTGGCTCCTAAACCTCCCGGTGGGGTCGATCTCCTCCTGGGACGAGCCTTGCAAGCGTTTCATCGCCAACTTTCAGGGTACTCGCAACCGCGCTCCTGTAGTAGGAGACCTACGGCGCATGAAGCAGCAGCCAGGCGAGACCTTGCACGAGTACATACAGCGCTTCACAAGCGTCGGTCTCAGGATCCCGAAGGCGTCCGACGAGGCCATCATCTCGGCGTTCTCTGAAGGCGTCCGGGATGTCAAGATGAAGGAGGAGCTCGCCATCAACAAGGACTTGTGCTCAGCCCTGGAGATGTTCAACCTGGTGAACAAATGTGCAAGGGTCGAGGAGGGCCGCCTCTCCCTCCTGGAGCTTCCTGAGGCAGACCCCGAGGACAAGAAGGCCAAGGCTAAGGAGGCGATGCGCAAGGGTCCCGCCGTACTTGCGGCTGAACCTGAGATGAAGCGCGGTCGTGACCACGATGAACCCCCAGGGGCAACCGCCCGTTCTGCATCTTCCACAACGTACACAGCCACAACACCAACGACTGCCAAGAGCTCAGGACCCTCCGCGATAGTGACCGGGGCTACGGTCGTGGAGGAGGCCACGGCGGAGGCCGCTGGGAGAACCGCGATCCCCGTCAGGACTAGCGCGATCAGCCTCATGAGGACCGCTGGCGCGACGAGCCTCGCGATGGGTTTTGGCATGATCGCCTCGTGAGGCCCGTCCTCAGGGCAATGTTGGCCTCCCTTCGCTTCCGCCGCCGCCAAGGAGGAACGATGACAACCGGCAGGACGACGGGGCTGGGGGCTTCCAAGAACCTCGTGCTATTGCCTGCATCCTGGGTGGTGCGCAGGCCCTAGCCTCACAACGCATCTTCAAGCAGTTCGCTCGTGAGGTGAACGCTGCCCTCCCGAGGCTCGAGGCCGCACGTCCCCTCAAGTGGTCACAGTACGCCATCACTTTCGACTCCAAGGATCACCTCAAGTGCTTGGCCACCGGAGGCGCGCTTCCCATGCTCTGCACGCCCACCATCAGCAACGTCCTCGTCACCATGACCCTCATCGACGGTGGTGCGGGGCTCAATGTCCTCTCCATCAAGATGTTCGAGACGCTCCAAGTGCCCTATGATCAGCTTCTGCCAACCAAGCCTTTCCCAGGAGTGACCGACGGCTCCACCACTCCCATGGGGCAGATACGCCTTCCCGTCACCTTTGGCACGCGCGACAACTACCGCACTGAGCTCATCGACTTCGACGTTGCCCATATCGGCCTTCCGTACAACTCCATCCTAGGGTATCCGGCCCTCACCAAGTTCATGGCGGCTACCCATCCGGGTTACAACGTCGTCAAGATGTTGGGCAGCAGCGGCATCATCACGGTGGTCGGGGATACGAAGGATGTGGTCCGGGCCCTCAAGCTTGTCTACAGGGCCACGGCTGCTTCGCGCCCTGCCACCATAGGCGCAGCGGTGGCTCAGGAGGCCGCGCCCATGAAGAAAAAGTAGTTGTTCTCTCAGGACCGGGCCGAGAGAAAGAAGGTGCCTATCGACACCGGGGGCTCGGGCCCCACCTTCACCATTGGTGCGGGCCTTCCACTGGATCAGGAGGAGGCGCTGGTGGCATTCCTGTGGGCCAACAAAGACGTATTTGCGTGGGAAGCGTCAGACTTGGTTGGTATCCTGAGGGAGGTAATTGAACATCACCTGATGGTGTGCCCTGGTGTGCGCCCGGTGAAGCAAAAAGCGCGGCGCCAGGCACAAGAGAAGCAGGTGTTCATCGTCCAGGAGGTCGGCAAGCTCCAAGAGGCCAGCGTCAACCGGGAGTTGCGGCACCCGGATTGATTGGCGAATCCTGTGATCGTCCCCAAGAAAGTTGGGAAGGAGCGCATGTGCGTCGACTTCACCAGCCTCAACAAGGCCTGCCCTCAGGATCCTTTCCCACTCCCACGTATCGACCAGATCGTGGACTCCACCGCAGAATGCGATTTGCTATGCTTCTTGGATGCCTTCTCGGGATATCATCAAATCAAGATGGCGGCGGAGGACATCGAGAAGACAGCCTTCATCTCTCCGTGTGGTGTGTACTGCTACACTTGCATGCCCTTCGGGCTGCGGAATGTTGGCGCCACTTTCCAGCGACTGATGCACATAGTGCTCGGGCCTCAGTTGGGGAGGAACGCAGAGGCATACATCGATGACATCGTGGTCAAGTCGCGGGAAGAGAGGACCCTGATCAAAGACCTGGAAGAAATGTTTGCTAACCTGTGCAGCATAAACCTGAAGCTCAATCCGGAGAAGTGTGTGTTCGGGGTCCCGTCCGGCAAGCTGCTGTGTTTCCTGGTGTCACATAGAGGGATCGAAGTCAACCCTGAGAAGGTCAAGACAATAGAGCGGATGTGCCCGCCTCAGACCCTCAAAGAGATGCAGAAGCTCGCAGGGTGCATAACCTCTTTGGGGTGCTTCATCTCCAAGCTTGGTGAGCGCGCCCTCCCTTTCTTCAAGCTGATGAAGAAGAAGGGCCCGTTCGAGTGGACCCCAGAAGCTGAGGCGGCCTTCGAAGACCTCAAGCAGTACCTCACGAGCCCACCTGTCATGGTGGCGACCCACCCGCGTGAGCCTCTGGTGCTCTACTTGGCGGCCACTCCCACTTGGCCAGTGCGGCATTCGTGGCGATCAGAGAGGAGCCCGCTGGCGCAGGCTCGAAGCAAAGCGGCTAGCAGGAAGCCGCGCAACCTTCGCTATCCCAGGGTGATACTCCTGAGGACCCCGCTGCTTCATCGACCCCCGAGCCTCGCGAGTCCCTCGCGCCCCCGACTGCTCACCACTCGTCGAGCACCCGGTGTACTTTGTCAGCACGGTGCTGCGTGATGCATGCGCGTGCTACCCCATGCAGCAGAAACTCCTGCTCGCACTCCTTGTCGCCTCTAGGAAGCTGCGTCACTATTTCCAAGGCCACCCCATCAAGGTCATATCGGCGTATCCCCTAGAGAAGGTGCTGCATAGCCCCAATGCCGTCGGGAGGGTTGAAGAATGGAACATCGAGCTACAGGCCTTCCAGCTGGAGTTCAGCACAACCAGGGTCATCAAGGGGGCGGCCCTGGCCGACTTCATGGTGGAGTGGACCGACGCCCCTGATCGGGGACTGGATGAGGGCCGATCCATCACGCCCGGCGATGAAGCACCCGATGGATGGGTCATGCACTTCGACGATGCCTTTGCGCGGCAGGGCGCGGGGGCTGGAGTCGTGCTTATCTCGCCGACCAAGGACAAGCTGTACTACGCCGTGCTACTCTACTTCCAGCGCGGCGAGAAGGTCTCCAACAACATCGCAGAGTATGAGGTCTTGATTGCCGGCCTCAGGGCCGCGGCTGGCCCGGGAACACTACAAAAAAATCCACCTCCGTGATGATACGTGTTTGTCACAGTAGGGCGCGTTTTTTGTCATGCATGTACATCCATGACAATTTTATGATAGAATCAAGATAGTCATACCTGTGTTGTCGTAGAAGTGTTCCATGACAATACCAAAATTATCATCATGGAAGTGTCCACTTCCATGACGATAAATGGCGCGTCATGGAAGTGCTTTCGTCAAGGGTAACCGACACATGGCATCCACCGTAATGGGTCGCCGTTAAGCTATCGGGTTCCGGTTTGGATCCGATAACCCGTTAACAGCCCGGACCAATGGGGATTTTCCACGTGTAAAATCATCATTGGCTGGAGGAAACACGTGTCGGCTCCTCGATGGGCCAGATGTCGTCCGTCCAATGGAGGAGACGTGCCTATGATACGTCAACACGTGGCAGGGCGCAACAGAGGCCCATATAGGTTAAAAAGGCTGGCCCAGTCAAAGGCCCATAGTATTTACTCAGGTACTAGTGGGCCAGCCCACTAACGGCCTGTTTAAACATGGCCCATTTACGGCCCGAAGCCAGATCTGGCCCATTAATTGTTCGCCGAATATTTGGGCCCAATTCCGGCCCAGTGACATTTCGGCCTGTTAGCGGCCCGATGTGGACATGGGCCCATTTCAGCCCACTGTGTCTTTCGGCCTGGGAATGGCCCGTGCTGCCCATGGGCCATATATGGTCCGACGTGACATCTGGCCCTCTAATGGCCTGTGATCAAGGTGGCAACAGTTCAGCCCAACGTGACTTTGGGCCTGTTAAAGGCCGGTCGTATAATTCGGCCCGTTGATTTCTCTACTAAGCTTTCGGCCTCTTAAAGGCCCATGATATCAGTGGGCTAACTAGGGGCCGAGATATGTTTCGGCCTGGTAATGGCCCGTCATATAACTGGGCCAATAATGGACCGGTCTACATTTCAGCCTGCTGAAGGCCCGTCGACGACTAGTGAGAATTGAGGCCCAACATGCATTTCGACCTGCTAAAGGCCCATGGTTTCTTCTGGGCCATAACAGGCTAGCAGAATATTCAGCCTGTTAAGCGCTGGGTCCACTAAAGGCCCAACTAAACTTTGGGCCGAATATAGGCCCGTGTAAGTTGTGGGCCTGGCGCAAAGTGTGAAGGCCCCAATGGCCTTTCAGGCTCAAGAATGTTGCAGGCCGGCCCAATTGTGGCCCGCTAAAATGCAGGCCCGTTAGAGGCAAAGTTTCGGCCTGGTCGACTACATCAGATTTTTGCCATTTTTTTTCAGATAGCGAATGAAGGCATATACGGTAACTAGTAGGAATTAAGAACAAACCTACTCTATACAATAAAGAAATTACGACATAGTAACTTAGAATAAACCTACACTATACAATAAAGGATTTATGGTATATTACATCCACTGGGCATCGAAGTTCGCCACCAGTGATCATAAAGCGCAACGAAGAAGCAGATTACAAAAACTGGGCACCATTGCAGCGTAACAAAATAATACTGAACCAAGACCACTTCCAAAATAGTTCAAGAAAGGTTAACCTTATGCGGGAACTGCTGAGCAAGGCTGTGAGACCGGCCTAGCATGTCGGTCATAGCTTCTAGGTGTAGCTGCTTAGCACTGAGGTTCTCATTGGTGTTCTCAGCAATCTTTCTTAGAGATAGGACTTCAAGTCGAAGTTGAGTTGCAGAATGCCTTTCTGCTAGAACTTGGGACTGAAGAAGTCGAACTGATTCAGAGAGCGAATTCTATGAGCTTGTCTGACTGCTAGTCTCGAGTAACTTGAACACTGCATCAAGACATGACTTTGGGGTTGTCTCGCTATCTTCAAGATGTTTTGCCTTCTTTGCTGCAATATATGTTGGGTTTGTCTCATAGCCTTCAGCAGACTTGTGCATGCCATCAGGCATATCACCCTGAAACAAGTAGAGAGATGACAGGTTTTGCCTGTGTATAAACAAAGATGGTAACTGTGCTGTCAATTCCATCCAATTTCAAATTAGAAAATAAAGAGTAAGTTCAAAATATCAATAGCATAATTTGGCATTGTTCATAATGCGGGGAGCTTCACCACACTACTGGATTACCATGTCAACAAAACAAGCATAGATGAAGGGTAAAGACAATCATTGTATCTATTTTGGTTAATGTGCATGGCATGTTCTTCATATCATCAGCCACATCAGTAAGATAAAACAGGTGATGACAAGGTGCAAACGTGGGCTGCTTCACCACACACTGGATTATAGATCCACAAAAACGAGCATACATATGGGGAGTATTGAGTAATGTGCATGGTATGAATAAGGAGTTTGGTTTTACAAGTAAAACTTGGAACTTACAGTTGTTGCGAACATGCATTTTGATAGAAACAGCAAACTAAACAGCAGTTGACGATAGGGAGTATGACCAAATTAAACAACAGTTGATGATAAAGGCTTTAGAAGGACTGACTTACATTAACAGTTAACACCGGCTTTATAATTCCATTCTCCATGTCAAGGGAAGGATAACTCAAGAATTTCAACACATAATCTTCTTCATAAGCATTGCCTGTCCTCTACATTTTGTAGAGAGTAATTATAGGTGTGATAATACTGGAAGGGATAGAGGCTAATGAAGATAAGATGTAGATTGATGCTACATAATCAACTACCAATCCCTGGAAGTACAAGCATTACAGGACAAAATGTACTGACAAGAGCAATGGGCTACACTTTTGCACTGGCATTGTCTGTGTATTCAACTTTTTGGTAAGATTAAATATAGATCTGATATTTTTTAGTAAATGATGGGCGAGGGAGATAAGATGCAGAATGCTACACAATGAACCAATCCCTCTTCCCATAATATAAGAGTGTTTTGAACACTGGTGTACTGTACAAAACACTCTTATATTATGGGACGGAGGGAGTAGCTGTTAATGTAAGTACAGTGATAGACGACGTTCAGTCGTTACAAGAGGACTACAGAGCTAAACCTCTTCAAAAGCATTGGGTTGATTCTAAATTTATGTAAGAGTCGATACGGATCTTATAATGTCCACCAAATGGAGAATAACGAGGCTAACATGTGCAATGATGCTACATAATCAACCAGCTATGAAAGTAAGTATGGTCATACAGGGCAAGAGGTACTCACAAGAGCAATGCAGTGTGTAGTATAGTTGCGAGATTCTGTGGTCCCTTGAGAATAAATGTTCTTCTGCAAACAGTTTTCGTACAAGTGAGACGTTAAGGCACATGCAGAAATGTAGTTCAAATTGTGATGTGATATCATAGACAGTACCTTACGCTACAGACGAGACCAATGTGTAACAAGATTATTCCAGTCACTGCCTGATAAATGTAGCACCGGAGACTTTACAGAAATTTCATTTAGAGGCTTGCCATCAAAGTGCGCTTGCCTCAGGTAGGAACAATACTTCATCAACGAGTGCTTGAAAAGCGCAACCAACCCTTGCTCATCTTGACTATCCAGTTTGGTCCTCAACTATTTAAAAGAATGAAATCTTGTGTCTTCTGTCAGTAGAAACATATCCAGTAATTACTATGAATAACATTAGTACATTACTTACGCGTAAGTTGCGGAGGAAGATTGGAAATTGTTCTTTGTCTGTGGTATAATCTTTCCATGAGGGAAAGATGCGCACAAAGTTCCTGACAACAATATAAGCTTCGTCTTCTAAACTGGGAAGAAGTGGAACAGGAGTCCTATTTGCTGCAATTAGGGCTCTCTCTCGTTCGAAAAGGGATTTGGCAACTGGATTTGGTGTACTCTTTGCTGGAATGGGGGTTTTGCGTTGTAGAGCTGGTGCTATGTCAACTGGCATCATCATATTGTTTGCGGCAGTTGGGGTCTGTTGAGTTGGGGCATCAGAGATGGCCAGTGTAGTAGGGCTAGAGTTTGCTAGAGTTGTGGCCGTGTTTTCTGGGTCTGGTGATATTGCAACTACACCTAATGGGCTATTTGATTTATCAGGTGTCACTACCTTTTCCAAATACTTTGTTCGTGCTCCTCCGCGATCAGTAATCGCCCTCTTCCTTTTGAACGTCTGATACACAAGAACAACATTTGAATGGATAAATATGGTATGATGACAGATGGAATATGTACTGAAATTGGATAGGCAGGGCGTATTCACATACACGATGTGTAAACTAAGCTAATGGCAGTGCAACAAAGTAGAAGCAATGCAAAGCATCAGTTGCAAAATATGTGCGACCAATATAACCTTGGAAAGTTAGAGCAAGCACCTTGTGGGTGAATAAGATAGGGCATCTGCCTCTGACTCCTCCACTAGGGAGCTACATTGACTTAGGTCTCCCTCTAGCTCAGAATCACTGTTAGGATCATATTCTAAGCATGAATCTATAGGTGGAGAGCGTTTGCATTGCATCCAGACTTGATTTCAGTTTCTTAATGCCAAGTTTGACAGCCATGGCATTGTTCTGCTTTATTCTTTTCATGCGCGCAAGCTCATAATCATTATGATGCTGTTCAGTATCTGAGACTCATGAAAACATAAATATTAGTCAGATTATCTATGGAATGCATTGCGGATTCAACTCGAAGAGTGTCTCCCTATAAACCCCTGTGTATGCAAAGTTCACCCCCCACCGTGCTGACTAGACCACACACAGAAATACAAACCTCTTATGTCTCTATAACAGGCAGACACACATTTCAAAACTGAAGTAGGAACATTAGAATCATATCAAATTCGTATTTGAACAAATAAACTAAGGAATTATGAGTGGCATAATGTTTAGCTTCAAGGGTGGAGTGCTGGTAGTGCGACACAAAGCAAGTAGGCAGATTGTATTCCATGTAAAAGATCATAGTCTATGTAAAAGGTGGATATGACACTTTCTTTGCATACAATGCGGTGTTCGTTGCCCACACATGATGGAAGAGATCACACAGAGAAATACTATTCACTCATGTCTGTGGTTCCAGTATTTTGAAACAGGGTGGTCCACCCTAAATGAATATTAACAACAAATATGACAAGGCAAGCATAGAGGTAGTGAATCAATCATTACTTGTGAGCTTATTAGGACAAGTATGCAGAATTGTAACTGCAGTAAGAGACCGTCCAAAATCTGAATCAAGAAGTTGGTCTAGCACTTATTGTTTGCAACTAATCGATGTCAATAATGGGATATCATATCAAATGAGTAAGAAAGACAAGTAAAATCGTCAACAAACATGGCCTGCAGTAGTAATCTGGGTCAATGTCACTATGACCAACAATCCAAAATGACTAGTGTCTGTTCCTAGGGCCGGAATTTTGAAACCCTGTGAACTTTACAGGTACTAAAGATTACTGAAAAACATCTGAACCATTAAGTGTAGGTAGCACTCAGTACCCAACAAACCCTAATGACAGTCCTGCCTAATGAGTAATGAATCAGTTAGAAAATGGGTGATGAGGAGTGGCTGCTGAGTGTTGAGGACGTATCTCAGGATAAATCAGGTTGGCTTAGTGGCTGCTGCACGCCTGAGCCCTGAACAAACTGGGAAGGTAGGCACGGCGGCACGCCTAGGCAGCGGTGACGCTGTTGGGCAAGCGGCTCCTGACCTCCTGTTAGTCCGGCGTCTCCTCCTAGAGTCATGCCGTCCGAGGATGGCAAGTCGCCGGTGAGGCAGGCGGCTAGGGGCGAGTAGAGATCGGAAGCACAGCAGAACAGAGGGGAATCGGGGCCTGGGCCGACCCAAAATCCCAGGGTGGGCCGCGGCCCACCGTGGGCACACTGTAGATCCACACCCGAGCGGCGTACATGCATTTTCAAAACTAAATTAGGAACATTTAGCTGACCAATTAAACGACTCTGTTTTAATAATATCAGATTTGTATTTGAACAACTAAGCTTGTTTAGCTTGATGGGTGGAGCAGTGCTATTATGACACGAAGCACGTATGTTGATCGTATAATGATCATAAAAGGGGGGAAACCCTAAGCATGATCAATTAAACCCTATTATGACTGTGCCATGGCAGATTTGAAGCCACAAATCACAAAAATGCTATTTAGCAACCATTGTTTGCTTCGAACTAAGAACTAAATTCTAAGAGCTAAAAAGAAAGTACAGTAACCAAGTTACGATCTATTTTCTGGTTGAGATCAAAAAGTTGAGCAGATAAGAAATAGTACCACCTCTCTTGCGGCGGCGTGTAGGCATCGGGGCTGCGATGGCTATCGGTGGCGTTGAAGCAGATCTGCGATGGTAGACGGGTGCATCGGGGGATAAGTCTCGTTGCGGTGGACGAGAAGGTTGTGGGAGCGGCCCCGGCAAGGAGGACGATGGCACCGATGAAGCAAGAGGACGCGATGCAAGGCTCCTGGTCCGTCGCCGTGGATGAGAAACGTCCATCTCTAGTAGTGGACGACGCGGTTTTGGTAGGCGCTCCAGCATGGTGGAGGACGGCGGCGATGGATGGGGTGGAGGACGGTGGCGATGGATGGGGTGGCGGACGAAGGAGGCTGGTGTGGGGATGGTGTTCTAGCGCGGACGGTGTATGAATGGGAAAATGGAGGGAGAGGTATGGGGAACCATGTTTTTGGGACGCGCCTGTCTGAAATATGGGAAAGTTACGAACTTAGCCCCCGTTTAAAATTTGGACGTCTCGTCGGTTGGGGATAGGACGGTAATCTCGCATCTCCCCAATATTTGCCCAGAGCGATTTCGGGCGACGAGAGGGTGTTTTGGCGCCCACGGTTGGCGCCCACGGTGTATGAATGGGGCTGACGGGTAGGGCGGTTGTGTCACGTCTGAGTGAAGTTACAAACCTGCCCCTATTGAAAATATTTGCCTACATCGATTTCGGCCGAGTCGAGTTTGTTTTGCCGCCCACCGTGTATGAATGGGGAAATGGAGGGAGAGACAGAGGTCTTTCGGACGAGCTTGAATCAAATGTATTTTGCCACCTACGTTTGGCGCCCACCGTGTCTGAATGCGCTCAGAGGCGGCCGTGTCACGTCTAATTGAAGTTACTAACCTACCCCTATTGAGAGCAGTGGAAATCGGGCCGATGGATTGTCCGTGTAAGGGGTAGACAGTAATTTCCATCTCGCAAACACTGGCTTCGGGCAGCCAACGTGGGAGTGGATATTTTGCCGCTTCTTTCGAATTTTGGGACAATAAGCATCCACGTTTACCCTGGCAACTAAATTCGAATCCATTTTGTATTCTTATACGAATCTTTATAAATCTTTCTATGTGTTTTTATATATCTTCAAAAGCACAACAAAGATGTATTCCACTCTCATATATGAATATGATTTACAAACGCCGATACTCGAATTCAGAAGCTAGAATCCAGTTTAAGGTGAATTCGAATATTTGAAACCACTGTATGTCCAACTCAAGTGTCACACGCAGCATAATGTGTACTCCCATTTAGATATGTACACAAGCGATGTCTCAAGATTCAAAATACCGAGTCAATCAACCAATAATGTACAAAACTAACAGACATATAAACACTTATAGAGTATATAGATCAATAATATCAACTAACATACATAAGCCAGGCCGCTGTACTTTTTTTGCTAGAAGAGCATCATTTTTTTAGCGAAGCTAGTACAGCATCTTGGCCCTTTCAGATGCGTGCCACTTAAGGACCATCTATACTACTATTATTGCTGAATGCACATTCAGCCCGATTGGCATATTTGTAGGTCTAGCACAGCAATCAAAATGAAATGTCTCAGAGTCTTATCAATTAATACAGACTCGTGCTAAAAAAAATTACAAACCAAAAAACAAAAAACAATTATTACATGATCTCTAAAACAAATGGTTTGATCGATTACATGAACAAACAACACAAAGGTTATTCAACGATGGAAAAACATTTCACCTATGATTTACCAAGTGGGAATTTAATTTCCTTTTTCCCTTCAGGACCTTAACAATGAGGTTAGTCTTAGCTTGCTTCGTTTTGAAATCCACCAAATATTTAATGGTTGTCTTGAGTAATGCTTGTGATTGTGCTGTTTGCTTCCTCAACATGTCAACTTCATCTCTAAGTGCAGAAGCAGAATCTCTTTCTACCAATAGTTTAGCCTCTAGAGCATCAGCAGTTGGCAATTCATGATGCACGATTGGGCCAGTGCCACTGTTGTGGGATGATACAACGTCCATGGGGACCTTGCTCTTTGGTCTTAGGCTAACCTGTTTTGCCATTAAAGTTCTGATTGGATTCTGAAAAGTTGAAGTTAGCAAAACATCTCAATTGGGAGTTAGAACAGCAAACCAGTTAAACAAGCAAGGAATTAAAGAGTTTCGATTGGATGCTGAAAGTAGTTATTAACATCATTATAACCGGTTGTAGCAGCAAAGCAGTTAAACAAACAAGTTTTGCAAAAGGTACCTGTTGTGGCATTGGAGTTTCTCTTGGATCCTGAAAAGTTGAGTAGCCAGTAACGTGATTAGAGCAACCGGTTGCAGCAGCAAAGCAGATAAACTAACAAGTTTTGCAAAAGGAACCTGTCGTGGCATTTGAGTTTCTCTTGGATCCTGAAAAGGTGAGTAGTCAGTAACTTGATTAGAGCAACAAGTTACAGCAGCAAACCTGTTACATAAATATATTTTTGAAAATGTACCTGCTGTGCAATTGGACTTCCAATTGGATCCTGAAAACTTGAAGTTGGTAAGATGATCACAGCAACAAGTTATAGCAGCAAACAAGGTAAACAAGGAAGTTTCTGAAAACATATCTATTGTGCCAACGGAGTTTCAGTTGGATCCTGCAAACTTGAATGTTAGCGATCATAAATAAAGTGTTGCAAGAGCCATAAGAAACTAACATCAAACTAGTAAAACTAACCAGTTTTGGCAACGTATTTAATTACACATGAACTAGTAAAACTAACAAGTTCTTGGCAACGTATTAAAGTAACAAGTCGGTACCGTTTACCAGCAACACAGACATCTGTAAATTTCTTTGATGTAAGCAAAATGATTCCGACACACACACATATATATATATATATAAGTTAAAAAGATGGTGTCCCTCATATAAACCTGACAGTTGTCTATCTATGAACATGCAAACATTACTAGTGCTACAAGTGATAACAACAAACCATTTAAACAAATAGGGTATCAGAACATAAATTACACGTGAATTTTGCTGCACCCTAGAAGTACATATGACCAGCTATCTACGTGCTTAAGTAGCTATTTATGTTCAAGCAAACAGGTAATTCTTAACAGTAAGTATCAAACACATAGATAGGCGCTGTCTATAATAGGATTAACAGGCTATGGCATTATGTAATCAGTAGCAAACTAAATTAAGCCAAGCAACATAATTGAACAATTTTGCAATAAGTGGCTAACTAAAATTCCGAGAAGCAGGTAACTGAACTTATGCTAGCTCTTTGTATAGGCACACTGCAACTTCTTTTTCACTTACAAGGTTCTACGAAGGAGTCCATGGCATCAATTGCTTGGATACACAGTCCCAATACTTCTTTCTTCCCACACTACATTGGTAAGTCAAATGGTTAATCTGATAAGATGGTGCGTCCTTGATATGTTATATGAGGACGGGTTGTCAGACTAGTTGTAGCGACACACATCACACTTGCTTTTACTGTATATTTCATGCGATTACATTTGCCATATCGAGATCTAAGCAATCTATAATAGGATGAAAAGACTGGCATCCTTCACATTATTGGCGAACTCAGTTCATAGAAACAAGCAATTCAACCATTCTGTGGGTAAATCAAAGCGCCACTGGAATATTTTTCACTACCCCAATCATACAGGCAAAAAGGGGCAACGCCACCGTAGAGGTTGGTATGGGCGGCCGCCTCGAGTGGTTGGAAAGTGTGCACCTAGTTTGAGTCGTCCAGGTTGGCCCTGGCTAGTTTTGTTCGTCCCAGAGCACGAGCAGGCAATGTAAAAAATGATGAAAAATGTTTCAATTTGGATGGGCTAATAATGTAAGTGCAAGGCAGGCCCTATAGCAGGCTCGCGGCCCAAACGAGCGCCTCCCATATCGACCGACAGCAGGAAAAATCCCAATCCGTTCACTCCAGCCTCCAGTCTGGTTCGCTCCTAACCTAGCCGCTGCTGGATAGACCGACACAGCACTTCCTCGCACCCTTGTTGGACGCCGGTCGCCGGGCTTCAAGCGAATGGAAGGACAAAAAGATGAAGATCCAACCCTGGTTGTAGCCTGCGTGGGAGGCAGCGGTGGCAGCATAGACATGGCATCGAGCTTGCGCAAACGGAAAGTCACAGCTTGCAAGAGCAGCATGCACAACGAGCAGGTACATCACATCCCTGATTATATCCAATTCAACTGTTCAATTTTTGGCCAATTGTTAAACCTGACGGTGTTGTAAAACTGCTTGTGTGTAGGGAATCTATAAGAAAATGAAACCAATTTCTGCTTATTTTATAACTCCCCCAATCAATTCTGAACTGACTGAACCTGATGTGTCTAATCAAGTTTCCGGTGCAAACATACAAGCTCATGTTGTTCTTGAGCCTGAAGTGTCTAATGAACAGACTGCTAATGAAGGATTTGATGCAAACATTTTACATGCTCCTGGTGATGAACATATAGTGTCTAATGAGGGATCTAATGCAAGCATTTTGCAAGCTCCCATTGAAGGATTTAGTGTCTAATGATGATCTGCTATGTTGAGAGAGAGATAGAGATTTGCAGGAATTGATGACAAGGAAATTATAGTACATTTTCATGGCTTGAGGAAACATCGAGGCCATCTACCAGAAAGTCCCCGTATCATGACAACGTAGCATAAATACTTTTCTAATCTATTGTTTGAAACTATTGGCATACTTGTGCAGGATAGATATATTGATATGCAGTTTGCGCACTGGTTATAGGTGCAATTACACTTCGATATTTTCAGCCAGAGAACGAATAATTCAAGCAGGTACAGTCCATTTTAGTAGTCCTTGTACACCATGTTGCATTTTGTGTTTTTTGGTGCTTACATCATTTAGTGTTTTATAATCTGGAACTACTTTGGATCATTAGCTGGTTTTCAAAGTGCATGTAGCTTCACATTTCTCAAGTTATGTTGATTTCTGGAGTGCAAGTGCCTTCGTATTTTTTAAGTTAAATTTTCGCCCTGGTAACTTGAATTCGTGGATCCGCCACTACACACAAATCATACACACAGGCCAGTACGAATTAAATGAAATGCAAGGACTTACGCATCTCTGCTTGCGCTTGGGATGTTCCATGTACAAGTCCATGTTACCACTTGCTTGGATGTGCAGGCCTTGTGCTCCTTGCATCCCCCTCTGCATTTTTGACACGACGAATGGTTGATCAAATAAGAGGAATCGACCTTGCTATTGTACCAGAGGACAGGTACTTACAAGGTTACACTGGTGTGCAGGATGTGTACCAGATCCCGTAGTGCCGTCATGCTTCGCTAAAAAATGGTTTTGCTTGTTTCAGATGATATCTCCAGAAGAAATAAGAGTTAAAGTCAGAGTTGCATAGGCGTGTAAGCTAAGAGAGCAGTAAAAGGATATCCATACATCGTCAGAACAATGCACAAGGGAGTGATATGTGGATACCTAGTTCGGGCCGGCGTTTGGGCATGCTCGCCTAGCTAGAGTGCGGGTCACTTCAGAGCCGTTGAGGGTGATGCGCTGGCGTTGGCTGGCCGCGCACGGATGCAGATCTTGAGCGGCAGCGGAGCGCTACGATGTGGTGGATGAGACCGTTGGTGAAGCCCCAACGGCCTCGGGGGGTGGAGGTGCGACAATGTGCTCGGTGAAGTAGCCCCGGTGAGGTGGGAGACGGCGTTGGTGAAGCGCACCTGATGCGGTGGAAATCGGTGTCTGTGAGGCACGTCAGTTGCGGTGGCCGACGTTGTCGGTGACCACCCAGTGCGGTGGACGAGGGCGTAGATGAGGTAGCTTCGGTGCAGTGGTGAAGCGTGATTGTCGTCTTCTTCGTCGTCATCCGACACAGAGGTGGGGAAAGAGACAAGATGAGGGGCGATTCGAACTTTGCTTGGATTGGTGGCGAATTAGGGATTTGAGCACTCTGGGCGCGGAAGGGGACGGTGGAGGAGGGAGATTTTGCAGGGCTAGAATTGGGGCCGCCAGATATTTCAATCCGAAACATGGAAGCGCGAACTTTTTTTTGTCGTCATTCTTTTTTTTAGGGGCGGGGGTGGGGGAGGGAGGAAGGGGTGGGTGGCTGGGTGCTAGCATCCGTACGACACGCGCGACCACCACGACACGACCCTGGTCTGCCTGGTGCGCCTACATTTGAGAATGCAAATGAATCTTCTTTCATTTGCAAACGAATCTGTATGTATTACCATGCCCGTGTTTTCCTTGCAAATAATTAGTCATTCGAAACGAGATACTATAAATTAATTAATGAGGAGTTATTTGAATTAGAGTGTGTGTCACATAGTGATCTCGAATTCTAACGTGGATTTCACATTTCACGGTATCCACGCTGCTTTTTTAATACAAATTCATATGTATAAGATGAACACCATGGTAGTGAGAAAACTTTGGATGGATTCAAACATATGACCTACAAAATAGCACAACAATCGAGTCAATGTCAACTTTTCCCAACCTAGTATGTCATGAATTCGAAATAATTATGGAAGCCATATGTATGGTACTCAATTCAAATCTTACAATGTACACTAAATTGAAACGTCGATATTAAGTCTCGTACTATCTACATTCAAATGTTGTTTTTAGCCCCACCCCCCCACCCCTCGGCACACATGCTACATACTTCCTGTATCGATCAATCTTCCTCTCCTAACCACCTTAGAAAGCTATCGGTTTCCGACACACGTTCATTCTTTCTCTCCATGTTTTGACCTCTAACTCTCTCAACTACACAACCCCCTTTTTCCACTCTGTTACCAAATGTATCTCTCTCACACACCCGCCATTGCACTCCATGCCGAGCTCTCTCTCTCTCTCTCTCCCTCCCACCCTCTCTCGCTAGATACATGCATTGCCTATCTAGACCCCCCCTCTCATGCGCACGCACGCACATTGTCTATCTAGGTCACTCTCTCGAGACTGTGTCACTCTTTCTTCTGCACGGCGGCCCACACTCGCTCAATCTCGCTCTCTTTATCTAAGTCTCGATTAACCTCGCTTTCTCTCACACACAAATGATATATCTCCCTGTTCCGGCCTCGATCGACACACTCTATACTCTCTCACGCAGATTGTCTATCTAGGTCAGTCCATCCAAGCCGCCCCCACTCTTTCGACCTCATGGCGAGCCACGCTCGCTCAATCTCTCTCTCTCTCTCTCTATATATATATATATGTCTCAATTGACCTCACTCTTTCTCAGACACAAATGATATATCTCCATGTTTGAGCCCAATTCGACATATTCATATTGTATACGCTCTCACACACATTGTCTATCTAGGTCATTCTCTCCAACCCGTCTCACTCTTTCGATCGCATGACGATCCACACTCGCTCAATCTCTCCCTTTATCTATGTATCGATTGACCTAGCTTCCTCCCACGCACAAAATATATCTACATGTCTGTGACTGGATCATCTCTCAAGCTCTATCTTACAGCCCTCACCCTTCCCAAAAGCTCAATCGGACAATATCTCTCCAGAGCATATATATCTTTTCAACGAATGCCGGGCCACACTCACTTTGTCTCTCTATCTATCCGTGTCTCGATTGACCTTGCTTTCTCACGCCGTATCTTCCACACATTGAAGCTACCTCTCCATCTCTCGCAGAGCCGGAGCTATTTACATTGCGAGGGGGACTCCAACCATGGATTAATTTGTGAAGGAATTTATTCCAGTGGGTTTAGATTATATTTTCGTAGCGTTCGGCCCACAACTACTCCAAACATCATTGCAACCCCCGCACCTCCCCCAATTGATTTCCCTCTAGCTCGGTCACCGCTCTCTCGCACGTCCTTTCTCACCTTCCACGTCGCACCATGGTATTTTTGCAAAAAACTTTGTTGTTCTCTTTAATTATTACAAATAAGCTACAAACTACACACCGATAGTCCACCTGTAATGGAACAAATTTCGACCCATAAATTAAAGTGCTACAAACTACACACCGAGGGCCCCACCGTTCATGGAACAAAATTGGACCCATATATAAATTGACGAGGATCGAACATGCGACCAGGGCCTTCAAGCCGCACGCCAATAGGCAACATAGTAGCAACGTTTGTTGTACTCCCCCCCCTTTGTTGATATAATGTTTTTATATTACCACAGCCTATTTAATGGATAACATGTTTTAATATTAATTTTAGTACATTAGTGGGACCGGCTCGTTAGCACGTACTATTTGCCTTCACTTACTGGTGGGTTCCATGTCTGCTCTCTCTCTCTCTCTCCTCCCCTTCTACGTTTAGACGCATGGGCAAACACGAAGAACGCGCGGGCGATGTTGCCGTTGACCATATCTGGACGCGTTCACAAGTTATGGCACCAGTTTCATGTACTAGTAGTATTATACGTGTAATAAGTTTAGGAACAAAAGTGACCGTGACAGACAAGTTAGGCTAGTTGTAGTACTATTTATCTACTACTCCGTCATAATTAAATGTGTGGATAAATAGATGTATCACCTAGTGCTCGAACAAGGGGACTGGTCGCGCCCTACAAGTATTTGGAATTGACTTCCCTAAAAAAAAATTGGAATTGACGTGGTATTTAATATGAAATGTTTACGATGAGAAGGAATACATGTGGCTTGATGACGTTTTATATTTAATTTGATACGGCTCTAGCAGAACATTCAATCGATCAAACCATAGATTTCATTCAGTCTGACTCCGAATTTACATTCATATGACGATCGACCTAAAATAAACGGAAATGATAAATTCCAAACGTTCGGATTTTAAGCATGGCAATCCGAACGTTTTTCATGGCAAATTTAGATTACGTGGCGGCGGCGGGGGCGTCTTGCGGTGGGAAGCGACTCCTCTGTCGTGCTCTGTGTGCCGTCGGGCCACTGACCGATGGCGACGGCGGCATCTTGCGCTGTTGTTGGCGTACTCCTGGATGTTGGCCCTAGCTTCAAGGAAGGCCAGAATGTTTTGGACTTCGGTCTCCAGGAGCGAGTAACCTGGCGGGAGGAGGCGACTGGTGTTGGTGCAAGGAAGCGGTCGACGGCGGCGATCCATGCCGCTGAGGGGGGCACTGGCACCCACGTGGGGATAGGTGCTGGCAACGGTGTGGCGGAGACATTCGTGTGCACGGGCACTGGCACGGGCACGCGCGTTAGTGCACGCGCAAGCGCATGCGCTGGCAGGTGCAAGGTCACCGGCACAGGCGCGCGCGTCAGTGCACGCACAGGCGCATGCGCTGGTAGGTGCACGGGCGCGTGAAAGTCGGCGGGGACCTCATGGAACCCCGTGGCATCAAGCTCGGCAACAATGTGCGGCTCCCAGCCCATCAATGCCATGGGGATGGGCGCTGGCGCAGTCGGTGCGACGGGAGCTGGAACGGGAGTGGGGACAGGCGCGGCGTCTTCCCGCAAGGCCAGTTCAAGCTCGTCCCAAAGCGCCTTTTGTCCTTGAGACTCCGGCTGGGTGTCTTCCTCAGGAAACTGGAAGACTAGGGGCAGACCATCGTGATGCGTCATGGCGTATGGTTAGGTCAGGCTGGTTGGAGGTAGACGACAGGAGAATCGGAGAGGAAGAGAGAAGATTGTAGCGATACTAGGTAGTGCGGGGGTGATTTTAAACTGCGGCGCCGGCGCCATTAAAAGTGGGGGCAGTTGGGACGAAGGTGGCGGCCGTGCCTGGTCAAAGGGCTCACCTCCCGATGAGCCTGCGCAGCGGCCTGCTCGCACGCCTCCCGGTCAGCCGGCGCAGCGGTCTGCTCGCACGCCTCCCGTCGACTCACACGCTTGCTCGGACGGCACCTGCCGATGAAAAGCAGGACTCGTGGCGGCACGTAAACGCCCATGGTTTGAATAGTGAAAGCGTTCGCGTTAACATGACATGTCTTTGTTCCAAAATACCTTGGTTCTTCATTTGAGCAACTTTTCATAAGCAGCTTGTCTCAAATTGAACAAAAAATTATGACAGCATATTTGTGCCATATCACGAGACCATGCTCCGTTTCATGAATTTTAGGTCACTTTTTGATTTTCTGAAATTTAAAATCTAGGATTCGAAACAATATCATAACCTGCATCATGCAATAAATTTTCAAGCGGTACATCTTTACTGTTGTGGATGTTAATATTTCTTAAGAAAGGATTTGGTCAAACATTTTGCTTAGTTAGACTTCAGACAAGTTATATATGCAGAGTAAAAGGATAATCCCTCCGTACCAGTGCATTGCCTGATATATTAACTCAAGTACTAGGCACGAACAAATGGGGCTCAATTCTGTGCTCATCCTGGTGTAGTACTCCTATCAGTACTAGGCAATGGAGTTGACGAGTGACCATGGGTAGCGGCGACCGAGGGAATTGAACCGTGCTCGGCTTGGTAGGTAATATTGTCTAGTTACTAAAGCATCCCTCCATTGTTCATCGGTAGTCATTATGGACCGGGGACATGAGGGGAATTTCCTAGGGCTGGAATTCTGGCCGCCTGATATTTCGACTCGAAACGCGGAGGCTCGAGTGGTTGGGGTTGGCTAATGTGCATACCACGCACGCCACCAGAAGGACACGAGCCTGGGTTTTTTTTTGAGGATCAACATGAGCCCGGGTCTGGCTGGTACGCCATTGGGTGCTACCATTCGAGAATATGAAAGGAATCTTTTAAATTGCTGAACAAATCTATATGTATTACAATGCCCGTATTTTCCTTGCAAATTACTGGTCATTCCAAAAGGCACGGTAATTGATTTATGACGAGTTCTTGAATTAGAGTGAGTTTGTGATATAGTGATCTCAGCGTGGATTTCACGTTTCGTGGTATCCCCAGTAAGTTTTTCATTGCAAATTCAAATTTAAAAGACGAACGGTATGGTGGTGAGAAAACTTTGTATGTATCAAGCATATGACCACACACACACACACACACACACGAATACAACAACAATCCAGTAAGTATAGTGCATGTTTTTTTCCAAACCATGCATGTATGACACGAATTCAAAAATACTCCCTCTATTCCTAAATATTTGTCTTTTAGAGATTTCAACAAGTGACTACATACGTAGCAAAATCAGTGAATCTACACTCTAAAATATGTCTATATACATCCGGATGTGGCAGTCCATTTGAAATCTCTAAAAAGACAAATATTTAGGAACGAAGGGAGTAAAATGTAAGCCATGCATGGTCCTCAATTCAATATTTAAAATGAACAAGAAACTAAAACATGAATATTAAGTCTAGTACTATATACATGCGAATGTTGTGTTTAGGTCTCTCCATCGACCCACCCCCACGCACACACACACATACTTCATGTATCGATTGATGTTCATTTCTTTGTTAATAGAGCTATTGGTATCCGACACACGCGCGCTCATTATTGCTCTTCACGTTTCGATCTCCATTTATGTCATTCCCGCCCTCACACTCTCAACAAATGTATTTCTCACACACAACCTCGTCGTGCCCTCCATGACAAACGCTCCCTCTCTCTCTCTCTCTCAAGACACATGTGTTGCCTTTGTAAAACACCTTCACCGTGCGCGCACACACAAAGTCTATCTAGGCCACTCTCTCTGTAACTATCTCCCTCCAGCCCTCACCACAGCTTCACCGCACAATATCTCGGTGTATCATCTTTAACATTCGAGTGTACGCTAGGCCACACTCCCTCGATCTCTACCTCTATAAATGACTCGATTGACCTCGCTTTTTCGCGTTGTCTCTCTCACACATAGACGCTCACACTACACCTTTTGCATAGGCAGAGCTATGTAGATTGTCGGGGGTTACACCTCAACCTTTGATAAAATTGTGAAGCTCTGTTTAGGATTGTTTAGATTGTATTTTTTGAACATTATATTTGTCCCCACTCTCCCAAACACCGATTGGTTGTGCACCCCCTCCCCCCCTCCCCGGGAGAATATCAGGTGCCCCCACACCTTAGATGCTATATGCTGATACGAGTTCCTTGGAGCTTGTAGATCTGAGATATAGCAGCTCACAGGATGTCTTAATATTTTTATAGGAAACCTTAATGAGTTTGAGAATTGCACACAATTTGTACAAAAAACTACTCAGATGCCCTTGGATCCCATATCCAACGACCTCGAAGCTCGTATCACCGTAGCATCTAAGATGAAGGAGGACCTCATATTCTCCTATATGTAAGAATATTATGTGCTACCACACCTTAGATGCTTTGGTGATACAAGCTCTTCGGAGCCGTTGGATCTGTGATCCAACAACTCCTTGGTGGTTCGATGTTTTTTTGCAGAAAAGCCCCCAAAGAGTTCGGCCACAGCTTACAAGCACAAAGACTGCTCAGATGCCATTGGATCTCACATCGAACAACCTCGAAGCTCGTATCACCGTAGCATCCAAGCTGTGAGAGCACCTGATGTTTTATCGCATGGGAGAATATGAGGTGCTCCCGCAGCGTAGATTCTATGGTGATACGAGTTCCCGGGAGATCTAACGGCTCACAGTAGGAGGTTTGAATGTTTTTGCAATATAGGCCTCAAAGAGTTTGGGAATTGCACAGAAAGTACAAGTACTATGCATGTGGCATCTGATCACAGATCATACGACCTAGAAGCTCGTATCACCGTAGCGGCTAATTAAGCTACTAGGAGCACCTAATATGAGCTACTGGGAGCCGTTGGATCCAAGATGCAGCGGCACACACGAGGCCTGAATGTTTTATTTGCAAAAAAAACCTTGGAGAGTTTGGAAATTGCGCATAATTACAAACACTACTCCCAAGCCATTGGAGCTCATATCCAATGACGTAAAAACTCGTATCACCATAGCATCTAAGCTGCGGGGTGGATGTGATATTCTATGCCGCTGTCATTTTTGTTCCTAAACTTGCAAAATATGTGTAACTGGTGCCGTTACTTGTGTAACAGCGCAAAGTGTTTGTGCAAAAAAACCGTCCTACACTGAAATATCGGAACAACACACGGGGGTCCCACTTGTCATTGATCAAATTTGGACCTAAAACTAACAAATCTGAAAGACGAGATTCGAACTGGCAAGCTGGACTACAAAGCGTAAGTCGATAGCCTGAAACAGCAACAGTTGTTGGCTTTGTCGCATAACTTGATTTTATACAGTATTACGTTTAGTAGAGTAAAGGGAGTGGCTCGTCAACACGTGCATGACCGTTGACTTACTTATTGGTGGGTCCCATGTCTGTTATCTCTCTCTCCTCTCCATTGTCTAACCTTTAGACGCACGGGCACACACGAAGAGCGGCGCGAGCTTGCCGTGGTGTTATTATCTCTACTCCTATAAAAGACTCAGTTGGTGATGATGGTGTGTCTGCCATCCGTCATTTCTGACCATTAGATCTACATCTAACGGCTGTGAGGTAAGTTGTGGCATTTTTGCAACAATAGCCCACTTCTCTGCTCCAATTTGCAGAAAACCCCTTATTATCTTATAAGCAACCACATCCCTCCCTCAGCTCATCAAAACAGCCTGAGAAATATATTTTGAGTGAAAAGTAACATATTTTTAGTGGTATATATGTATATCAAAACAAGAGTGTTTTCTTTCAAGTTTGTGAGCAAGTACTATTCTACTTTGGATCTGTTGCAACGCACGGGCACATTGCTAATAACTAAAAAAATGCTTGGAAAATAGAAGAATCGCCTAGAACAAGAGACGTTGTGGCTGGTCGAGACGGAGCTAACCACACCTATCCTCCGTGCCACGTTAGCATGACGAAGTTGTGTGGCTAGTGGGGTGTTTTCAACCGACTAGCTGGGTCCCGAGGTCGAACCATAGGTAGTACGTCTGATACAGTATATTTTTACACGCACATTTTTCCTCCGTGCCGAGATGTGGCACACCCTACCACGTAGTTTCTGTGTCCTCCCGGGTGGTGCATGCATATTTTCTTCCTTGCCGAGACGTGGGATGCCCTACCGAGCGTTTTTTGGGTCCTCCTCGGTCCTAGCGCCGAAGCAAGTAAATGAGTCATCAAATCACAAAAGCCCACCTTTCCCGCCGAGTACATCAGTGAAGCACGGTGGCTAGCTAGTTGGACCAGTGCGACCGATTAGCTAGGCCACCGCCACATTTGTTTTTCCACCCCTTTTTTTCTCTCCTTGCCGGCAGGTAAATTTAAATATCCACCGTGGCAATGCTGTGGTCTTTGGGTGCGGCAGGCGTGGCAGGATTTTTATTTTTTTGATTGACGGGAGCAGGCGCGGCAGCAATTAGTCATGATGACTCCGCCTGTAAAACCCACTGCTCCCTGATGTAAAAAGTCGTCGACTGGTGTTTTCCCATGGTGAAAACCAAAAGAGTCACCCCGCTCCTCGGCTGGCTCCCTTCGCCTTCCCGTAGATTGCATTGCCTTTTAGCTGTTTCGCCCCCTTTGCTTCCTCTCCCCATTGCTTCTACCTGGTTCCATGGCGGCACACCAGATCACGGAGTCTGAGGTGAGGCACCTGACACAGGAGCTCCAGGCCAAGGATGCGGAGCTCAGGGCCAAGGACATGGAGCTCCGTGAGCTCAAGGAGGAGAGGAGTGCCATGTTCCTCCTTTATGTGCGGGAGTTCACGAAGCATCAAAAGCGGCAGGCGTCCACCACAAAGATGCTCGAGGCGTCAGCGGCATTGCTGCAGAAAGTGGGAGATATGATAGGCGGTTAGGTGAGCCGGCTGGAGTGCGAGCCGGCAGATCGTGAGGAGGTCTAGGATCGCCTCAACCACTTGGTGGACCATGTTGCCACGCACGTGTTGCGACTGCGCGATGCCTACCGTCGTGCCAACGTGACCATGCCGGCCGTCGGGCTAAACCCGTTCGATCACCCCATCGACTTCAACGAGTTGCGGCTTCCTGACCTGGTCTCCTTCTTCACCTATATCTCTGAGGAGCTGAGCTGTCTCCGCGCGATGGTGGGGGCGGAGCTGGACAAGGAGGGGTTTCGGGCTGCCATTACTGTTGCCGCGCGAATCCTCTCATGGCTTCGTCACCGGAATCCATTCGTGCCATTGGACGCCGTCTTTGACAAGCTGGCTCCTGTCGACCGGGAGCGGGCTCTGCGGGCGGTGGCACCCTGCATCACCAATGTCGTGCACCTCGAGAAGCAGAGGGACTTCGGTGGTGTTTAGGCGTCCTCTGCATGGGCATGTCCATGTCTCGGCGCAACATGACCGTTGGATCAAACTTAGATGGTGCAGATCAGTCACTGTAGCACAAAGCGTGTGGGTGTGTTTGGTTGCATTCTCATCTCAATATAGTTGTTCCCTCTTCATGCATGCTCATCTCAGCACCCCTCTTCATGCATGCTCCTAGTGTATTTGTGTTCCTACTAGTGTGGACTCATGCACCCTTCATGCACTCTGCCAAACACCCAAAAGTGGGTCGAGAAGGGAACTTTTGCTCCCATCCCATGCACCCTTCATACACCCTGCCTAACAATGATTCGTGCTTCATATGGTTCATGTTCCGTGGAGTACTGTAGCACCGTACTCTTCATGCACTGTAGACCTAGTTCTGTTAACATTGATCTCACCGTTCATTCTCGACCGGACAGTCAAAAAAGGGGTATGTTACATTACTGTTCATATAGTTGACATGCGCACAACATCATTTGTTATCGTCATATCTTACTACACTAGCAACAAGATTATGTAGTACTGACGTATGAACCACTGCACATGCCTAGTAGTAGGAGTACTGTGTAAGTTCAAGTGGCTGCCATGTTTCGCACTCCTCCGTCGTAAGAGTGGAAACGCTTGTTGTAATCTTTTTTTCTTCTTCGGAAACAGTGGACACGCTCTACCATGCGGATCCTCCTCAACGGTCATCGGGAACCTTGCTACTCACTTTCACCGATGTGTGGGACAGCCAGCATCGGGGTCCACTTGCCATGCACTAAATTACTCTGTACTAGAGTGCACAACTGCATGGTAGACTACCCCGGTCGAAGCGCCGCAGTAATGCCGAATGAGCCGTCAAATCACAAAACCCCCACCTTTCCAGTAGTAAGTTGGACGGATGAAGCAACCATCATTTCACTCTTCTCCCTCAGCTTCCTCTCTTGAAGAAAGCCCCAACTCACTTCTCCCTCATATTGTTCCTCATTTCTTGAAGAAAACCCCGACGCGCTTCTGCCATTGTTCTTCTCTCCCAAAGAAGGAAAGGTGAGCGCATCAATGGTGTTGATTCTGGCCAAGGCCCGGTCTTGCAACCCCGAGACTGATCCTATAACTCCATCTCTGTTCTTCTTTTGGGTTTGTGATTATGGTTTCTTTTCTTTTATTTCTATTTGACAGTTTCTTGATGGACCCTGGAGCACCAGCCGAAGTGATGTCTATGGCTCTGGCCAAAACCGTCGAGGCTCAGGGTATGAAGAAGCGCAAGCACCCCGCCGAGACTACCGCAGACAAGCTCAAGGCCATCGCCCTGTCCAAGCCCCCCTCTCCGGGATCCCTCATTAAGCAAGTCCAGGTAATATCTCTTCTTGACGATCTTTTTGGCGATCTTGATCGTGTTTTTTCATCTAACACGCAGTACTAGTACTAGTAGTACAACTTTATGGGTGATCTTGCATGTGATTTTTGTGTGCCAAATGATGGTTCTAAATTGCTCTTTTGACCAAAACATGCGAGAGGTTGACATACATATGATTATTGCACATAACATTGATTTCTTATAGATTACTTTCAACTACTTTATGAACATCAATGCTAGCTGTAGGAAATGCAAGATTTTAGCTCTCATGCCTTTGAAGAGAGTATATTAGCCTCAGTAACTTGTGTTATGGATATTGCAAGTAATCCCTCTACTCTCATGCCTTTGAAGACATGTTCTAGTGTCTTTGTTCACTCATTTCTGTGCGTATATGTAGTCTTATATGGAGTAAAATATCAAAAATCATCTTATATTTCTGAACGGAGGTAGTAATAAAATATTTGGTTTCTATTTGAATTAGAACCAGGTCCGCGGTGGGGATGAAGTTCTCAAAGTCATGCCGTGTGAACTGGAAGACCTGAGGATGAGTTCTACTACTCCCTCCATTTTTATATCCAAGGCCACAAACTCAGATTACAAGTACCAATGTAAAATTTAATGTGTGCTTTGCAAGTCATCTTTTCTTTTTGTTTACTGGGATCATTAATACGCCATATGCATGCAAGGAAACTGAGTGGAGGAAGTAGCTGACTGTCATTATGACTGCATGCATGCAAGTATTAAACAGGTTGCTAGTATGAGAAAATATCATTAATTTTGCCTCGATTATTGTTGGTGGCCTTGTATAGATGCAAAATGTATATTCCATAGTGGCCTTGTATAAGTAAATGGAGGGAGTACTAAACTATCCAGCTGCTGTGTCCTTGTAGCCACGTGCTGTGAACTAGTGTTTTCCTGTAGCATTGTTGTCAGGCGTGTTCTCGAGGGTGTACTTCACCAGAACAATTTCCTAACTGTGCCTTCGATTATGAAGGGTGTGGTTCTTGTAAAGCTTCCCGACAAATCTGATGCGGACTATCTTCATCGTCATGTTTATGAGTGGAAAGACCACTCTAGTAGGTTCTCCAAGGTTGATGAGCTGGCGATGGTGCCGGTAGACATCTCTCACGAAGTCCATGGCCTAGTCAGTTATGTGGGGTACATCCCGTAGGTCGGTGGCAAGAAATAGTCTGCAGATTTTAATTAGTGCAACTTTGCTTGTCTGTAGTAAGTACTATTGTTCAGTACTTGATTTGTGTGTGTGAACCCTGTATTGTTTAGTATTGCCGCTTTTGTTGTGTGGTGAGTCCTGAGAACAGTCTATGTTAATGTCTGTCCACTCAATTCAGTCTGTATATTTTGAAGTATCCAGATCATCTTTTTTGTAAAGACGGTTTATCAATTATGGTTACAGTCCAATATCTGTATGCATTGCAGGGTTTATCGCACCCACCAGGATTTCCAGTCCCATGGATGTTCGGTCCATACGATTTGTCACGACCTTTGGACTGTCCTGCTTGTGGGAGTAAGCAGGGACCCTGCATGCCACCCGTAATTGGACGATCAACCTTCTGTTTAGAACTTGAACATAGTGATTTCCTGCTAAGGATTCACTCATGTCACATCAAGTAAATCTTATTGATTTACTGTCATGTTTTCTTACTTTTGCTACAATTTTATGATGCAGGTTTTGCCATGTCACATTTGTTACAGAATAAACCGTTTGGTTTGCTCTATGATGGTTATTTTTGCAAGTTCCACTTCTTATGTTGTGTCAGTAACGAAGGCACTGTCCATCACTTATATTACTGGACACAATTGGATCAGTCTGTTATCTGAGTACAATCTAAAGCCCTATGATGAACTGCAATTTGGTTTAACAAACACGCCACAATTAGTCCTTCTAGCATTTAAAAGAAGTGAAGAAAAAGACTGGATCAAGGTCACGGAGCCTAGTGAAGTTAGAAAGCTGAAGTATGAAATCATAGCAGACCAGAGACGATCGCTGCTGTCTCGCACATCGGTACCACCTTCAGCATCGGATCGAGCACCGGCACCTTCTCAGACGTCACTAGCTCTAGCACTGACAGTGGCAGTGGCAGTAGCTCAATCTGATCCACCAGAAAATTGGGCACCTACCGCGTCAGCGGATCAGGCTGATCTACCGGAGGATCGGGCATTGACACGGGCACCTGCTCCGACACCGGCATCAGCTCCACAAGGAGCACCATCTCCGGTAGTAGCAGTGGCACTACCAGTCACACCGGCATGGGCACCAGCAATGGCTCCGGCACCTGCACCAACACTTGAAGTTGCACTTGCATCTGCTTCGGCCCGTGCAGCGGCAACGGAACCAGCAGTTGCATCGGCAACAGACTGGGCTGCAGTTCGCACTGCATATACCAAAGTCCTTACAAAAACCGACATCTCCACCTTCTTGGTAAGCATTGGCAGCCCAAGTGCTTCATTCTTTTTTCTTTCCATGTTGTTTCACATGATTCACTGTGTTGATCTAACTGTTTGTGTATGTCTTCTTGTTTGCAAACAGAGAATGCCTAGAGCAACGAGGGAGTCGTTCAATAATCCGGGCGACCGTGGCCAAGTTTCTCTTACCATGCGCAGCCTTGGTGTGAATGAACCTACGCAACATACCGTAAGTACAAAGGATGGTCGCATGATGATTGATGCTAAAGGATGGTCAAGGTTCAAAACTCTATCAAACCTTGCGGTAGGGGATGATGTCAAAATCAAACTTTCTCGGCAAGGAGAGCTGGTCCAAATCAACTTTGAAATTCTTCAGTAGCAGCACGCAACTGCCGAACTGATCTATCCTTCGAGAGCTTTTGATGTAATAATATGGCATGGTGAAACAAGTGTCCTGTGTGTATAAGTAGTACGACAGTATTATTTATCACGTAGGATATCGTGAAAGAATTGCAACTCTGATTGCTGGTTAGGAACTGTCGTTCGATTTCATTCTAACAGTTGTCGTGCTTTATTTAATTTTCTGTATTCGCCTTGCGACAGCATCTAAAACCACTGTCGTACCGATCGCTTGCAATATGAAATGCGCTGAGTTAGAACACATGGGCCCCCAAACATGCAAGCCCACCGCCTGTGGCCCAAAGTCCAGAACCGTGAGCCTGTCTGAGTATTATATTCTCATTTGAAACCCATATTATGTTATATATATCCCCCTTGATTTTTCTTATGTATAAAGTTGTGATATAAAAGATTTTTATATTTCTTTACAGAGGGAGTATCTCTCTGTCAAAAATATATATATATGTGTAACTAGTTACTCCTGCCTTTCTACTTCCTTTTGCTGATATGTGGGGCATCCAGCAACGGGGTTCACGTGCCATGCACCAAATTAGAGTGCACAACTGCAAGGTAGGCTCACCCCGGTCGTAGCCCCGCAGTAATGCCCAATGAGCCATCAAATCACAAAAAAAACCCCACCTTTCCAGCTTTAGCAGTAAGTTGGACGGACGAAGCAGCAATATTTCATCGGGCCTGAATCCCCTTCTCCATTGTCTGCTTGTTCAGAGAAAACCCCCTCTCGGCGATTGCGTAGGGTTTTCTCATGGAGAACCAGGTACGAATTCTTCATCCATCCCCGATAAATCCTAGTCCCTTGGTCGCGGGTAATCCTAGGATGGCAGCCGCCGCCGTTGATGCATTTTTCTTCCTACTGAATCTAGTGTGTTTCATTTGCAGTGCCCAAAGTGCGAGGACCCTACAGGTTTCTGCGCCCTCGGCGAGACGCCACACTTGTTCCTTCTCATCCTAAAACAGGATTTTAAAACGCGCACAGTATGTTCCTAGAATCCTCTTTTCTATCCGGGAGGGTGGGGGTTTTTGAACATGCTGTCGACTAATTTGGAAATTTGGATTGCTATATTTGGATAAAAGGTACTAGTACCATGGTCAACACTGACGTGAAGGAGGAAATTATTTCTAGATTTGGATAGCGAATACATTGTGTTCTCATATTATTTTTCCTACAGTGCATTCCTTGCTCTGTCAGAACACATGTACTCAAGAAGGTCGGCCTTGCCATAACTGAATACACTAGTTTAATGGTCACATTGAAGGCAAGCCATGGATATAAGTTCCGAGTTTGGTTCATGAACCAAGAAGATCGCTGCTTTTTTATGGCCGAACTTGGATAAACTTTCTCAAGTGTTACGGACTGAAAGTTGGCGCACGAATGTTGATGGAAATAGCAGAACCTAATCTCATCTTCACTATGATCTTCCACCCCGACATCGTTCCAGTAGTTCATCCGTGTTAGTTTTGTATCTGGTTCTTGCATGTTGCCTCGATTACTTCTTAATCCACCTATTCTGTCTAACTAATCAGAATTTAACTTTAGAAGTAGCAACGATTTGTGATTTCCTTCTCTCACGAAGATGCTACTTCTAACTAATATTTCTTATAATTGGTGGCACGTGCAGGTTATTTCAAAGTTAAGCACGCTACTCGTTTGTTATTCTATAAGAACTCGACTGTTACTGATGGCACTGAAGTTGACTAGGACGACATCCACCAGTTCCTACACTTTATTGATCGTCTTGAGGTCCTTGTGGGGCATTTCAATGGTGGAAGGCCACGTGGGATATGTGTGCCACTGCTGCACACGTTGAACAGGTCCAACTGTGTCGAGAAACTTATGGTACGAGCTATTTTTTGTTATATATGTTGTTCATAAACTCTTGCTTATACACAGTTTTACAGCTGTGATCTTCTTGAAACAGAAACTTCCCAGTTCTATTGTTCCTATACAGATGCCTGACCATGGTCGGGTCAGACTTGCGCTTGGTCACAACATGATGTTTATGTTGACCTACTCCATTTCCCTTGGAGATGAAAAGATACTTATTCATGGGTGGTCTCAAATAATGAAGGCCAGTCCATCTTGGAGAATAGGACATAAGGTTATGCTCATGCTTTTCCATGGCTCTAAAGCGAATATCCTATTTATTGACCACATTGCGAGATGAAGCCACTTTCAGAAGGTTGTGGATGCGCGGGGTGGCACCTGGGCCTTGTCCTGGGGCTTGGTGGCCTCACCCTTGATTAACTGTAGGCAAAGTAGCACTGTTCGAGGCGTGCTTTGTACAGTTGAACCTGTATAAGTACTCATACTACTTTCAGCTATGGTTGTTAAGTGCCCCTGTTGGTTTCAGTTAAGGTTGTTAAGTACTCTTGCTGCTTTTACAGTCTGTCATGTTTCTTCAGTCCTGTCTTCCTCCAGCTGCCAAAACCAAACCAACACCGACGGGGCCGCCTGCTTCCGCCTCCCACGGCTGGCTGCGCCTCAGCGCACGCATCGCTGCCCCACCGTCTCCTAAATCATTAACACTGACGTCCGAGGCCTCGCCGTTGTCCTCCGCGCACTTTGGTGCGCTCGCCGCGGCGCCGCCCTCTCGCGTTGTCAACATGGTCAACAAACAAGAGGAATCGGGAGAGGACTGTACGTGGAGAGGATGACAGTAGGGGACCACCATGTCCATGGCCGTACGCGAGCAAGTTCCTCATTTTTTGTTATATACTCCATTGTCAGCGTATAGAAAAAGAAAATGCTTCCTCTAGTGGTTTGCTGACATCTGGGACCCACGACATTGTCAGCGTTCAATAGACAAGAGAACAGCACAAGATCGGCTGACACCTGGGACGTAGCTGCTCGAGCAGTATTTTTTTGTTATTGTTGAGACGGAGCAGGGTTTCAACTGGGCTGTGGCCCGTCTAGCCCAGGCTTCTATTTTACGTTCACCACATGACCAGCCCAGCTATTTTTTCTTTGTGAAAATGAGCCCAGTGTAATTTTTTCTGAAGAATATCCAATCCAGGCCTACTTATTTTTCTACGCCCTACTGGGCTGCAACTCTTTCAAGACGGCTGCAAATCTTGAAAGTAATATGAAATAGGCTGTAAATATAAAAAACAGACGACATATTGGCAATTACTTTCAAATTTCTAATTTTTTTCACATTTTCATATTCCAATTTCACTGGGCTTTAACCTAATTTAAATATATCTTCAAAGTACTTTAAATCTGGCTCGACATTTCGGTATTAAAAATAGTTTGGACCTTACTGAAATATGCGAAATTTCGTTTAAATTTTTAACCCTGGCCCTGGCCATAAAAAAACGGACTGCAATAAATTGCATACGAAGTTCCAATGAGCTGTAAATTATTAAAAAAAATAGGGAATGGTCTGACTTGTGGGCCTATTAAGTTGACACGTATGCAAGATTTTTTTACTTATTATATACGTCAACAAACAATTCTAGCAAGTGTGACCGTTGGATGTCAATCCAACGGCCGTCGTGCTTCTTCAATCTCTAATCTTCTTGCTCCAGCCGCCAAATCCAGCGCCGGCGGGACTGCCTGCTCCCGCCTCCCATGGCCGGCTGTGCTACCGCGCAGGCCTCACTGCCCCCTACTACTCCCACCGCTGGCCAGGCCATCCCTCTACTTACCCACATCCTTCCACTGCTGTGGCTTTGCCGCCTCCGGGTCATTCCCTTCCTGGGTCTCTCCATCGTCCATCGCGTTGGTGTTCTCGACATGGCGTGGTCAACGTTGTCAACAAACAACAACATCGGAAGAGGGATGTACATGGAGATGCTGATAGTTGGGACCCACATGGTCCATGGCCGCACGCAAGCAAGTACCTCCTTATTACGCCAAAACGAATGAAGCCTCCCAATGACAGCTGGGACCCACCAGCTATATCTTGGCATGGAAGGAAGTGCCTCCTTATTAAGCGAAAAATAATGAGTGCTCCCCATGATAGCTGGGGCCCACCAGATTTGGAGGCTGACTCCGCCCTACTAAGTTGACGCGTACGCAGGGCTTTGTCAACTTAGTCAACAAACGATTCTATCACCAGTGACCGTTGGATTGTTAACATCCAATGGTCGTCCTGCTTCTTCAACCTCTGATTTTCTTGCTCCAGCCGTCCAAACCACCGCATGCTCTTGCCTCCCATGGCCTGCTGTGCTGCCGCGTAGGCCTCACCGCCCCTACTACTCCCACCGCTGGCCAGGCCATCCCTCTACTCACCCACACCCCCTGTTATTCTGCGGCGACGGCAGCCTCACACCGCATCCGAACCAGTCAACCCTCGTACTACCCTCCGCGTGTTCCCAGGCTCTGTGTCATTCCCTGCCTCACCGTCGTCCACTGCCTGGTGATGTCCGCGCGGCGTGGTCAATGTGGTCAACGAACGACAGCCATCGAAAGAGGACTGTACGCGGTGAGGCTGACAGATGGACCCACCAGCTACATCTTCGCACGCAAGGAAGTGCCTCCTTATTACGCGCAAAAAAAGAATCCTCCCCCTGTCAGCTCGGACCCACCATCAATATCTTCGCATGCAAGGAAGTGCCTCCTTATCCTCCCTGACAACCGGGACCCACCCGGTTGATGCGTACGTAGCGTTGTCATTCTGGTTGCAAACGTGTACGTACATACTGGTCCATCGGTCTTTCTGCCACGATGAACCATGGCCCAGTAAGGAGCGGTAGCTGTTCAGGCAGTCCCGTCTATATCATGTACATGTACATACAGTCACGCTGCAAGAAAGTAAATACGGCTACGTACGTACATACGGGCGGGGTCTCGAACGCGTACAGCGACGGCGTCCTGTTCATCGGCAGCCAACCGACTGGGTCGGAACGGAGAAACAGCGTCGTGTTCATCGGGAGGCAACAGACTGGGTCGGAATGCGTCGTGTTCATCAGGAGCCAACCGGCTTGGACGGAACAGCCGAAACGGGGTCTGGCCTACCGCAAAACGAAGGAAACGGACTTGTGTTCGAGCTCCTACGGTCAAAATTGGGTGCTGTTGATCGGGAGGGGTGTGGCGTACCGCAAAATGGAGGAAACGGACTTGTGTTGGAGCGCCTACGGTCGAAACGGGGTCCTATTCATCGGGAGGGGTGTGGCGTACCGCAAAACGGGACTCTACGGGCTACTGTTCATCCATCGTCGACTTCCTCCAGCCTCCACCTGCTACTGTTCATCCACCGTCGACTTCCTCCTGCCTCCACCAGCTACTGTTCATCCGCGGGGGTCCTGTTCATCCAGCCTCCATCGGCTACTATTCAACCAGCCCTCCACGGGGTCCTGTTCAACCAGCCCTCCACGGGGTCCCTCCACCGGCTAGTGTTCATCCACCCCCACCTCCTCGATCGGGGTCCTGTTCATCCAGCGGCAACGGCCTCTACTACCACGGGATCCTGTTCATCCAACCCCCACCGAGAACTGGTCATCAAGAGGCAGCTTCGATCGGCCTCAGTTAGCAGCAGTAGCGAAGGAATCGCTCGGGTTTAGTTAACAACCAGGGATCGATCGCTCATGTTCAGTAACGTAGCTAGTGCAATCGCCCGGGTTCAGTAAGCGAACACCTCGCTCGGGTTCAGTTAGAGCCCAATGCCTCGCACACATGCGCGTACGTGTACGAGAGAAATGCGCAATCCCTCCATGCATCGCTCGGCCCCGACCATCCACCGTAATCGAGAACTCCCCGAAATTTTCCTCGCCCTCGCTTCTACCACAATTTTTTCCATCATGGACGGCTCAAAGAATGTCATGCAGGTGCGTCCCCAGCCCGCCCAGGACAAAAATCCCATTTTCTGTCATGATTTTTTGTCATAGAAGTAGGAGCCCACCACATCTATGATGATACGTGCTTTTGTCACAATTATCATCATAGAAGTGTCATAAGCATGACAGGAAAAAAATTCGTTCGGCCCAAAATGTCACGGATGTGTCTTTTTTTTTGTAGTGGAATCAAACGCCTTACCATTAAGGGCGACTCCCAACTCCTCGTCAACTTCTCCAACAAAGAGTACAAGCCGAAGGACTAACACATGGAAGCTTACTTGGAGGAGGTACGTAAAATTGAAAAACGCTTCCTGGGCTTGGAATTGCAGCACATCCCGCGGGGCGTGAACAAGGAAGCTGACGACATTGCCAAGAGGGCGTCCCACCGCAAGCCCCAGAGGCCTGGTGTCTTCGAAGAAAGGCTTCACAAGCCGTCCACGACTCCCCCGGCCGCGGGTTCGACGCTGCTCACGGAGGAGCTGCCACCAGCCCCGACCTAAGGAGCCCCGGCCTGTGGCCCGGCCTTAGGAGCTCATTTACTCCTGGCGCTGGAACCTCAGGCAGGCTGCTGGACCGAGGAGTTCAAGGCGTACCTCACCCGTGGCACCTTGCCAGAGAAAGAGGAGGATGCAGAGCGCGTGGTCCGCCAGGCCACTGCTTATTGCTTGCAGGACAGCGAGCTGTATCAGTGACGCCCCAACGATGTCTCACTGTGGTGCATATCCAACGAACAAGGGCACGAGTTGTTGGATGATATCCACGGCAGGGACTGCGGGCACCACTCCTCGTCACGCACCCTCGTGGGCAAGGTGTTCCGTAGCGGCTTCTACTGGCCGACGGCGCTCAATGACGCCACCGAGCTGTTACGATCCTACAAGGCCTGCCAGTTCCACGCCAAGCAGATTCACCAGCCCACGCAAGGCCTCCAGACCATCCTGCTCTTGTGGCCGTTCGCGGTCTGGGGATTGGATATCAAGGGCCCGTTCCCTCAGGCGGCTGGTGGATACCGCTACCAGTACATCGGCGGAAGTAGAGCCAGTACGCACCATCCCCACTGGCTCAGCTGTCAAGTTCATCAAAGGCCTCGTGAGCTATTTCGGTGTCCCTAATCATATCATTACTGATAATGGCTCACAATTCACGAGCAACCTCTTTAGGACGTACTGCTCTAACCTTGGAACGCAGATATGCTACGCTTCGGTGGCACACCCACGGAGCAACGGCCAGGCCGAGCGTGCCAACATGGAGGTCCTGAGGGGCCTCAAGGCGAGAAGCTTCAAGAAGAAGCTCGAGGCTTGCGGTAGGGGTTGGCTCGGTGAGCTTCAGTCTGTGATGTGGTCTATCTGCACCACTGCAACTAAGCCCACCGGCGAGACCCCGTTCTTCCTCGTCTACGGGACCGAGGCGGTCCTCCCTCACGAGGTCAGGCTTCACTCCCCACGGGTCCTAGCATTCGACGAGGCATGTCAGGATGCCTCGCGGGGGATAGACCTCATGCTCGGGGAGGAAGCCCGCCGCCAAGCCTCGCTCTATGCAGCGAGGTACCAGCAGGCGCTGCAGCGTTACCACTGCTGTAGCGTCCGCTCCTAGACTCTCGAGGTGGGTGACCTCGTCCTGAGGCAGGTGCTCTCAAGGGAGGGGCTCCACAAGCTCTTGCCTATGTGGGAGGGCCCGTTCAGGGTCGCCTGCGTCTCCAGGCCTGGCGCCACGCGCCTGGAGATGCAGGACGGGGTCCTCATCCAGAATGCCTGGAACATCCAGCATCTCTGGAAGTTCTACCCGTGACACTCTCACGTAATAATGAGTGGGGTTGTACACGCCCTGGAGTCTCCTAAGCGCCGCCCTGGGGCCTCACAGGGGCTCCCACCCACGCCCAAGTGGAAGCCCCATGCTCCGCGCTGGCGGACGACACGGTCTTTCAACGACTATGCCCATGCCTAGTGGAAGCCCCATGCTCCGCGCTGGCGGGAAGACTAGAAGACTAGTGTAGGCACCGGACACGGCTATTCTTTTGCTTGCTTTTGTAGCCAATTTGCCACTTCTTGGAATGAAATTCGAAATTTTCGCGTCTTTATTTGAAAGGGGTGGGAATTTTTCTCCTTGCAGCGTTTGCTCTCTCGAATCTTGCTTTAAAGGAGGTGGCAGTTGCCCGTCGCTCCTTCCCGCGCGTCTCGCGAGCGGGGGCTAGATACGGTGTGTACGCCTGGGCCTTCCCACGAACACACCTCGCCAAGACCTTGGCGTCCTAATCCTCGCGCGACGCTCTCAAGCGAGCCAACGGGCATGTATGTCCTCCTGAGCCCTCGTCTCCCAGCCTCGCCGAGCATCGCGACCTGGCGTACCAGAGGCGTTGCACCCCACGCGAGCCCCCGGGGTCTCGCTGCCATTGGGCACCTCCTGACGCCCAAAAGCCCTCTGATCCTCAAGAAAGAAGCCCCCGGCAAGATCTCTAAACTGCTCCGGTGCCCCGGCCGCACCATTACGGGAACGAGAGGCACGCAGGGCATCCAAGCTCCGGAGGAACGCGCCCTCGTGACGCAGGAGTCCGCCATAAGCGCACCAAGCTAAGTTATCCTAATCGCGATCAAGCAGGAACCTGTCGATTGATATCAACACAAATGCTAGGATACGAAATAAAAAATGTTAACATAATAGCGCAAGCGCCATGGTCCATTCCACGCCCCGTCCGGGCCTTCTGTGTTTCTTGATGTAGGAAAAAGAAAAAGCAAAAGGCGGCCTCGCGGCCACTGCAACTCCTGAGGCTTGGCTCCAACGATGCCTGCGCTCAGTCGGAGTCCTCCTCCTGCTTCACCGGAGCGCGATGGTGAGGCGACTCGACGTCCTCCCGAGCGGGGCCGCGGCGACGTGGTGGTTCACCATCCTCCCTGGTCCGGGCATGGCGACGTGGTGGCTCGTCGTAGTCATCGTCGCTCGTGCTTTCCCCGGAGGAAGATCCGCCGCTGCTGGAGGTGCCACGGCCGTCGCCAAGGGGGAGTTCACCGCTGAAGATGCCGCCGCCCCTACCCCCCCCCCCTCGGCCGTCGTCGGAGGAGGGGTGGACGTCGTCGTCCTCTGGACAGCACCCCAGATGCCTGCCGTCCTCCCCGAAGATCCTGAAGTAGAGGGTCGCTGCTCCGTCGTGACTGAAGTGGAGGGTACATCTCCCCTGCAGGCCGCACGTGCGGGCGAACGACTGCCACCAACGGTTCGGGAACACGTAGCTGGTAGGGGTGACCTCGACCTCCACCCACAAGGCTTTGCTGCAGCAGCCAGAGGCCTGCAGCCAGAGGCCGCCAGGCCCTCCGGCATGTAGCGTGCCCGCGAAGAAGCACGGGAGATGGAACCAGGTGCCTGCCGGCCTCTCCGCCCACACCGCGAACTCCGAGGATGCGTCGACCGAATGGGATCGCGGGCGCGGTGGCTGGACAGCCGCCACATGCTTTCCCCCTTGGCTGTGGCCGCCTCGGTCACTGCGGCCTCGGGCCCAGGAGGGAGCCTTCCCACGACTGCCAGAAGTGGCGCCGACCGTGGAGGGGGTGCGCCCACGCCCTTGGGGAGCCACCGCCGGCGTCGCAGCATCCTTACAGGGACGACCACGGCCCCTCTTGGGCGGCGGTGAGCCTGGTCCCTCCATGGGGGCCTTCCCTTTCTCAGCAGCGGAAAACCTCCTCACTGGCGCCATGGACGCGTCGGCAAGACGGCGGCATGGCGGAGATGAAGAAGGAGCAAGGGGAGAGGGCTAGCAAGGAGATGAAGATGGACCGGGGGCTCCGCCTCCCTCCCCCTCTTATAGGCAGTTGAAGGCTAACCGGCTCCCCTCCATGTTCTGAGTGATGATGGCCCTGCTGCATGCATCAAGCTGTTGTCAACTTGAAACGGTTGCCGAGGCGACGTGGGGAAGCAGAGGCGTCCGCGTCCCGTCAAGCGCCACGCGTCAGCCTGGCCCGCAAGCGATTGGGGCCTGCGGCGCTTCACCCTTGCCCCTTGGCTTCACCTCGAAGCCAGCCCGAGCGCGCCTTGGGCCCGGGGGCTACTGTCGGCGTTCTGGGAACCAGGGTGCCCAGACTTGCCTGCCTGCGGCCCATGGCGTGGCTCCCTTGACGGCCTGGTATGGCCCATCTCCAAGACCACCAAGACAAGACCCTCGCGAGGGGCTAGGCCTCACGAGGAGGACGACACCAAGACCTCCCGAGGGAGCGGCCTCCCCAGGCGACCTCCCGAGGAGCAGAGATTTCTATGCAGGTACCCCACCTCATGAGGCTGAGGTGACATGAGCCATGACGACCAAGGCCAGGCGGGCGCCAGCGGGCGCAAAGGAGGCAGTTTCCTCTTTGTTGCTAAGGAGGCAAGGACAGGCATGGGTTCTCGAGGAATCTCCCAAAGGTTTCCATTCCGGTGCTACAAGACCAAGACCACAGACTCGGCAAGGCGGAGGTTATCACCGAGCCCACCGATGTGTCACGACCAGAAGCTTTGCAGGAGAAGACCACCTTTTGTCAGGATAGGATGTACTACTTGTCCCCTTTCAAATTGGCCATTGTGGTATCCCTTCCCACCTAAGTTTTGAGGGAAGAGGACCAAGGCCACTATAAATATAGGTTAGCCACCACCATAGAGGAGGTCGACTCATTCTCACCCCAAGCTCTCGCGAGGTTGTTCATCCTCTGTACTAGTTCATCATCAGCCCCTCGTGAGGCCAATCCACCATAAAGCAGGAGTAGGGTTTTACACCGCAAGGTGGCCCGAACCTGGGTAAACTACCGTGTTCATCTTCTTCCTTGCTCACGTGAATCCGGCTAGGCTAGGCTGTGGGGCGACAGGCTCTAAGCTTGAGAGGTTGAGATCTTCGCACACGCCCCAGAGTTCAAACCTTCTTGTGTCTGCGGAGCCCTGAATCCAACAAACTTCATTGGTGCTTGACCCAAACTTGATGAAAAAATCGATGATGCATCACCACGATGACCTATCGATGCTCATGGTTGCATCGGCTGGTGAAGCTGATCGATGTTCAACGAAGAAAGGGCTGTCTTCCATCAGTGCACTTTGCTTTTTACCCACAAAGACATATCCTTCATCAGTTCATCTTGGACGCGGTCGTTTACATTGGTGCAATTTTATCACACAATTGGATATGAACCAAATGTTTCCTCGAAGAAGCATCGACGTTGGGAATAATAGCAAAAGTTTTGTATTGATTTTTAAGCCTTCTCACAACTTTGTCTTCAGCTTCCCTGTAATTTTACTATATTTAACTGAAGTCAAACTTTGTAAAGCTTGACCAAGTTTATATAAATAAATATTTACCATAATAAATCTATATGATGTGAAAGTAATATTTTTTGTTTAGAAACTTTGTCAAAGTTTACAAAGCTTGACCATGACCAAAGCTAATACGCGGACTAAATAAAATCGGAGGGAGTACGAGATACGGTGGCACACTGATTTAGGCCGAACACAACAAACCATAATTATTGAGAGAGGGCAAACTGTACATACAAAATAATTGAAATTAAATTTCTTTATTTGTACACATTCTCACACCTTTCTGATAATTTGGCGCGTGTGTGGTTGTTCACTTAACAGAGGGTAGTGTACCACATGTGAAGTGACAGGAAGTGCGACCAGGACGCGTGGATCGTTAGTTGATCATAGTTTTCTTCACTGGTACATTAAATAAAGAGTTTCATTTCGTACACAATTCAAAATGATTGTTATGGAGAGAAAAAGAAAACCACTCCACTATATTAGTACTATATACGAGTACTATATAAACTGGAGCCTCAACGCTTGTTTGCTAGGGTTTGCACTCTTCACACTCTCGCTGCACTACATATATATAGACAAGCTGGAGGCTCGGCGTTCCTTTGCTAGGGTTTGCTCTATTCACAATCTCTCACCCTCATCATCAGATCTAAACAAGACTGTGTTGGCCTCTCTCTCCCCCCCCCCCTCACAGCTGGTCTAGGAGCCGTACGGATCCCGTCGGACTGGGAAGGGGACGAGGTGCAGCGTTCACTCTGTCGCCTTCGGTGAGGGAGGGAATCAATTGCCGGTTGTGCTATTTTCTTTCACCCAGCGCCTGTGCGGGAGGGCCTCTGACCCCTTCTTCCTTGTTGTCGTACGTAGTGTGGGCAGATCCGGCCTCCCGACGCACGCCTAGCCACATCCCGACGACCCTAAGGTATAACTTTCTTTGAAACCATCATTGATCTAGCTGCATGCAGATCTTTTTCAATTCTGTAGTCGAATCTAGGTCTTGGTTCAAAGAGGAAAGATGGGGGGGTGGGGTGGAGCATGAATCTAGGACGTGGTTCAATGAGGAAAGGAGGGAGGGAAAGTAGTATAGACTGGCTATCCAGCCGCTCTGTTGGTCAAAAATGGAAAAAGGAGGTAACCCAGTACACACATCTGTAAGGAACCAATCTCTTTGTTGAAAAAGGAAAGAAACTGGGGGGTCGGGTAGTTTGTGCAGGACTAGATTTGCTGGCCTCACATAGGAAAAAGGTTCAAAGAGAACAAATATGGGACCAACATAGATATGCTGCTTGGCAACATACTCTGCATCACCCATTTATACGTGTGGACGCACATGGTGCTGGCATGTCCCATGTCCCATACAACTATTTTGCTGTTGTTAATCTAAGAATGCCGCTGGAAAATTGAAGCAATGCCATTGTTAAAAGTAAATTACATTTTTAATGAATGTTATTTTAAGAGAATGTCTCTGTTAATATGAATCAATGCAACCGTTTTAGAAATGCTTACTGTCCTACTTTGTTTTCCATCAAGATAAGGTAGATGCTTCTTTTTGTGGCCATATGATTCATCCTCCTTTATTGGCCAGTAATTGTTTCTTTTTTTACCTCTGAAAACAGGGATATCTATTCAACTCGTTGCTATTGCGACCTTTTGCTTCACTACGCAAAACACTTTTGTTTTAAGAGTGTTTTGTGCAGTTCAACTTAAATGTCACACCGGCAACTTTGCTTGATTTAGTTGAACTACACAAAACGAGATTGGATTTCCTATTCGCGTTGGCAGATTCATATTTGATCTTGTCTACCTCATGAAAGGTCAGTACCGGCCTTCATCCACATGATTGTGCAGTGTGCTTTGAGATGTTGTGCTACTTGTAGTGGTACCGTTTTAAATAAATGTTGAATTAAAGCTATTGTATTGCTGTCTTTTCCCATTAAGTGAACAAAAATGGGACCAACCCAGACATGATGCTTGTTGCTTTGTTACAAAAAACTCTGCATCACCCCCTTTATAAGTAGATGGAAGCACATGGTGCTGTTGCGCCCACTCTCCCCTAGAATTGTTTATGATTTTTGTTAATCTAATGCCACTGGTAAAATTAAGCAATGCCACTCTTAGAATTAACTACTAAATCTTAGTTCAAAACTACAACACTTTTTAGCACTGTTCAAGATATCTTCCGATATTCCGATAAATCGGCCGATTTATCGCTTACCATTGTGTGACCGATAAGATAAATCGGCCGATAAATCAGCCGATATGGCGATAAATCGGCCGATATGCCGATAAACTCGCCGATTTACCCCTTATCATGGGTCGACCGATAAGTTCCCGATAAGCGATATCCCCAACATTGCTTGTTAGGGATCGGCGGGAGTACATGTTTAAGAAATGTATTGTTGAGATAATGTCTCTGTTATTATATATCAGTTACAGTGTTTTACAAATGGTACTATCTTGCTTTGTAGTGCTTTCTACATGTTTAACCAAGGTATTGTTAAGATAATGTCCCTGTTAATATGAATCAGTTGCATTGTTTTAGGAATGGTACTTTTCTGCTTTGTCGTTCTTTATACATGTTGAAACAAGGTATTGTTAAGATAATGTCTCAGTTAATATGAATGAATCACACTGTTTGAGAATTGCTACTGTCCTGCTTTGTTTCCCATTAAGATAAGGTAGATGTCTTTTCTTCTGGGAGTATAAGTCATCAACCGTTATTTCTCAGTAATTGTTTCCTTTATACCTATTTGTGCATACAGGGATATCAAAACTTCTGCTCGGTTCTATTTCGACTTTGATTTTAGTTGAACTGCACAAAAGGAGCCAATGTGTTTAAGGCAAACTGTTGCATTATTGGGCCCAGTTGGTCTTTCCACTTTGCAGAAAGAAGCAGTCACTATTTGCGCTACATTACAGAAGGAATGATCGAGAAGCTTTAGAGTATTAGTAGATGCTGGCGACATGACTAGTCTGCAGACCAAGGAAAACTCAACTCAATAGCACGTGGAGTGCAAAATTCACTCCACAAGGAAAGGTATGTGCAAGTCAGTGGCCGACGCAGCTGTAAAAAACGAGGTCAGTATCGGCCTTCATCCACATGATCGTGCTTTGTTATGTTGTGCTAATTATATTGTTGTATTGTTTTGAATAGATGTTCAACTGAAGCTATTGTACTGCTATCTTTTCCTGTTAAGATAATGAAGATGATTATATTTGTGAGCGTATGTTTAATCAACTAGTACCACTATTATATTCATCACACTTTTTCTGTATTTATGTAGACAGGGATGCTCAGCTTGATTTCAGTGGAACTGCACAAAATGTTCAGATGGTTAGTGTCCTCCATAATACTTCATCATGCATAATACATCGAATGGTTCTCTAATCATTCATCGTCACCTTGAGCCACCGGACTATCTACTTGAATGGAGCTGCCAACGACTTCAAGGCCTTACAATATATAAATACGAAATCCACCATGCTACACAAGACATTGTTTGATTTCAGTGGGACTGCACAAAAAGATACGCTGGTTAATCCGGCTCCATGTGCCATTTCGATGTGCAAACTGATGACAAACCCTGCCTATTCACAATCATAGGCATTACATATTTTGAATCAGAAAAGCTTGTCAAAGTTTAATCATTGATGTTTGCAAGAAGACATTCGTTTAATATTTTGGAATTGGAAAACCTTGTCAAATTTTGCTCATTGATGTTAGCCAGAAGACATGCATTTGATATTTTGCAATGGAACGCCCTTCGCTATGAGCAGCGGTCAATCATTTTTTCCTATTCGTGTGTTCAGTTCAGAAGTAAATATTTACTCTAATGAGAAGCATAGTCATGAATGTTGAATTATGTAAGGTATTTTAAGATTTTGTTCTGAATGTTGTGTATGAAATGCCAGGCTTTGTGAGTTTGATTGCAAAGTTGAGCTTGGAATGTTGTGGCATGCGGCATCACGAGCTGTTCACCGTGCCTCTTGAGAATAATGCTTCATATTGTTTTGCATGTTGATCTAATGCCAGTGATTTGCATGTTAAGAAGATCATCCTCTTCTATTGTTTCTGTGCTTAAGAAGTTCATCGTCTTATGTTTCATTCATAGCATATACGACAACTCGGGTAGGTTAGAGGTGAAACCATATGATCTTCCGACTAACTCGTCATCTTAGGCCGTGATTGGATCATCATTTTCCAACCAAAACCGCTTGTAAAACTGACACTTGTAAATAAAAGCATATGGTCTTGGGCGAAGCACTTGGTTGGTCATTTTCGACTGGTAAAACATACACTGGTTTCTCAGATTACACTCGTAACTCGCCAGTTTTCATTACAGACCTCGGGTCGTCGGTTTCATTACGCCTGTATTTTATGCGTTGTTTCCGGTGACGAGTAAATTACACTTGTATCCTTAATACAGGTGTGAAACAATCCAGAGCTCCCAAGCGCGACCTTACCGTTTCATGCCGGCTCAGTCTATCGAAGGTGCTCATAGGGGTTCGATGATCCTGGCTTCATAAACGACCAGCGGGCACTGTATCAGACCATCTGTAGGGCCCGCGAGGCCCTCTCCGTCGTCCTTCAAGTTGTTGTGCTCGCCGTGGCAGCGCCGTCTTGCGTTGTCAACATGGGCAACGAACGAATCAGGAGATGAATTTACTTGGAGAGGATGACAGTAGGGACCCACCAGGGCCATAGCCGTACGTACGCAAGTGCCTCCTTATTATATACAACTATAATTTTTTTTTGCTTCCTCATGGTTTGTTGACATCACGGTCCCACACCATTGTCAACCTATATAGTCAATAAACGAGAGAATTGCACAAGGAGCAGCCAACAGCTGGGACCCAGCAGCTCGAGCAGTATTTGTTTTCTGAGGTGTGAGCAGAGTTTTTCTTGAGCGATGTTTTGTTGTTGTTAAAAGGAGCAGGGTATCAACCGGGCGGGCTGTGGCCCGTCTAGCCCAGGCTATTATTTTATGTTGACCAAATATCTAGCCTAGATATTAATTTTTCAAGGTGAAAATGGCTAGCCCAGCTATACTTTTTTTTTGAGGAATACCCAGCCCAGGTCAACTTGTTATTCTCCGCCCCGATGGGCTGCAAATCTTTCCTAGGAGGGATGCATTAGGCTTTACAAGAAAATGGGCTTTAAGAAATAGTAAATGGGATGTAATTATAAAAACTAGGCCATAACTATAAAAAAAAGCACCAAACAGGTAATTAGTTAAAAAAATATTATTTTTGGATTTTGAAAATTTTAATTTCATTACTTGTTGCACGCGCAATATTTCGTTGGATTTTTACCTAATACAAATTTATTTTGAAATTATACTTAATCTGACTCGAAATTTCGGGATAAAAATATTTCGGATCCCATCAAAATGTGGGAAATTTTGTTGAATTCTGTTTTGAGCGGTTGGTTCAAATTATTAATCGTTGTCCTGGCTAGACAATGGGATGTAATTTTAACAGACTGTAAATGGGCTGTAGTAAATTCCATTAGAATTCAAAAATGGGCTGTGCATTATTGCAAATCGCAAATAGGCTATATATTTTGTTCCACACACTTGTGGGACTACTGAGTTGACGCGTACGCAAGGCTTTGTCAACTTATAGTCAACACTCGATTCTAGCAGCAGTGGCCGTTGGATGTCCATCCAACTAATGTCGTGCTTCTTCAATCTCGGATATTCTTGATTTAGCCGCCCAGACCACTGCCGGCGGTACCGCCTCCTACCGCTTCCTGTGGCCGGCTGTGCTGCCGCGCAGGACTCACTGGCCCACCCTACTCCCATCACCGTCTAGGCCATTCCTCTACTCACCAACACCTCATGTTATTCTCCGGCGACGGCAGCCTCACACCATAGCCAAACCAGTGAACCCTCGTACTCCTCTCCGCGTGGGCATCCACTGCCTCGTCTTCCCTGGCTCCGCGTCGTTCCCTTCCTAGGCCTCGCCGTCATCCACCACCTGGGTGCTGTCCACGCGGCGTGGTAAACGTGGTCAATGAACAACAGCCATTAGAAGAGGACTCTATGCGGTGAGGCTGACAGATGGATCCACCAGCTACATCTTCGCACGCAAGGAAGTGCGTCCATACGGGCAAAAAAATGATTCTTCCCCCTAACAGCTGGGACCCACCAGCTATATCTTCCCATGCAAGGAAGTGTGTCCTTATCCTCCCTGACAGCTGGGACCCACCCGGTCGAAGCGTACGTAGCGTTTTCTGTCTGGCCACGAACATGTACGTACATACTGGTCGATCGGTCTCTCTGCAATGATGAACCTTGGCCGAGCAAGCAGCGGCACTTGTAGTAGTAGAGCCCCCGACGTAGCAGTTCTGGCAGTCCCTTCTAAACCGTGTACACGTACGTACAGCCACATGCCAAAAAATAAGGCCACGTACGTACATACGGGCGGGGTCTCGAACGCCTACTCGCGCATACGTACGGCCAGGGCACGTGTACATGGAGAGGCAACAGACGGCAGCAACGGTGTCCTGTTCATTGCAAGCCAACCGGCTGGGTCAGAACGGAGAAATTGCGTCATGTTAATCAGGAGGCAACGGAATATGTCGTGTTCATCGGGAGCCAACCGGCTTGGACGGAACAGCCGAAACGAGGTCTGGCGTACCACAGAACGGAGCAAATGGCCTTCTGTTCGACCGCATATGGTCAAAACGAGGTCCTGTTCATCGGGAAGGGTCTGGCGTACCGCAAAATGAAGGAAACGGACTTCTGTTCGAGTGCCTACGGTCGAAACGGGGTCCTGTTGATCGGCAGGGGTGTGGTGTACCGCAAAATGGAGGAAAACGAACTTTTGTTCGACCGCCTACGGTCGAAACGGGGTCCTGTTCATCCATCGTCTACTGTCTCGCTCCAACCTCCATGGGCTACTATTCATCCAACGTCGACTTCCTCCAGCCTCCAGCTGCTACTGTTCATCCACCGCGTCTTCCTCCTGCCACCACGGGCTATTTTTCATCCACGGGATACTGTTCATGCAGCATCCACCGGCTACTGTTCAACTAGCCCTCCACGGGGTCCTGTTCATCCACCCCCAACCGGCTCGGGTGTGGCGGCCTCCTCACGGTCCTGTTCATCCAGCGGCAATGGCCTACTACCACGGGGGTCCTGTTCAACCAACCCCCACCGAGACTGTTCATCCAACCCGCAAGAACGGTCACTGTTCATCAAGAGGCAGGTTCGATCGGCTTCAGTTAGCAGCAGTAGCGAAGGAATCGCTAAGGTTCAGTAACGTAGCTAGTGCAATCACTCGGGTTCAGTTAGAGCCCAACACCTCGCACACACGCGCATATGTGTATGAGAGAAACGCGCAAACCTCCGTGCATCGCTCAGCCCCGACCACCCACCGTAATCGGGAACTCCCCGAAATTTTCCTCGCCCTCGCTTCTACCATGATTTTTTCCATCATGGACGGCCCAAAGAATGTCATGTTGGTGCGTCCGGGGCCCGCCCAGGACGAAAAGACCATTTTCTGTCATGATTTTTTGTCATAGAAGTAGGAGCCCACCACATATATGATGATACATGCTTTTGTCACAATTATCGTCATAGAAGTGTCAGAAGCATGACAGAAAAAATTTGTTCGGGCCAAAATGTCGCAGATGTGTCTTTTTTTTGTAGTGATTTATGCTCTTGTTCTTCACTTAAATTAGTTTGAGTGCTTATGAGTAGCATTTCTAATATATGAAATTGGTCCCAAAGTGATAGATATTCAAGAGGGATATAATAAAAAATTTCATGAGATCATTGTATATTATAAACTTGATTCCTTGCAATAGTTTTGAGATAAGGAGACAGTAATATGTGAGTCATGTTGGTGAGTAATTATGCTTTAGTAAGAATATTGGTGTTAAGGTTTGTGATTCCCGATGCAAGCATGAAAGTCAATAGTTATGCAATGAAGTTACATCCTACTTGTGGTGCATTATTCAGTGTTAGTTATTTTTAATGCTCGTTTATGATCGTTTTCGTTTTTTGGTTGGTTGCTTCTCAATCTATTTGCTAGCCTTTCCTTGTACTAAGAGGGAATACTGCTTGTGCATCCAAAATCCTAAACCAAGTTGTGCCAAATGGGTCCACCATACCTACATATGCCGTTCCAGGTAAATTTTTAATGTGCCAACTCTAATATTCAAAATGAATTTCCTTTTTGTGTGCCCGTACCGCTCATGAAGCGGTAGGGGGTGGCCAATATTTTCCATGCTAGGCAGGTCATTCTCAAGATGAGTGTTTACTCACTTGTCATTGCATGAGAGTGTGGTAGGTAATAGGGATGCCCAGTCCTGAAATGAAAAAAAAATGTTGTTCAATAATAAATTCCTTGGAAAGTGTTGGTATGGAAGGCACCCGTGGATACGGCTAGCCATTGATTGTGAAAGAATGGTGTAAAAGGGAATAAACTTTATTTTATGTTTGGGAACCGCCTATGATTTATCTAGCATGGAAGATATTGGGAATTCTCGGTCATTTTCGTTGACGGGAAAAGTATGCCTCTCAAAACAATTTTATCTCTCAATTTAAGCTTTGAGTTCTGGCACCTCTACAAATCTCTGCTTCCCTCTGTGAAGGGAATATCTATTTACTTTATGCATTTTTCTTTTTATTGAGTCTCCATCTTCTCTTATAAAGCACCAACTAGGGAATACTATTATCATACTTGTGCATTGGATGTAGCTAATATTTGAGTGTGTTTCATGAATGGATCAATGATTGAGCATAATGGGCTAGGGATAGCTTTCTTTAGTGTTGATATTTTGAAAGACATGTTTGCTTGTTGATATGCTTGAGTATTGATGTATTCATGTCAATTTATAGACTATTGCATTGAATCACTTAAAGTCCAAATGTCCATGCTAAAAAAGAAAAGAATATGTGATGAATATGATAGGCAGCATTCCACATCAAAAATTCTATTTTTATCATTTACCTACTCGAGGACGAGCAGAAATTAAGCTTGGGGATGCTGATACGTCTCCAACGTATCTATAATTTTTTATTGTTCCATGCTATTAAAGTATCAATCTTGGATGTTTTATATTCATTTACTAGCAACTTTATATCATTTTTTGGGATTAACCTATTGACATAGTGCCCACTGCCAGTTGCTATTTTTTGCTTGTTGTTGACTTTGCAGAATATCAATATCAAATGAAGTCCAAATGCCAGGAAACTTTTTGGAGATTTTTTTCTGGTGACAAAGGACCCTGGAAGCTTCTGAAGCACACGAAAGGAGGCCCGTGGGGCCCACTAGGCACCAGGGCGCGAGAGGCCCCATGCGCACCCTGGTGGGTAGTGGAGCCCACGGGAACCGCCTTACCTTGCCCCTCACTCTATAAATACTCTAAAATCCCCAAAACCTTAGGGGAGTCGACGAAACACTTTTCCAGCCGCCGCAAGTTCCAGAACCACGAGATCCAATCTAGAGGCCTTTTCCAGCAATCTGTCGGAGGGGGAAACGATCACAGAGGGGTTCTTCATCATCATCATTGCCCCTCCTATGATGCGTGAGTAGTTTACCACAGACCTACGGGTCCGTAGCTAGTAGCTAGATGGCTTCTTCTCTCTTTTTGATCTTCCATACAATGTTTTCCTCGATGTTCATGGAGATCTATTTGATGTAACTCTTTTTGCGGTGTGTTTGTTGGGATCCGATGAATTGTGAGTTTATGATCAGTCCTATCCATGAATATTATTTGAGTCTTCTTTGAACTCTTCTATGCATGATTGTTATAGCCTCGTATTTCTTCTCCGATTTATTGGTTTGGTTTGGCCAACTAGATTGATTTATCTTGCCATCGGAAGAGGTGCTTTGTGATGGGTTCAATCTTGCGGTGCTCAATCTCAGTGACAGAAAGAGACATGACACGCATGTATCATTGCTATTAAGGGTAACAAGATGGGGTTTATTCATACGTGAGTTTATCTTGTTTACATCATGTGATCGTTCTTATTGCATTGCTCCGTTTTTCCATGAACTTGATACACTAGATGCATGTTGGATAGCGGTCGATGTGTGGAGTAATAGTAGTAGATGGAGGCAGGAGTCGGTCTACTAATCTTGGACGTGATGCCTATATACATGATAATTTCCTTGGATATCATCATGAATATTCGTTTTTCTATCAATTGCCCAACAGTAATTTGTTTACCTCCCGTATGCTATTTTCTTGAGAGAAGCCTCTAGTGAAAACTACGACCCGCCGGTCTATTTTCCTATCATATTAAAACCAAAAATACCTTGCTGCAATTTTTCTTTATTTATATTATTTTATGTTTTTGTTAGATCTATTTATCAAATCTCATACAATTTAATCTATCTCAATACCGTTGAGGGATTGACAACCCCTCTTATGCGTTGGGTTGCAAGTTTTTGGTGCCTGTGTGCAGGTGTTGTTTACATAGTGTTGCTTGGTTCTCCTACTGGATTGATAACCTTGGTTTCATAACTAAGGGAAATACTTACCTTTGTTGTGCTGCATCATCCCTTCCTCTTCGGGGAAATACTAACACAGATACAAGGAATCGGCATCCAACTACGTCAGGTCGGCTCAGGGAGGAGCGGTGATAACCCACAAGTACAGGGGGTCGCGACAGTCTTCGAGTGTAGTATTTCACCCAAATTTGTTGATTAGACACATGGGGAGCCAAAGAATATTTATGAGCCTTAACAATTGAATTGTCAATTCAACCACACCAGGGAAGTTATATCTCTGCAACAAAGTGTTTAGTAGAACAGTAGTTTGATAGTTTGAGTAACAGTAGCAATTTGTGATGATCGTAACAGCAGCTACAATAGTAACTTATCAAAAACCAATATGAGAAAATCGTAGGCATTGGATCAGCGATGGATATTTGTGTTGGATGACATTCATCATATAACAGTCACAACCTAGAGTGATACACAATAGCTCGAATTCATCAATATAATGTAGGCATGTATTCCGTATATAGTCATGCGTGCTTATAATAAGAACTTGCATGACATCTTTTGTCCTACCCTCCCGTGGCAGCGGGAGCCATAAGGAAACTAAGGGATATTAAGGCATCCTTTTCATAGAGAACCAGAACAAACCATTAACACATGGCGAATACATGAACTCCTCGGATTAGAGTCATCCCCGGAGAGTATCCCAACTATTATCACTTTGGGTTCTACGGATCAGAACAATAACAAGTGCATATAACTAGCAATAGAATCAAGAACTGAAATATATTCATGAAAACATAGAGGGTTCAGATCTGAAATCATGGCACTCAGGCCCTAGTGACAAGCATTAAGCATCGCAAAGTCATAGCAACATCAATCTCAGAAAATAGAGGATACTAGGGATCAAGCCCAAACAAATTGACTCGATTACATGAAAAATCTCATCCAACTCCATCACCGTCCAGGAAGCCTACTTCTACTTGTGAGTTGCGTTGGAATTTCCCCAAAGAGGAGGGGATGATGCAGTACAGTAGAGATAAGTATTTTCCTTAGTTATGAAACCAAGGTTATCAATCCAATAAGAGAACCAAGCAACACCTCGTTGGAAGCACCTGCACACAAACAACAAATCCTTGCAACCCAACGCGAACAAGGGGTTGTCAATCCCTTGACGGTTACGAGAAAGATTAAATTGTATGGTGTTTGATAGATAGATCGGACAAAAATAAAAAATAAAATAAAATTGCAGCAACGTATTTTTAGGATTTTTATATGATAAAAGATAGACCCAGGGGCCATAGTTTTCACTAGAGGCTTCTCTCGAGAAAATAGCATACGGTGGGTAGGCAAATAATTATGACGATATCCAAGGCAATGTTCATGTATATAGGCATCACGTCTAAGAACAAGTAGACGGACTCCTGCCTGCGTCTAGTACTATTACGCCACACATCGACCGCTATCCAGCATGCATCTAGAGTATTAAGTTCATAAAGAATGGAGTAATGTCTTAAGCAAGATGACATGATGTAGACAAGATAAACTCACGCATGAATAAACGCCATCTTTTTACCCTTAATAGCAACTATACATACGTGTCATATCCCCTTCTGTCAGTGGGATTGAGCACCGCAAGATCGAACCCATTACAAAGCACCTCTTCCCATTGCAAGATAAATCAAGCTAGTTGGTCAAACCAAATCAATAGATCGGAGAAGAAATACGAAGCTATAATAATCATGCATAAAAGAGTTCAGAGAAAACTCAAATAGTATTCATGGATAGATCTGATCATAAACTCACAATTCATCGGATCCCAACAAATACACCGCAAAAAAGAATTACATCGGATAGCACTCCAAGAACATCAAGGAGACCTTTGTATTGAAGAACATCGAGAGAGAAGAAGCCATCTAGCTACTAACTATGGACCCGTAGGTCTATGGTAAACTACTCACCGATCATCAAAAGGGCAACAAGGTTGATGTAGAGCCCCTCCGTGATTGAATCCCCCTCCGGCATAGTGCCAGAAAAGGTCCCCAGATGGGATCTCTCGAGAACAGAGGCTTGCGGCGGCGGAAAAAGTATTTCATGGACTCCCGTGTTGTTTCCTGATTTTTGAGAATTTATAGAGGTGGAGTTAGGTCAAACGGAGACATGTGGGCCCCACAAGGTACTAGGGCGTGCCCTGGTGCCTTGTGGGCTACTGCTTCATCTTCTCGCCCCCTCCTGAAGCTTCCAGGGTCACTTATTGGCAGAAAAAAAATCTCCAAAAAGTTTCGTGGCATTTGGACCTTGTTTGGTACTGATATTCTACAATGTCAAAAACAAGCAAAAAAACAGCAACTGACACTAGGCACTAAGTTCGTAGGTTAGTCCCAAAAATGATATATTGTTGCTTGTAAATATATATAAAACAACCAAGATTAGTACTATAATAGCATGGAACAATAAAAAATTATAGATACGATGGAGAACTATCACCTACGAGGAAATTACTCACTCCCGGTGGTGAGCATCATGGAATTGTTGATGAAGAAGGGTTGATGATGACGATGGCGATGAATCCTTCTCTCCGGAGCCCCGAATAGACTCTAGATCAGCTCTCCCGATGAAGAACAGGAAGTGGTGGCTGCCCCGTCTCGCAAAACATGATAAAACTTTCTCTCTAATTTTTTTCTCTGTGAGACGGTATTTATGGAGTTGGAAATAGGGCTAACGGAGGCTCGTGTGGCCCATGAGCTCACAGGGCGTGCCCTAGGGGGCGCCCCTGAGCTCGTGGTTCCCTGGTGGGCCCCTCCAGTAGGTCTGATACGTCTCCAACATATCTATAAATTTTTATTGTTCCATGCTATTAAAGTATCAATCTTGGATGTTTTATATTCATTTACTGGCTACTTTATATCATTTTTTCGGACTAACCTATTGACATAGTGCCCAGTGCCAGTTGATGGTTCTTGCTTGTTATTTTTACTTCGCAGAAAATCAATACCAAACAAAGTCCATATGCCACGAAACTTTTTGAGATTTTTTCTGCCCGGAAGACACCTAGGGAGCCAAAGGATCACACGGGAGGAGGCTCGTGGGGCCCACTAGGCACCAGGGCGCGCCAGAGGCCTATGGCGCGCTCTGGTGGGTAGTGGAGCCCACGGGAACCTTCTGAACCGACTTCCACCTCTATAAATACTCTAAAATCCCCAAAACCCTAGGGGAGTCGATGAAACACTTTTCCAGCCGCCGCAAGTTCCTGAACCACGAGATCCAATCTAGAGGCCTTTTTCGGCACTCTGTCGGAGGGGCAAACGAGCACGGAGGGGTTCTTCATCATCATCCTTGCCCCTCTGATGATGCGTGAGTAGTTTACCAAAGACCTACGGGTCCGTAGCTAGTAGCTAGATGGCTTGTTCTCTCTTTTTGTTCTTCAATACAATGTTCTCCTGGATGTTCTTGGAAATCTATTTGATGTTTTTTTTTGCGGTGTGTTTGTTGGGATCCGATGAATCATGAGTTTATGATCAGTTCTATCCATGAATATTAATTGAGTCTTGTTGAACTCTTTTATGCATGATCTTTATAGACTCATATTTCTCCTCCGATTTATTGGTTTGGTTTGGCCAACTAGATTGATTTATCTTGCAATGGGAAGAGGTGCTTTTTGATTGGTTCGATCTGGCGGTGCTCCATCTCAGTGACAGAAAGAGACATGACACACATGTATCATTGCTATTAAGGGTAACAAGATGGGTTTTATTCATACGTGAGTTTATCTTGTCTACATCATGTCATCGTTCTTATTGCATTACTCCATTTTTCCATGAACTTAATACACTAGATACATGCTGGATAGCGGTCGATGTGTGGAGTAATAGTAGTAGATGCTGGCAGGAGTCGGTCTACTAATCTTGGACGTGATGCCTATACACATGATCATTGCCTTGGGTATCGCCATGATTATTCGCTTTTCTATCAATTTCCCAACATTAATTTGTTTACCCATCGTATGTTATTTTCTTGAGAGAAGCCTCTAGTGAAAACTACGGCCCCCGGGTCTATTTTCCTATCATATTAAAACCAAAAATACCTTGCTGCAATTTTTCTTTCTTTATTATATTTTGTGTTTTAGTTAGATCTATTTATCAAATCTCATACAATTTAATCTATCTCAATTCCGTGGAGGGATTGACAACCCCTCTTACGCGTTGGATTGCAAGTTTTTGGTGTTCGTGTGCAGGTGTTGTTTACATAGTGTTGCTTGGTTCTCCTATTGGATTGATAACCTTAGTTGCATTACTGAAGGAAATACTTACCTTTGCTATGATGCATCATCCCTTCCTATTCAGGGAAATACCAATGCAGATACAAGCAATCGGGAAGAATTTATGGCGCCGTTGCCGGGGAGACATCATCAACATCTATCAAGTACCTAATCACAACTCTCATCCTTTGTAATTTACTTTATTTGTCATTTGCCTCTCATTTTCATCTCCCTCGCTTCTAAAAAGTTTTTACAAAAATACAAAAACATTTTTCGTTTGCCTTTTTGTTCATTTGCTATCTTTGCTTGTGTGCCATGTGTCTTCTATTTGCTTGCATCTTCACTGGCTAAAAATCTATTGATATTGATCCTCATCCACTTGCTAATCTTTTCAAAAGATCAAATTATGATGAACCAATTGCTAGTGAGTTGAGTGCACTTGATTATCTCTATGAAGTTTTGCTTGAAAATCATGAATCTAAAAATTGTGATGAAGTGTTGAAAGAAGAAATTTATAAAGTGTTTCATGATAGCTCCTTGAATGAAAAGCATGATTGCAATGATGTTATTATAAATTCTATTAATGTCAATTGTGCTAATAATATGCAAAACCCCAAGCTTGGGGATGCTAATTTTGCTATGTCCACTACTTATTGTAATGATCATGATTGGGGTGATTCTTCTTATGATCTTGAAAATTTATTTAATCCTCATGATGAATATGATATTGATAATAGTGTTTGTAATAATATTGAAAGTGGGTTTGGAAGAGTGTCAACTCTAGGTAATAATGATCCCACTACTTTGGAGAATTACCAATCTCATGAATATTTTGATAAAAGTGGGCTTGGAGAGGTCATGACTTTATTTGATGATAATCCCACTATTTTGGAAGAGTGTCAACTTTGCATGCATGTGGATCACGAAGAGAATATTTTATGTGATAGTTATATTGTTGAATTTGATTATGATCCTACATGTAATTATTATGAGAGAGGAAAATATTGTTGTAGAAATTGCCATGTTACTAAATCACATCTCGTTGTGTTGAAATTATTAATGTTTCCTTCTTCCTATTTGCATATGCTAGAAATTGCTTGTCTTGATAAATTGTTTTCCTATAAAATGCCTAAGCATATGAAGCATGTTAGACTTAAATGTGTTTTTCACATGCTACATGATGCTCCCTTTGTGTTTCAATTATTATCTTTCTTGTGAGCATCGATAAAATTTCAAGCCTATCTTAATGGCTATAAAGAAAGAGCTTGTTGGGAAACAACCCAATAGTTTCTTTTTTTTAATAAACAAAGAATTATGCTACTGCTATGATTGTGTTTTAGTGTTTTAATTAGTGTTTGTGCCAAGTAAAGCCTTTAGGATTATTTTCGATGATAGTTGATTTGATCCTATTGAAAAACAGAAACTTTTGCGCCTAGTTCTGGAATTTTGTAAATTCACATAAATGTGTTTTTGATCTCCATTTTTTACACAGGATTGATATACAAATTTTCCACGTTGTCCTAATTTGTGAGAATTTTTAGAGTTACAGAAGTATGAGCAAAATTTGAGTCTTTACAGACTGTTCTGTTTTTGACAGATTCTGTTTTCGTTGCATTGTGTGCTTATTTTGATGAATCTATGGATTGTATCAGGGGGTATAAGCCATGGTAAAGTTAGAATACAGTATGTATAATGCAATAACAAAATATTAATGGGTTTACAATAGTACTTAAAGTAAAGATTGGTTTTCTTATACTAACGGATCTCACGAAGGTTTTGTTAAGTTTTGTGTGATTGAAGTTTTCAAGTTTTGGGTGAGATCACGATGAATGAAGGAATAAGGAGTGAAAAGAGCCTAAGCTTGGGGACGCCCATGGCACCCCAAGGTAATATTCAAGGAGTACCAAGCAACTAAGCTTGGGGATGCCCCGGAAGGCATCCCCTCTTTCTTCTAACGACCATCGGTAATTTTACTTGGAGCTATATTTTTATTTTCGTCACATATCATGAGTTTTGCTTGGAGCGTCTTGTATTTTATGAGTCTTTTCTTGTTTTGCTTTTTAGTTTGTCACAGTCATCTTTGCTGGACACACCTATTTGAGAGAGCCATAATTATGCTATGATCTGTTAGAATTGCTCTATGTGCTTCACTTAAATTTTTTGAGCTATGGAATTGCTCTAGTACTTCACTTATATCTTTTTGAGCACGGTGGTGATTTCATTTTTGAAGAAATACTCTCATGCTTCACTTATACCATTCTGAGAGTTAGTAATTTTTGATGAAATACCCTCATTCTTCACTTATATCATTTTGAGAGTTAGTAAAACTTTGAAGAAATGCTCTCATGCTTCACTTATATTATTTTGAGAGTTACTAAAATTTTGAAGAAATATTTATGTTCTTGTTCTTCACTTAAATTTGTTTGAGAGATTATGAGTAGCATTGGTAATATATGAAATTAGTCCTAAAGTGATAGATATTCAAGAGGGATATAATAAAAACTGTCATGAAGATCATTGGATATTATAAACTTGATTCCTTACAATAGTTTTGCGATATGGAGATAGTAATATGTGAGTCATGTTCATGAGTAATTATGCTTTAGTAAGAATATTTGTGTTAAGGTTTGTGATTCCCTATGCAAGCACGAAAGTCAATAGTTATGCAACGAAGTTACATCCTACTTGTGGTGCATTATTCAGTGTTAGTTATTTTTAATGCTCGTTTATGATCGTTTTCATTTCTTGGTTGGTTGCTTCTCAATCTATTTGCTAGCCTCCATTTGTACTAAGCGGGAATACTACTTGTGAATCCAACTTCTTAAACCCAAGTTGTGCCAAATGAGTCCACCATGCCTACCTATATACGGTGTTTCCATGCCGTTCCAAGTAAATTTTTATGTGCCAACTCTAAAATTCAAAATGAATTTCCTTTTTGTGTGCCTATACCGCTCATGAAGCGGCAGGGGGTGGCCAATATTTTCCATGCTAGGTAGGTTATTCTCAAGATGAGTGTTTATTCACTTGTCATTGCACGAGAGTGTGGCAGGTAATAGGGATGCCTAGTCCCGAAATGAAAAAAAATTAATATGTTGTTCAATAATAAATTCCTTGGAAAGTGTTGGTATGGAAGGCACCCGTGGATACGGCTAGCCAAGGATTGTGAAAGAATGATGGAAAAGGTAATAAACTTTATTTTATGTTTGGGAACCACCTATGATTTATCTAGCATGGAAGATATTGGGAATTCTCGGTCGTTTTCGTTGACAGGAAAAGCATGCCTCTCAAAACAATTTTATCTCTCAATTTAAGCTTTGAGCTCTGGCACCTCTACAAATCTCCGCTTCCCTTTGCGAAGGGCCTATCTATTTACTTTTATGCAATTTTTTATTTGTTTTGAGTCTCCATCTTCTCTTATAAAGCACCAACTAGGGAACACTATTATCATACTTGTGCATTGGATGTAGCTAATATTTGGGTGTGTTTCATGAACGGATCAATGATTGAGCATAATGGGCTAGGGATAGCTTTCTTTAGCATTGATATTTTGAAAGACATGGTTGCTTGTTGATATGTTTGAGTATTGAGGTCTTCATGTCAATTTATAGACTATTGCTTTGAATCACTTAAAAGTCCAAATGTCCATGCTACAAAAGAAAGAATATGCGATGAATATGATAGGTAGCATTCCACATCAAAAATTCTGTTTTTATCATTTTCCTACTTGTGGACGAGCAGGAATTAAGCTTGAGGATGTTGATACGTCTCCAACGTATCTATAATTTTTTATTGTTCCATGTTATTAAAGTATCAATCTTGGATGTTTTACATTCATTTACTAGCAACTTTATATCATTTTTTGGGACTAACCTATTGACATAGTGCCTAGTGCCAGTTGCTGTTTTTTGCTTTTTTTTTACTTCAGAGAAAATCAATACCAAATGAAGTCCAAATGCCACGAAACTTTTTGGAGATTTTTTTCTGCCCAGAAGACACCCAGGGAGCCAAAGGAGCACACGGGAGGAGGCCCATGGGGACCACTAGGCACCAGGGCGTGCCAGAGGCCCCCGGCGTGCCCTGGTGGGTAGTGGAGCCCATGGGAACGTTTTGAACCGACTTCCACCTCTATAAATACTCTAAAATCCCGAAAACCCTAGAGAGTCGACGAAACACTTTTCCAGCCGCCGCAAGTTCCAGAACCACGAGATCCAATCTAGATGCCTTTTCCAGCACTCTGTCGGAGGGGCAACAATCATGAAGGGGTTCTTCATCATCAGCCTTGCCCCTCCGATGATGCATGAGTAGTTTACCAAAGACCTACGGGTCCGTAGCTAGTAGCTAGATGGTTTCTTCTCTCTTTTTGATCTTCAATACAATGTTCTCCTTGATGTTCTTGGAGATCTATTTGATGTAACTCTTTTTTGCGGTGTGTTTGTTGGGATCCGATGAATTATGAGTTTATGATCAGTTCTATCCATGAATATTAATTGAGTCTTGTTGAACTCTTTTATGCATGATCTTTATAGCCTCGTATTTCTTCTCTGATTTATTGGTTTGGTTTGGCCGACTAGATCGATTTATCTTGCAATGGGAAGAGGTGCTTTGTGATGGGTTCGATCTTGCAGTGCTCAATCTCAGTGACAGAAAGAGACATGACACGCATGTATCATTGCTATTAAGGGTAACAAGATGGGGTTTATTCATATGTGAGTTTATCTTGTCTACATCATGTCATCGTTCTTATTGCATTACTTCGTTTTTTCATGAACTTAATACACTAGATGCATGCTGGATAGCGGTCGATGTGTGGAGTAATAGTAGTAGATGCAGACAGGAGTCGGTCTACTAATCTTGGACGTGATGCCTATATACATGATCATTGCCTTGGATATCGTCATGATTATTCGCTTTTCTATCAATTTCCCAACAGTAATTTGTTTACCCACCGTATGTTATTTTCTTGAGAGAAGCCTCTAGTGAAAACTACGGCCCCCGGGTCTATTTCTATATCATATTAACACCAAAAATACCTTGCTGCAATTTTTCTTTATTTTTTTATTTTGTGTTTTAGTTAGATCTATTTATCAAATCTCATACAATTTAATCTATCTCAATACTGTGGAGGGATTGACAACCCCTCTTACGCGTTGGGTTGCAAGTTTTTGGTGTTTGTGTGCAGGTACTGTTTACATAGTGTTGCTTGGTTCTCCTACTGGATTGGTAACTTGGTTTCATAACTGAGGGAAATACTTGCCTTTGCTGTGCTGCATCATCCCCTCCTCTTCAGGGAAATACCAACCCAGATACAAGCAATCAGGTCTCTTCACCAATAATTTTATTATATTCTGAAAATAATCTCCATGAATTTTCATCCCAATCCGAGAACTTTTATTTCTGCACAAAAATAACACCATGGCAATTCTGCTGAAAACTGCGTTAGTCTGGGTTAGTTTCATTCAAATCATGCAAATTGGAGTCCAAAACAAGAGCAAAAATGTTTGGAAAAGTAGATACGTTTGGGATGTATCAACTCCCCCAAGCTTAACTCAATTCATGTCCTCAAGAAATTCAGTTGACAAATTGAAAGTGATAAAGAAAAACTTTTACGAACTCTTTTCTTCTCGTTGTTGTATATATGCTTAACTAGTGTTCAAGTTTTCAGCAAAGATTATGTTGAATGTTGAATGCTACCTAGCATGTTTATCAAGTAATCTCTTTATGGTATAAATATTGAGAAACGATGAAGTAATTGATATCAACATAATAATATCCATGAATATAAGAAACATAATCATTACTTTTCAAAATATACGATACTTAACGAATGTTATCCAAACTCATTTTATCATGTTAGCATGGCATGACTCTGCCTTCACCTCATAAATATAAATCGTGAGCACCCCGGTGTCAAACTAGGAAATTGGATCGTACTTCTAACGTGCTTCAGCATTTTCAAATACACTCAATGCATGAGCGTGAGCCATGGATATAGCACTATAGGTGGAATAGAATGTGGTGGAAGAGATCAATAAGGGAAGTAAAAAAGGAAGAAAATCTCTCATCAACTCGGCGGATCAACGGACAATGGAGAGGCCCATTGATAACCCACAAGTATAGGGGATCGCAACAGTTTTCGAGGGTAGAGTATTCAACCCAAATTAATTGATACGACACAAGGGGAGCCAAAGAATATTTGCAAGTATTAGCAGTTGAGTTGTCAATTCAACCACACCTGGAGACTAAATATCTGCAATGGATTGATTAGTAGCACAATAGTCTGATAGGTTGATAGCAGTGGTAGAGTAGCAACAGTAACGGTAACAACAGTAGCAGTAATTTTGTAGCAATTGTGAAGGTAGCAGTAATAGTAGTAACTTAGCAAAGATTAATATGTGAAAAGCTCGTAGGCATTGGATTGGTGATGGATAATTATGTTGGATGACATTCATCATATAACAGTTATAACCTAGGGCGACACTGTGACGCCCCCGATTCTTGGATGACATTCATCATATAACAGTTATAACCAACGTATCTATAATTTTTGATTGCTCCATGCTGTTATATTATCATTCTTGGATGTTTTATATTCATTTTATAGCAACTTTATATCATTTTTTGGGACTAACCTATTGACATAGTGCCCAGTGCCAGTTGCTGTTTTTTGATTGTTTTTTACTTCGCAGAATATCAGTACCAAACGAAGTCCAAATGCCACGAAACTTTTTGGAGATTTTTTCCTGCCCAGAAAACAACTTGGGAGCCAAGGAAGTGCACGAGGGAAGGCCCATGGGGCCCACCACCCACCTGGGCGCGCTAGAGGCCCTTGGCGTGCCCTGATGGGTGGTGGGGCCCATGGAGGTCCTTTCCACCGCCTCTCAGCTCTATAAATACCCAAATATTCCTGAAACCCTAGGGGAGTCGACGAAACACAATTCCAGCCGCCGCAAGTTCCAGAACCACGAGATCCAATCTAGAGCCCTATTTTGGCACCTTGCCGCAGGGGAACACAATCACGGAGGGGTTCATCATCCTCATTGGTGCTCCTCCGATGATGCGTGAGTAGTTCACCAAAGACCCACGGGTCCGTAGGCAGTAGCTAGATTGCTTCTTCTCTCTTTTTGATTCTCAATACAATGTTCTCCTCGATGTTCTTGGAGATCTATTTGATGTAATGACATTTTGCGGTGTGTTTGTCGGGATCCGATGAATTGTGAGTTTATGATCAGATCTATCCATGAATATTATTTGAGTCTTCTTTGATCTCTTATATGCATGATTATTATAGCCTCGTATTTCTTCTCCGAAACTTTGGTTTGGTTTGGCCAACTAGATTGATTTTTCTTGCAATGGGAAGAGATGCTTTGTGATGGTTTCGATCTTGCGGTGTCCTCACCCAGTGACAGAAGGGGTAGCGAGGCACGTATGTATCGTTGCTATTAAGGATAAAAAGATGGGGTCTATTCCTACATGAATAGATCTTGTCTACATCATGTCATCGTTCTTATTGCATTACTCCGATTCTCCATGAACTTAATACACTACATGAATGCTGGATAGCGGTCGATGTGTGGAGTAATAGTAGTAGATGCAGGCAGGAGCCGGTCTACTAATATTGGACGTGATGCCTATATACATGATCATTGCCTTGGATATCGTCTTAATTATTTGCTCTTCTATCAATTGCCCAACAGTAATTTGTTTACCCACCGTATGCTATTTTCTTGAGAGAAGCCACTAGTGAAATCTACGGCCCCGGGGTGTATTTTCTATCATATTGTTTTCAGATCTATATTCCAAAAACCCAAAAATACCTTGCTGCACTTTTTCTTTATTTATTTTATTTTGTGTTTTTGCAAGATCTATTTATCCAATCTCATACAATTTATTCTATCTCAATACTGAGGAGGGATTGACAACCCCTCTTACGCGTTGGGTTTCAAGTATTTGTTATTTGTGTGCAGGTTCCGTTTACATAGTGTTGCTTGGTTCTCCTACTGGATTGATAACCTTGGTTTCATAACTGAGGGAAATACTTACCGTTGTTGCGATGCATCATCCTTTCCTCTTCGCGGAAATACCAACGCAGATACAAGCAATCAATACCCCCAAATATAATCCATAGCATAATTAAAATAAGCACAGTATGCAATAAAAATAGTATATGTCTAAAACAGAAAAGCCTGTAATGGTCTAAATAAAAATCATACTTTTGTAACTCTAAAAATTCTAAAAAATTAGAAAACATGGGCAATTTGTATATAAATTATGTTCAAAAATTTCATATCAAAAGCACGTTCGACTGAATTATAGAAATTCCTGGACTGAGAGCAAAAGTTTTTGTTTTTTCACATAATCAAGTCAACTATTATCCAAATCATCCCAAAGGCTTTACTTTGCACAAACACTAATTAAAAAAAACACAATCATTACAGTAGCAATTGTGGACTCAGAAAATAAAAATGAGGATAACTATTGGGTTGTCTCCCAACAAGCTCTTTCTTTATAGCCATTAAGATAGGCTTGAGATGTTAACGTTGCTCACATGAAATATAAGAATTGAAGCATGGAGAGAGCATCATATAGCATGTAACAAACACATTTGAGTCTAACATACTTCCTATGCATAGGCATTTTATAATTAAACAATTTATCAAAGCAAGCAATATTTAGCATATGCAAGGAAGAAGGACAAAACATTGACATTTTAAGCATTAAGAGAGGTAATTGAGTAACATCAAAATTTCTACAGCCATATTTTCCTCTCTCATAATAATTACATGTAGGATCATATTCAAATTCAAAAATATGGGTATCATAAACAATATTCTCTTTATGGTCCACATGCATAAAAAATTTATAATCTTCCAAAATAGCGGGATTATGATCAACTAAAGACATGGCCTCTGTAAACCCACTCTTATAAAAAAAATCATAAGATTGAGCACTCTCCGAATATGTGGCATTCTTTTTTCCTAAAGTTGACACTCTTCCAAACCCACTTTCAATATCGTTGCAAACATTATTATCAATATCATATTCATCATGAGGCTTAAATGAATTTTCAAGATCATAAAAAGCATCACCCCAATCATGATCGTTACAATGAGTAGTGGACATAACAAAATCATCAACCCCAAGCTTGTAGTTTCGCATATCATTAACACAATTTACATTAATAGAATTTGTAATAACATCATTGTAATCATGCTTTTCATTCAAGGATCTATCATGAATCACTTTATAAATTTCTTCTTTTAACACTTCATCACAATTTACAAATTCACGATTTTCAAGCAAAACTTCATAAAGATAATCAAATGCATTCAACTCACTAGCAATTGGTTCATAATAATTGGATTTTTTGAAAAGATTAGCAAGTGGGTGAGGATCCATATCAATAAATTTTAGTTAGCGAAGATATAAGCAAATAGAAGGCACATGGCAGCACAAGCAAAGATAGCACACAAGATATTTTTGGTATTTTTGATTTTTTAGAGAAGTGAGGCAGATGAAAAAGAGAGGCAAATATAAAGTAGAGCACGTAGAGGATAGTTTGAGTGAAGGTACTTCTAATGATTTGATGATGTCTCCTTGGCAACGGCTCCAGAAATTCTTTCTGCTATTTTGAGTTGCATTGGGATTTTCCCCAAAGAGGAAGGGTGAAGCAATATAGTAGATGATAAGTATTTCCCTCAGTGAGAACCAACGTTATCAAACAAATAAGAGAATCTCACAAACCCTAGTGAATAGCACTTGCACATACAAAAGCAAATACTTGCACCCAACGCGGGCAAGAGGGTCGTCAATCCCCTTGAACTCGTTACTTGCAAGGATTAAATCTTGTAGTGGTAGATAGATAAAAAGAAAAGTAAAATAAAAAGAATAAAATTGTAGCAAGGTATTTTTGGTTTTTGTAATATGATTAAGTAGACCCCGGGGGCCATAGTTTTCACTAGAGGCTTCTCTCTCGAATAGATAACATACGATGGGTAAACAAATTACTATTGGGCAATTGATAGAAAAGCGCATAGTTATGATGTTATTCATGACAATGATCATGTATATAGGCATCACTTCCGTGACAAAGTATACCGACTCCTTCCTGCATCTACTACTATTACTCCACGAATCGACTGCTATCCAGCATGCATCTATGGTATTAAGTTCATGACAACCAGAGTAACGCTTTGCTACTTGTCAGCTGCGTTGGGATTTCCCCGAACATGAGAGGATGATGCAGTACAGTAGAGATAATTATTTCCCTCAGTTAGAAACCAAGGTTATCAATCCAGTAGGAGAAGCACACAACACCTCGTTAGCAGTACCTACACACAAAATAACAAATACTTGCACCCAACGCAAACAAGGGGTTGTCAATCACTTGGCAGTTAATTGCAAGGATTAAATCTCGTAGTGAAAGATAGATAAATAAAAACACAAAATAAAATAAAGTAAATGAAATTGCAGCAAGGTATTTTTGGATTTTAATATATTATTTAGATAGACTCGGGGGGCCATAGTTTTCACTAGAGGCTTCTCTCTTGAAGATAGCATACGTTGGGTAAACAAATTACTGTTGGCGAATTGATAGAAAAGCGAATAATCATGATGATATTTAAGGCAATGATCTTGTATATAGGCATCACGTCCAAGATAAGTAGACCGACTCCTGCCTGCATCTACCACTATTACTCCACACATCGACCGCTATCCAACATGCATCTAGAGTATTAAGTTCATAAAGAATGGAGTAACGCCTTAAGCAAGATGACATGGTGTAGACAAATTAAACTCAATCAATATGAATAAACCCCATCTTTTTATCCTTAATGCCAATGATACAAATACGTGTCATGTCCCTTTCTGTCACTGGGATTGAGCACCACAAGATCGAACCCATTACAAAGCACCTCTCCCATTACAAGAAAAATCAATCTAGTTGGCCAAACCAAATCAATAGATCAGGGAGAAATACAAAGCTATAATAATAATGCATAAAAGAGTTCAGAGAAACTCAAATAATATTCATAGATAATCTCATCATAAACTCACAATTCGTCGGATGCCAACAAACACACAGCAAAAAGAATTACATCGTATAGATCTCCAAGAACATCAAGGAGAACATTGTATTGAAGATCAAAGAGAGAGAAGAAGCCATCTAGCTACTAGCTATGGACCTGTAGGTCTCTGGTAAACTACTCACACATCATCGGAAGGGCAACAAGGTTGATGTAGAGCCCCTCCGTGATCGATTCCCCTCCGGTAGAGTACTAGAGAAGGCCTCCAGATGGGATCTCACGAGAACAGAAACTTGTGGCGGCGAAAAAAGTATTTAGGATGGCTCTTTGATGTATGGGGAATATTTGAGAATTTATAGTGCTGGAATTAGGTCAAGAGGTGCCACGTGGGGCCCACAAGCCTAGGGGGCTCGCCTCCTGAGTTTGTCGCTCCCTCGTGGCTCGTCAGGTCTTCTCCCGAAGCTTCTAGGGTCCCCTCTAGTCCAGAAAAAATCAATCCAAAGTTTTTTCTCCATTTGTACTCTGTTTGATATTGATTTCCTGAAAGCAAAAAACATGCAAAAAACAGCAACTCGCACTGGGCACTAGGTTAATAGGTTAGTCCCAAAAAATGATATATAATTGCATAATAAACATCCAAGATTGATACTATAATAGCATGGAACAATAAAAAATTATAGATACGTTGGAGACGTATCACGCAGCAAGATGACATAATGCAGACAAAGTAAACTCAATCAATATGAGTAAACCCATCATTTTACCCTTAATGTCAACAATACAATTATGTGCCTCGCTACCCCTTCTGTCACTGGGTGAGGACACCACAAGATTGAACCCATCACAAAGCACCTCTCCCACTGAAGATAAATCAATCTAGTTGGCCAAACCAAATGGATAGATTGGGGAGAAATACAAAGCTATAACAATCATGCATAATAAAGTTCAGAAAAGACTCAATTACTTTCAATGAATATTCTGATCATAAACCCACAATTCATCGGATCCCAACAAACACACCACAAAAGAAAATTACAACAGATAGAACTCCAAGAAGATCAAGGAGAACATGGTATTGAAGATCAAAGAGAGAGAAGAAGCAATCTAGCTACTAGTTATGGACCCGTAGGTCAGTGGTGAACTACTCACACATCATTGGTAGGGCAACAAGGTTGATGTAGAAGTCCTCCGTGATCGATTACCCCTCCAGCAGAGTACTGGAAAAGGCCTCCAGATGGGATCACGGAAGAATAGAGGCTTGTGGCAGCGGAAAAGGTGTTTTGGGTGTCTATCTATTGGTTTTGGAATATTTGGGAGTTTATAGAGGTGGAATTAGGTCAAACAGAGTTGTGTCGGAGTCATGAGCTCAGGGGGCGCACCCGGCGAGCTCGTGGCTCTCCCGTAAGGCTTCTAGCCTCCTCCCGAACCTTCTAGGGTCCAGAAAAAATCAGCATAAAGTTTCATTGCATTTGGACTTCGTTTGGTATTGATTTTTTGAAAAGTAAAAAACAGGAACTGAACTGGGTACTGAGTTAATAGGTTAGTCCCAAAAAATGATATAAAATAACATGTAAAGGCATATAAAGCATCCAAGATTGATAATATAATAGCATGAACCAATAAAAAATTATAGATACGTTGGAGACGTATCACGATGGTGTATGATACGTCTCCAACGTATCTATAATTTTTTATTGTTCCATGCTATTATATTATCCATCTTGGTGTTTTATATGCATTAATATGCTATTTTATATCATTTTTTGGGACTAACCTATTAACCTAGTGCCCAGTGCCACTTGCTGTTTTTTCCTTGTTTTTGTCTTTGACAGAAAATCAATATCAAACAGGGCCCAAACATAATAAAACTTTACGGTGATTTTTCTTAGACCAGAAGAAACCTAGGAAGCTTCGGGAGAAGGCCAGAAGACCTACGAGGCGGCCACAAGCCCTAGGGGGCGCCCCCAGGCTTGTGGGCCCCTTATAGACCTCCTAACCCTAATCTTTGCTCCATAAATACCCCAATATTCCCCCTACGTCAGAGGGCACATCACAAATACTTTTTCGCGTCCACAAGCTTCTATTCTCATGAGATCCCATCTTGGGCCTTTTTCGGCACTCCGTCGGAGGGGGATTCGATCATGGAGGGCTCCTACATCAACCTTGCTGCCCTTCCGATGATGTGTGAGTAGTTTACCACAGACCTACGGGTCCATAGCTAGCAGCTAGTTGGCTTCTTCTCTCTCTTTGATCTTCAATACAATGTTCTTCTCGATGTTCTTGGAGTTCTATTTGATGTAATCTTCTTTTGCGGTGCGTTTGTTGAGATCTGATGAATTATGGATTTATGATCAGATTATTTATGAATATTATTTGAGTCTTCTCTGAACTCTTTTATGCATGATTAAGATAGCTTTGTATTTCTCTTCGATCTATTGATTTGGTTTGGCCAACTAGATTGATCTATCTTGCAATGGGAGAGGTGCTTTGTGATGGGTTCAATCTTGCGGTGTCCTCACCCAGTGACAGAAGGGGTAGCGAGGCACGTACTGTATTGTTGCCATTAAGGATAAAAATATGGGGTTTATATCATATTGATTGAGTTTATCCCTCTACATCATGTCATCTTACTTAAGGCGTTACTCCGTTCTTGCTAACTTAATACACTAGATGCATGCTGGATAGCGGTCGATGTGTGGAGTAATAGTAGGAGATGCAGGCAGGAGTCGTTCTACCTGTCACGGACGTGATGCCTATATTCATGATCAATGCCATAGATGTCGTCATAACTACGCGCTTTTCTATCAATTGCTCAACAGTAATTTGTTCACCCACCGTATGTTTCTTTCAAGAGAGAAGCCTCTAGTGAAAACTATGCCCCCGGGTCTATTTCTCATCATATATTTTCAGATCTATAAAACCAAAAATACAAAAAATACCTTGCTGCACTTTATTTATATTTACTTTATTTTGCACTTTTATTTATCTTTTATACCTATCATTATCAGATCTCACCCTTGCAAGTGACCATGAAGGGATTGCCAACCCCTTTTTCGTGTTGTGTGCAACTATTTGTAAGTTTGTGCAGGTGCATCTATTGGGGACTTGCTTGTGCATCCTACTGGATTGATACCTTGGTTTTTAACTGAGGGAAATACTTATCTCTACTTTGCTGCATCACCCTTTCCTCTTCATGGGAAAAAACAACGCAAGCTCAAGAAGTAGCAGTGTACATTGCGTCCCGGAGACCCACGCCCAGAGCAGTAGTGTGTATAGGTCAAAATACCAACTCAGATCAAATATCCAAATCTTGTTAATGTTTTGGGAGCTTGCGGTGATGAACAGTGCTCCTGTCGCCCCGTCTCGAGGACTTACGGCAAGGGCCAGGCCCAGCCCACTCCCAGGCGGTCTGCCTAACCCGGCCGTTCCTCGTAATTAACTCGTGGGTACCCTCCAGGTCAACCCGACTGCACATCACTCGCGGGTACTCTACGAGCCGACCCTACTTTAGTCACAATAGGTATCATGTATAGTATGTATGTATGTATGTATGTATGTATGTATGTATGTATGTATGTATGTATGTATGTATGTATGTATGTATGTATGTATGTATGTATGTATGTATGTATGTATGTATATACCCGTGATCACCTCCCGAGTGATCACAGCCTGATAGTATAGCTTGGCAGACGGACAAGAATGTAGGGCCACTGATGATAAACTAGCAACCTATGCTAAGCATTTAGGATTGCAGGTAAAGTATCAACAGTAGTAACAAGGACAAGCTATGCAACAGAATAGGATCAAACCGATAAGCAGTAACAGCTAGACTACTCTAATGCAAGTAGTAGAGAGAAGGAATAGGCGGTATCGGGATGATCAAGGGGGTTTTGCTTGCCTGAAAGCTCTGCTGAGAAGGAGGGGTCGTCAACACCGTAGTCGATCGAGGGAGCATCGGCGTCAGTCTCGAAGTCTACCGGAGAGAAGAGGGGGAAGAAACAATGAATACAAAGCAAACAGACGCATGACGATGCATGACATGACAGTAAGCGGTGCTAGAGGTGACCTAACACAGTATTAGGTGATACTGGCGAAGGGGGGAAACATCCGGGAAAGTATTCCCGGTGTTTGGCATTTTCGGACATATGAGACGGAGGGGGACGGTTCCATGTTAGCTTTACTAGGGGCACGTGACAGTCAAACGGATGGCATATTTGGGTTCGTCATATTTTTCTGATCATTTTTCATATATAAATTATTTTGATCCGAGTTATGGTTTAATTTATATGAATTTTCAAAGTTTTATTAATATCCTGCAATTTCTGGAATTCTCTTAATTTGACAAATGTCTAAATGTTAAATGCTAGGGGTACCCAGAAAAGTGTACCCAACACTGGGAATAGAGGCTGACAGTGGGCCAGGTCAACTGTTGACTCAGCAGTCAACAGTTGACCGGTCAAACATGAATAGTGCCCATGGGACCCCTATGTCATTGACTTAGCTAGTTTTAAGATTAACTTAACATTTATGTTAACAGGAGGGGCCCATGTGTCAGGGTTAGTGTTTAATCTAATCCTAAAATCTAGTCCTAACTATAATTAGTACGGGGTGTGCCCACAAGACAGTGGCAGAAAAGCCCGCTGCCACACGCCGGCGCACGCCCGCGTACCAGGGCCGAGGCCGTGGCCAAAGCGAGGCCGGCAGGGCGCGGCAAACGGGAATGAGGCATGGCGCGGGAGCGCAGGGGGGAGGCTAGAGTGGCAGCGGGGGCGAGGGCTAGCCGCAGCGGCAGCAGGGGCCGGCGGTAGCGGCAGCTGGAGGAAGATAGAGGTGGCGGGAGTCACAGGCGCGGCCGGCGAGTGGGCGCTGCAGGCGCGACCAGAGCGGGGAAGCGGCCACAAGGCAGATGGTGGGGCCGGCGGGGCGCACCGCGGGCGCGGGCGATAGAAGTGGCCGCGGCCAAGGTGCGGCAGAGACGAGGCAGTAGAGTGTAGCCGGCGCGGGAAGTCACGTGGAGCGGGGCGAGTCCAAGTCGCGGCGGGAGCGGGCGGCTGCGATGCGGCGCTCAGAGATAGGTGCGCGCGCAGGTGGTTGCAGGGACAGATGGTGCGCGAGCGCGCGCGGGAGCAGTGCTCTAGGCGTGGCCATGGGAGGAAACGGGCGGTAGCTACGACGACTTGGACGAGAGGAAAACAAGGGAGGCGCAGGGAACCAGAGGATGACTCACTCCGAGGAGGGCGTGGACGAGCCCGTGGAGGCCGTGGGGGCACCGGCGACGGAGATCAGGCCGGGGCGGAGTTGGCTTGACGCGACGTGGACGGGGCCGATGGCGTCGTTTGGCAGCTCCTTGACCCAAATCGACAGGTGTGGACGACGTGGTTGGCGTCGGGGCTCCTCCTGGACGTATCCCGGCAGCGTGGGGTGGCTTCGGAGCATGTTGACGGAGGTGACGCGGTGATGCAGTACTCGGCTTGGTGCGAGGTAGAAGAAAGCGGCACGACGAGGGAGAAGTGAGGGGCTAGGGTTAGTCGAGGGGTTCGACGGCGACCTATTAGTCACCGAGGAGGGGTTGGATGGCCGCCGCGTGGCCGGGGAGCGGCCATGGCCGCGGGATGGCTGCCATGCCCTCCCCGCGTCTCCTGTAGCGCTAGGTTGAAGGAGCTGGGGGTGGGCTGGGCCTCCCAGCTCCACTTGGGCCTCCCTCTCTCCTTCCTTTCTATTGATTCTTTTTTTTATGCCATTTTCTTTTCTGTTTTACATTTTTGTTATTGTTTTCAATTTGGTTGGTCCACTAAATAAACTTTGCTACAGATGAAACTTGGCACTTAAACCATGCACAATATTTCAAGACCACACACAAGGTTTTACATCAGTTGGAAAAGTATAGCTGTTTTTTTTAAGGCCAGAATAATTGCTGTTGGACCATTTATTAATTTTCAAGGAATTTATCTATGAGTCAAATGATGTTGGAGACTTAGAGTCATTGGGATCAGTGTCAAAGCTTGCATCGATGTAACCCTTTACAATGAGCTCTTGATCACCTTCATAAACGAGAAACATTTCCTTAGTCCTTTTCAGGTACTTAAGGATATTCGTCACCGCTGTCCAGTGATCCACTCCTGGATTACTTTGAAACCTTCCGGCCATACTTATGGCAAGGCTGACATCCGGTCTTGTGCACAACATCGCATACATGATAGAGCCTATGGCAGAAGCATAGGGGATGACACTCAACTTTTCTCAATCCTCTGTAGTCGCTGGGCATTGAGTCTGACTCAACTTCACACCTTGCAAAACAGGCAAGAACCCCTTCTTGGACTGATCCATTTTGAACTTCTTTAAAATCTTATGAAGGTATGTGCTTTGTGAAAGTCCTATCAAGCGTCTCGATCTATCTCTATAGATCTATGAAAGCAGCTTCTCCTAGGTCCTTCATTAAAAAACTCTTGTTCAAATATTCCTTCATGTTTTCCAAAAGTTATATATTGTTTCCAATCAGCAATATGTCATCCACATATAATATTAGAAACGCTATAGAGCTCCCACTCACTTTCTTGAAAATGCAAGATTCTCCGGAAACTTGTATAAACCCAAACGCTTTGATCACCTCATCAAAGCGAAGATTCCAACTCCGAGATGCTTGCACCAGTCCATAAATGGATCGCTGGAATTTGCACACTTTGTTAGCATTCCCTGGATCGACAAAACCTTCCGATTGCATCATATACAACTCTTCCTTAAGGAAACCATTAAGGAATGTTGTTCTGACATCCATCTACCAGATTTCATAATCGAAAAATGCAGCTATTGCCAACATGATTCTGACGGACTTAAACATCACTACGGGTGAGAAAGTCTCATCATAGCCAACTCCTTGAACTTGTGAAAACCCCTTTGCAACAAGTCGAGCTTTATAGACGGTGACATTACCGTCCGTGTTCGTCTTCTTCTTGAAGATCCATTTATTTTGAATGGCTTTTCGCCCTTCAGGTAATACTTCCAAAGTCCATACTTTGTTTTAATACATGGATCCCATCTCGGATTTCATGGCCTCTAACCATTTGTCGGAATCCGGACCCACCATCGCTTCTCCATAGCTCGTAGGTTCACCGTTGTCGAACAACATGACCTCTAAGACAGGGTTGCCGTACCACTCAGGAGTTGTATGTACCCTTGTCGACCTACGAGGTTCGATAGTAACTTGATCCGAAGCTTCATGATCTTCATCATTAGCTTCCTCTTCAACTGACGTAGGTGCCACACAAACATCTTTCTGTGCTGCGCTACTCTCTGGTTGAAGTAAAGGTTCAACAACCTCATCAAGTTCTATCTTCCTCCAATTCAATTCTTTCGAGAGAAACTCTTTCTCGAGAAAGGACCCGTTCTTAGCGACAAACACTTTGCCTTCGGATCTGAGATAGAAGGTATACCCAACCATCTCTATTGGGTATCCTATGAAGACGCATTTGTCCGCTTTGGGTTCGAGCTTTTCTGGCTGAAGCCTTTTGACATAAGCATCGCAGCCCCAAACCTTAAGAAATGACAACTTACGTTTCTTGCCAAACCACAGTTCATACGGTGTCGTCTCCACGGACTTAGATGGTGCCCTATTTAAAGTGAATGCAGCTGTCTCTAACGCATAATCCCAAAATGATAGTGGCAGATCGGCAAGAGACATCATAGAACGCACCATATCCAATAGGGTATGATTACGACATTCGGACACACCATTACTCTGTGGTGTTCAAGGTGGTGTCAACTGTGAAACAATTCCACATTGTTTTAAGTGATTTCCAAACTCATAACGGTTTGCACGTGTCAAGTGATTTGAAATCAAGTGACTCCAAAATTCCATCAGCATGGAGTTTCTTCATGCACTTTACACCAATATGACCTAAGCGGCAGTGCCACAAGAAAGTGGTACTATCATTATCAACTCTACATCTTTTGGCATCAATTTTATGAACTTGTGTATCATCACTATCGAGATTTAATAAGAACAAACCTATCACAATGGGTGCATGACCATAAAATATATTACCCATATAAATAGAACAACCATTATTCTCTGATTTAAATGAGTAACCGTCTCGCATTAAACAAGATCCAGATATAATGTTCATGCTCAACACAGGCACTAAATAACAATTATTTAGATTCATCACTAATCCCGATGGTAATCAAAGAGTGAGCGTGCCGGCAGTGATCACATCAACCTTGGAACCATTTCCCACGTGCATCGTCACTTCGTCCTTCGCCAGCCTCCGTCTATTCCGTAGTTCCTGCTTTGAGTTGCAATTGTGACCAACCGAACCGGTATCAAATACCCAGGCACTACAACGAGAGTTGGTAAGGTACACATCAATAACATGTATATCACATATACCTTTGTAGACGTTGGCCCCCTTCTTGTCAGCCAGCTATTTGGGGTAGTTCCGCTTCCAGTGGCCAGTTCCCTTGCAATAGAAGCACTCAGTCTCCGGCTTGGGTCCAGCCTTGGGTTTCTTCATGGGAGGAGCAACTGCTTTGCCACCTTTCTTGAAGTTTCCCTTCTTTCCCTTTGTCGGTGCAACAAACCCCAGGCGTGTGTTGCCCGGACTGTACACAGGCTCAAGAGCAAGGTTGCAACATTCCAAGACGAGACCAAGCCGAAGGGATAGCTCTTTGAGAAATCAAAGGGTGGATCAAGAAGACCAAGACCAACCAAATGAGCAAGGTATCACTAAGGAAAAACCTCCCTTGCCGGGCAAGCGAGCCTGGCAGGGTCGAGGTCATCCAAAGGACAAGTCTCAAGACTCCCCCTGCAAGCTTGCCGGGGACACCGAGGGCGAACTATCCCGCCAAGGCGCCACCGCTCCACCTCACAGCAACCCAAGTCACCTATCGGTGCGGTGTCGAGCCCCCAAGTGATTAAGTGGCTGTTATTTGGCACATGGCAGCCATTTTCGAGGAAGATCAACCCTAAATGACACCCGTCCAGGAGACGTGTCACGCAGACAGGCGAAAAGGTGGCTGAATGGCGCGGCAAGGCTGCCGGGCTACACCCACGATGTGACACTAAGTGGTGCATTTAATGCGCCTGGTCCTGTCTGCAGAGTTAGGTATGATAGCACTGTTTGCTATCCAATCAGTACATAATGACTGATTTGCCATTGTGGTGACCCCTTGACCTATAAAAGGAGGGCTGTGGCAACCTTAGAAAGGATTCGGACCCTTGTACACTCATACGCGCGTAGCCGTTCTTGTCCCAAGCCAACCTTGCCGGGATAGAGCGCTGCGTCTCCACCATGGTCCTTCCATCAATCCACCAAAGCAGGAGTAGGGTTTTACACCTCGCGATGGCCCGAACCTGGGTAAAACCCGCTCATGTCATCGTTGTTGTGCTGCTCTACGCTCTCTGCTCTTTGTGCAATATGCTCTTCCCCTTGCCGAACCACAAGGGGCCGATGGTCCCATAGGTGGCCGCATTATACCATGACATCTTTGGCACGCCAGGTAGGGGGAGGCGCTTGCGCGAACCCGAGGGTGTAAGCAGCGCCACATCTTCATCATCGTTTTCTTCATCAATGGCTTCATCATCCATGGCGCCCAAGAAAAAGTCCGGTGCTACAGCTCACCCATCCACCTCGAAGGCCCCTTCGCATACGGCCCCTGATGCCGTGGGGGCTACGGAGGCACACGGGGACGTGGGCGCTGCGGGGGACGTGGCCGACGCAGGCAGCGGCGTCGCCATTCCCCCTGCGGTCGAAACAGGAGTGGGAGGCGCCGGAGAAGGACAGCGTCAACAGCATCCTGATACGTCTCCAACGTATCTATAATTTTTGATTGTTCCATGCTATTATATTATCTGTTTTGGATGTTTTATATGCATTAATATGTTATTTTATATTATTTTTGGGACTAACCTATTAACCTAGAGCCCAGTGCCAGTTCCTGTTTTTTCCTTGTTTTTGAATTTCGCAGAAAAGGAATATCAAACGGAGTCCAAACGGAATAAAACTTTCGCGATGATCTTTCTTGGACCAAAAGGAAACCAGAGGACTTGGAGTGCAAGTCAGAGAAGCCACGAGGCGGCCACAAGGACTGAGGGCGCGCCCAGGGGGTAGGGCACGCCCCCCACCCTTGTGGGCCCCTCGTGCACCTCCTGACCTAATTCTTTCGCCTATATATACTCTTATATGCCCAAACCACCAGAGGCATCCACGAAAAGACTTTTCCACCGCCGCAACCTTCTGTACCTGTGAGATCCCATCTAGGGGCCTTTTTCGGCGTCCTGCCGGAGGGGGATTTGATCACGGAGGGCTTCTACATCAACACCATTGCCCTTTCGATGAAGCGTGAGTAGTTTACCTCAGACCTACGGGTCCATAGCTAGTACCTAGATGGCTTCTTCTCTCTCTTTGATTCTCAATACCATGTTCTCCTCGATGTTCTTGGAGATCTATTCGATGTAATACTTTTTTTGCGGTGTGTTTGCCGAGATCCGATGAATTGTGGATTTATGATCAGCTTATCTATGAATATTATTTGAATCTTCTCTGAATTCTTTTTATGCATGATTTGATATCTTTGCAAGTCTCTTTGAACTATCGATTTGGTTTGGCCAACTAGATTGGTTTTTCTTGCAATGGGGGAAGTGCTTAGCTTTGGGTTCAATCTTGCGGTGTCCTTTCCCAGTGACAGTAGGGGCAACAAGGCACGTATTGTATTGTTGCCATCAAGGATAAAAAGATGGGGTTTTCATCATATTGCTTGAGTTAATTCCTCTACATCATGTCATCTTTCTTAATGCGTTACTTTGTTCTTCATGAACTTAATACTCTAGATGCAGGCAGGAGTCGGTCGATGTGTGGAGTAATAGTAGTAGATGCAGAATCGTTTCGGTCTACTTGACACGGACGTGATGCCTATATTTATGATCATTGCCTTAGATATCGTCATAACTTTGCGCTTTTCTATCAATTGCTCGGCAGTAATTTGTTCACCCATCGTATTATTTTCTATCTTGAGAGAAGCCTCTAGTGAAACCTATGGCCCCCGGGTCTATTTTCCATCATACAATCTTTTTACTTTCCAATCTACGAGTTTCCAATTTACTATTTGCAATATTTTACTTTCCAATCTATAAAACAAAAATACCAAAAATATATTTACTTTACCGTTTATCTATCTCTATCAGATCTCACTTTTGCGAGTAACCGAGAAGGGATTGACAACCCCTTATCGCGTTGGGTGCAAGTTTGGTGTTTGTTTGTGCAGGTATTCGGTGACTTGCGTGTTGTCTCCTACTGGATTGGTACCTTGGTTCTCAAAACTGAGGGAAATACTTACTCTACTTTGCTGCATCACCCTTTCCTCTTCAAGGGAAAAACCAATGCAAGCTCAAGAAGTAGCAGGAAGAATTTCTGGCGCCGTTGCCGGGGAGATTTACGCCAAGTCAAGAGTCAAGATTTGTCTCCCGTCAACTTGCCAATTTCTGGCGCCGTTGCCGGGGAGATCTATGCCAAGTCAAGACATACCAAGTACCCATCATAAACCCTCATCTCTTGCATTACATTATTCGCAATTTGCCTCTCGTTTTCCTCTCCCCCACTTCTAAAACGATTTTCAAAAATATTTGCCTTTTTGTTTGCCTTCTTTCTGTTCGATCTTTTGTTTGCTTGTGTTACCATGTGCCTTCTTTTTACTTGCATCTTCGCTTGCTAAGAGTTTATGGATCCTCATCCACTTGCTAATATTTTTAAGAGATCCAATTATGATGAACCAATTTCTAGTGATTTGAGTGCACTAGATTATCTTTATGAAGTTTTGCTTAAAATTCGTGAATCTGAAAATTGTGATGAAGTGTTAAAAGAAGAAATCTATGAAGTGATTCACGATAGCTCCTTGGATGAAAAGCATGATTGCAATGGTTCTACTATAAATTCTATTAATGTCAGCTGTGCTAATGATATGCAAAACCCTAAGCTTGGGGATGCTAGTTTTGCTAGGTCCACTACTTGTTGCAATGATCATGATTGGGGTGATTTTTCTTATGATCTTGAAAATTTATTTAAGCCTCATGATGAATATGTTTGCAATAATATTGAAAGTGGGTTTGGAAGAGTGTCAACTCTAGGTAATAATGATCCCACTACTTTGGAGTATGATCAATCTTATGAAATTTTTGATAAAAGTGGGCTTGGAGAGGTCATGACTTTATTTAATGATAATCCCACTATTTTGGAAGAGTGTAAACTTTGCATGCATGTGGATCATGTTGAGAATATTTTTTGTGATAGTTATATTGTTGAATTTGATTATGATCCTACATGTAATTATTATGAGAGAGGAAAATATGGTTGTACAAATTTTCATGTTACTAAATTACCTCTCGTTATGTTGAGATTGCTATTGTTTCTTTCCTCTTCCTTGCATATGCTAGATCTTGCTTGCCTTGCTAATTTATTTTCCTATAAAATTCCTATGCATAGGAATCATGTTAGAATTAGATTTGTTTGTCACATGTTTTATGATGCTCTCTTTGTGCCTCAATTATTATCTTTCATGTGAGCATCATCGAAATCTCAATGCCTAGTTAAGGGCGTTAAACAATAGCGCTTGTTGGGAGGCAACCCAATTTTATTTTTGTTTTTGCTTTTTGCTCCTGTTTTGCTTTGAATAATTCATCTAGCCTCTGGTTAGATGTGGTTTTGTGTTTTAATTAGTGTTTGTGCCAAGTAAGACCTTTAGGATGGCTTACGGTGATAGTTGATTTGATCTTGCTGAGAAACAGAAACTTTTGCGTCCAGTATCAGAATATTAATAATTCACTGGAGCATTGAAAAACCGTAATTTTTTTACACGTGATTTATATACAAATTTCCTATGTTGTACTAATTTTTCAGAATTTTTGGAGTTACAGAAGTATTAGAACAATTTGGATCTTTGCAGACTGTTCTGTTTTTGACAGATTCTGTTTTCTTTGTGTTGTTTGCTTATTTTGATAAATCTATGGGTAATACCGGGGGGTATGAACCATAGAAAAGTTGGAATACAGTAGATATTACACCAATATAAATAAATAATGAGTTCACAACAGTACCAAAAGTGGTGATTTATTTTCTTATACTAACGGAGCATATGAGATTTTCTGTTGAGTTTTGTGTTGTGAAGTTTTCAAGTTTTGGGTAAGGATTTGATGGACTATGGAATAAGGAGTGGCAAGAGCCTAAGCTTGGGGATGCCCAAGGCACCCCAAGGTAATATTCAATGACAATCAAGAGCCTAAGCTTGGGGATGCCCCGGAAGGCATCAGCTCTTTCGTCTTCATCTATCGGTAACTTTACTTGAGGCTATATTTTTATTCACCACATGATATGTGTTTTGCTTGGAGCGTCTTGTATGATTTGTGTCTTTGCTTTTTAGTTTGCCACAATCATCCTTTCTATACACACCTTTTGAGAGAGACACGCATGAATCGTGATTTATTAGAATACTCTTTGTGCTTCACTTATATCTTTTGAGCTAGGCAATTTTGCTCTAGTGCTTCACTTATATCTTTTTAGAGCACGGTGGTGGCTTTATTTTATAGAAATTGATGAACTCTCATGCTTCACTTATATTATTTTTTAGAGTCCTAAAACAGCATGGTAATTTGCTTTGGTTATAAATTTAGTCCTAATATGATAGGCATCCAAGAGGGATATAATAAAAACTTTCATATAAAGTGCATTGAATACTATGAGAAGTTTGATTCCTTATGATTGTTTTGAGATATGAAGATAGTGATATTAGAGTCATGCTAGTGAGTAGTTGTGAATTTGAGAAATACTTGTGTTGAGGTTTGTGAGTCCCGTAGCATGCACGTATGGTGAACCGTTATGTAACGAAGTTGAAGCATGAGATATTTTTTTGATTGTCATCCTTTGTGTGGAAGTCGGGATTGCGCGATGGTTAACTCCTACCAACCCTTCCCCTAGGAGCATGCGTCTAGTACTTTGTTTCGATGACTAATAGATTTTTGCAATAAGTATGTGAGTTCTTTATGACTAATGTTGAGTCCATGGATTATACGCACTCTCACCCTTCCACCATTGCTAGCCTCTCTAGTGCCGCGCAATTTTCGCCGGTACCATAAACCCACCATATACCTTCCTCAAAACAGCCACCATACCTACCTATTATGGCATTTCCATAGCCATTCCGAGATATATTTCCATGCAACTTTCCACCGTTCCGTTTATTATGACACGCATCATCATTGTCATATTGCTTTGCACGATCATGTAGTTGACATCGTATTTGTGGCAAAGCCACCGTTCATAATTCTTTCATACATGTCACTCTTGATTCATTGCACATCCCGGTACACCGCCGGAGGCATTCATATAGAGTCATATTTTGTTCTAGTATCGAGTTGTAATTTTTGAGTTGTAAGTAAATAGAAGTATGATGATTTTCATTATTAGAGCATTGTCCCATGTGAGAAAGAAAAAAAAAGAGAAAAGAAAGAAAGAAAAAAAGAGAAGAAAGAAAAAAAAGAAAAAAAAGAAAGAAAGAAAAAGAGAAAGAAAAAAAAGGAAAAAATGAGAGAAAAAGAGAGAAGGGGCAATGTTACTATCCTTTTTCCATACTTGTGCTTCAAAGTAGCACCATGATCTTCATGATAGAGAGTCTCCTATGTTGTCACTTTCATATACTAGTGGAATTTTTTTTCATTATAGAACTTGGCTTGTATATTCCAACGATGGGCTTCCTCAAATTGCCCTAGGTCTTCATGAGCAAGCAAGTTGGACGCACACCCACTTAGTTTTCTTTTTGAGCTTTCATAAACTTATAGCTCTAGTGCATCCATTGCATGGCAATCCCTACTCACTCACATTGATATCTATTGATGGGCATCTCCATAGCCCGTTGATATGCCTAGTTGATGTGAGACTATCTCCCTCTTTTTGTGTTCTCCACAACCACCTTCTATTCCACCTATAGTGCTATGTCCATGGCTCACGCTCATGTATTGCGTGAAAGTTGAAAAAGTTTGAGAATACTAAAGTATGAAACAATTGCTTGGCTGAAACCGGGGTTGTGCATGATTTGAGTATTTTGTGTGGTGAAAATGGAGCATAGCCAGACTATATGATTTTGTAGGGATAAGCTTTCTTTGGCCATGTTATTTTGAGAAGACATAATTACCTTGTTAGTATGCTTGAAGTATTATTGTTTTTATGTCAATATAAAACTTTTGTTTTGAATCATACGGATCTGAACATTCATGCCACAATAAAGAAATTACATGGATAAATATGTTAGGTAGCATTCCACATCAAAAAATTTGTTTTTATCATTTACCTACTCGAGGACGAGCAGGAATTAAGCTTGGGGATGCTTGATACGTCTCCAACGTATCTATAATTTTTGATTGTTCCATGCTATTATATTATCTGTTTTGGATGTTTTATATGCATTAATATGCTATTTTATATTATTTTTGGGACTAACCTATTAACCTAGAGCCTAGTGCCAGTTCCTGTTTTTTCCTTGTTTTTTAGTTTCACAGAAAAGGAATACCAAACGGAGTCCAAACGGAATAAAACTTTCGCGATGATCTTTCATGGACCAAAAGGAAACCAGAGGACTTGGAGTGCAAGTCAGAGAAGCCACGAGGCGGCCACAAGGACGGAGGGTGCGCCCAAGGGGTAGGGCGCGCCCCCCCACCCTTGTGGGCCCCTCGTGCACCTCCTGACCTAATTCTTTCGCCTATATATACTCTTATATGCCCAAACCACCAGAGGCATCCACGAAAAGACTTTTCCACCACCGCAACCTTCTGTACCCGTGAGATCCCATCTAGGGGCCTTTTCCGGCGTCCTGCCGGAGGGGGATTCGATCACGGAGGGCTTCTACATCAACACCATTGCCCGTCCGATGAAGCGTGAGTAGTTTACCTCAGACCTACGGGTCCATAGCTAGTAGCTAGATGGCTTCTTCTCTCTCTTTGATTCTCAATACCACGTTCTTCTCGATGTTCTTGGAGATCTATTCGATGTAATACTTTTTTTGCGGTGTGTTTACCGAGATCCGATGAATTGTGGATTTATGATCAGCTTATCTATGAATATTATTTGAATCTTCTCTGAATTCTTTTATGCATGATTTGATATCTTTGTGAGTCTCTTCGAACTATCGATTTGGTTTGGCCAACTAGATTGGTTTTTCTTGCAATGGGAGAAGTGCTTAGCTTTGGGTTCAATCTTGTGGTGTCCTTTCCCAGTGATAGTAGGGGTAGCAAGGCACGTATTGTATTGTTGCCATCGAGGATAAAAAGATGGGGTTTTCATCATATTGCTTGAGTTAATTCCTCTACATCATGTCATCTTTCTTAATGCGTTACTCTGTTCTTCATGAACTTAATACTCTAGATGCAGGCAGGAGTCGGTCGATGTGTGGAGTAATAGTAGTAGATGCAGAATCGTTTCGGTCTACTTGACACGGACGTGATGCCTATATTCATGATCATTGCCTTAGATATCGTCATAACTTTGCGCTTTTCTATCAATTGCTCGGCAGTAATTTGTTCACCCACCGTATTATTTTCTAACTTGAGAGAAGCCTCTAGTGAAACCTATGGCCCCCGGGTCTATTTTCCATCATACAATCTTTTTACTTTCCAATCTACGAGTTTCCGATTTAGTATTTGCAATCTTTTACTTTCCAATCTATAAAAAAAATACCAAAAAAATATTTACTTTACCGTTTATCTATCTCTATCAGATCTCACTTTTGCGAGTAACCGAGAAGGGATTGACAACCCCTTATCGCGTTGGGTGCAAGTTTGGTGTTTGTTTGTGCAGGTATTCGGTGACTTGCGTGTTGTCTCCTACTTGATTGATACCTTGGTTCTCAAAACTGAGGGAAATACTTACTCTACTTTGCTGCATCACCCTTTCCTCCTCAAGGGAAAAACCAACGCAAGCTCAAGAAGTAGCACATCCCAACGGCCATGCTCCACAAGATGCGGGTGGAGAGATTATTCCATCTCCACCTCTCCGCCCCACTGAGGAACGCAGCCACAGCGATGGCGCTCGCTCTGGGGTGAACCGCAACCCTCTGGCCGCCCACGCTGCGGGTGCGGCTACAGGGCACGCGCCACCCCCAGGACAAGCTAGCCAAGACGGTGCGCCGAATGGGGCCGCCAATCCCCAAACGCATCCACCTCGTCACCATGCTACCCTGGCGACCGGGTCACGGCAACGAGAGCACAACGCCGTCACTACCGGCACCGTCAGAAGCCAGGCGACGTCGCGATCTACATCGTCGTCTATGCCGAGCACCGCTTCGGAAGCTATGGCGTGGGCCCAACTCCTGTTGAGATTTCCACCGGCGGCCGATCAGATGGATGAGTGGAGAGCCACAATTCAGAACTTGATTGGTTTCGCTGAGGCGGGAGGATCATAGTGGGGAGGCCCACCACAGCCTCCACAAGCGGCGATGACAGCCCGAGCTGCAGGCCGTACCGAAGGGGCCACCCCCACAGTGCAACCCCCCCCCCCCCGCGGCAGCCAGCGCAGGGGCCACAGCCAGAGCCACGCGGCCAAGAACCCGACAACGTATCGATGGCTTCGTCTGATCCCCGGGCACGTCGAGACCAGCGACGAGTCCTGGAAGACGGGCAGAGGGAGGACGCGCGCGTCACCATCAAACGACGTTGCGAAACCCGCCGCCAGTCTGATAGGCGCAATGGCCCCGACGTCGATGAGCCCGTGCCCGGTGGAGACGGATACCTGCCTTTCGAGGTTGGGTGCCCCGCCTTCACTCGTGAGCTGCGGCAAGTCCGTTGGCCATCTGCCCGTATGTTCAAGCCAGAGATACCAGAAAAGTACGATGGAAGATTGAACCCGGCAGAGTTCTTGAGCATCTACACCATTGCTGTTCAAGCCGCCGGAGGAAGAGATGAGAAGGTATTCGCCAACTACTTCCCTTTGGCACTCAAGCCAAATGTGAGGTCGTGGTTGATGCACTTGCCAGAAAACTCCATCTCGACCTGGGCCGACCTGTGCCATGAATTTGTTGGCGCCTTCACGGGCGGCCATCAAGGACCAGGGTGGCCCAGCGACTTGCAGCTCCTCCCACAGAAGGAAGGAGAGAGTTTGCAGAAATACATGCGGAGGTTCAGCCGGGCACAGGAACATTCGGGACATCCACCCGGCAGCTGTGATAGCTGCATTCCAGTCCAACGTACGCAACCGCAGGATACATTCCAAGATGAATGTCCTGTTGCCCAAGACTGTGAATGAGTTGTACACTTTGGCGGATAAGTGTGCCCGAACAGAGGAGGGGAGGCATCTCCCCGGTGAAGAAGATGGCGTCGATGTTGACTCGGAGGACGACGACGACGCCACCAATCAGAAGAAGAAGAACAAGAAATGCAACAAGAAGCGCAAGGATACGGCAGTGCTAGCTGTTGAAGGATCGAGTACTCCTAGTACCAGCAAGAAGGCCAAAACCGAGGCTCCCGGCAAGGAAGTTGCCACGTGCGCTGATTGCAGGGGAGCCGCGGCTGCCGAGAAGGCTGGGAAGCCTGACGGGCCGTATTGCAAGATCCATCAGACTGAAGGCCACGATCTTCAAGAGTGTCATCAGGTTGAGCAACTCGTCAAGAAGCAGAAGGCTGAGTATGAGAAGCATGACAAAGAGAGAGATCAAGATGGCATTGGCGGGAAGGGCCGAGGCGGCAGAGGAGGTCGCCCCGGCAAGGCCCCTCAGTATCAAGGGAAACCTACCAGAGGCCGTGAGAAGAAGGAATGCGATGACGAGAGTGATGAAGGAGATGAAGAGGAAACCAGTGAGCAGGAGTTCCAGAAGCCTACTGATGCCCTATGCATTGACGGAGGTGCATCTTTGCATTCCTCTCACCGCCAGCTTAAACAGTGGGCGTGTGAGGTCAATGCCGTGGAGCCAGCGGCAGATTCTCAGAAGCCACTCAAGTGGTCCTGCACGCCCATCATCTTTGATGAGGAGGATCACCCTGACCGCACCACCGCGGTAGGGTGTTTGCCGTTGTTGGTTTCACCAACAATCCGCAACCTCAAAGTCACAAAGATGTTGGTTGACGGCGGGGCCGGGTTGAATTTGATTTCTCCCAAGGTCATCAGCAAGCTCCAGATAGCAGATGAAGAGCTCAAAGTTACTGGTACTTTCCAAGGGATCAACCCCGGCAGAAGTAGTCCTAAGGGGAAGATCACACTGCTGGTAATGTTTGGGGGGAGTTAAACTACCGGACTGAGAAGATCGTGTTTGATGTGGTTGACCTCCCCCTGCCATACAATGGAATCCTTGGTCGTCCAGCCCTGGCAAAATTCATGGCGGCATCCCACTATGCCTACAACACGCTGAAGGTGCCAGGGCCGATGGGCGTCATTTCCATTCCATCAGACAAAAGGGACGCAATTATATGCGTGGATAAGACGTACCGAGAAGCAGTCACTGCAGAGGCCGTGGAAGTTACCGCTCCTGCCAAGGAAAGCAAGAAAGGGAAGAAAGCTAGCAAGGATGCCAGCAAAGAATCCGGGAAGCGCGCCTCTTCGGAGTGTGCTGCACCTGTTGATGACTTGCCAGAGAATTCCAATAGCAAGAGATCAAAGGTTGCTACGCCTGCTGTGAAGAAAGTCCTGACAGGGCTGGTTGGTGCTGATGGTACATTTACTATCAGCTCCACCCTCCATGACAAATAGGAAAGCGCGCTCGTTGCCTTCCTGCGGGCGAATGTCGATGTGTTTGCTTGGCAACCATCTGACATCCCCGATGTTCCCAGGGAGGTAATCGAGCACCACCTTGCTATCTACCCACATGCCCGGCCCGTCAAACAGAAGGTCCGAAAGCAAGCTTTGGAGCGGCAGCAGTTTATTGCCGAAGAGATCAAGAAACTCGAAGCTGCTGGGTTGGTCAGAGGGGTATTGCATCCAACTTGGTTGGCGAATCCAGTGGTGGTGCACAAGGCGAATGGGAAGTGGAGGCTTTGCATAGATTTCACAAATCTGAATAAAGCATGCCCGAAGGACCCATTCCCCTTGCCGCGCATCAATCAGATTGTGGATTCCACCTCTGGATGCGACCTGCTTTCCTTCTTGGATGCCTACTCCGGGTACCACCAGATTTTCATGTCCAAGGAAGATGAAGAGAAGACCGCGTTCATAACCCCATGTGGCACGTACTGTTTTGTACGGATGCCCTTTGGGTTAAAAAGCGCTGGATCCACTTTTGCAAGAGCAGTGCAAATTGGTTTTGAGTCACAGCTGCATAGGAATATTGAAGCTTACATGGATGACATAGTGGTCAAAACCAAACACAAATCAACCCTCATTCAGGACCTGGAAGAGACCTTTGTGAATCTTCGCAAGATCAACTTGAAGCTGAACCTAGAGAAGTGTGTGTTTGGCATTCCTTCCGGCAAGCTACTTGGCTTCTTCGTGTCCCACCGGGGGATAGAGGCTAACCCCGACAAGATCAAGGCGATTGAGCAGATTCAAGCACCCAAGACAGTTAAAGATGTGAAGCATTTGACTGGATGCATTGCTGCACTGAGCAGGTTCATTTCCAAGTCTGCCGAGCGCGCTTTGCCATTTTTCAAAATCTTGAAGAAGGCAGGGCCCGTGGAGTGGACCCCGGAGGTGGACGCTGCGCTGCAAGATTCGAAGACCTACCTTTCCTCTGCTCCCACCCTAGTCGCTCCTAAACCACAAGAGCCGTTGCTGCTATACCTAGCGGCAACCAAACAAGTGGTTAGTGCAGCACTGGTGGCCCAACGGGAAGTAGATGAAGGAGCCGCCACAGCAACCATCCCCTCCGGAGAGAAAAGTGAACTCGTCCCAGCAAGTTCAGGAACAGATCAGAACAAAGAAGAGCAGGGCAGCGGAGACAATTTCGGAATAGCGGCAAGGAAGAAGGTGGTGCAGCGGCCAGTGTACTTTGTCAGTTCCCTACTGCAGGGGGCTAGATCAAGGTACTCTGGCATGCAAAAGTTGATCTTTGACCTCATCATGGCCTCAAGGAAACTGCACCACTACTTCCAAGCCCACGAAATCACGGTTGTTACCCGCTTCCCCTTGCAACGCATACTGAGGAATCCTGAGGCCACTGGCAGAATAGTGGAATGGGCTTTGGAGTTATCAAGCTTTGGTTTGAAGTTTGAGAGCACATCAACTATTCAGAGCAGAGCATTGACGGAGTTTATTGCAGAATGGACACCAACTCCGGATGAAGAGACACCGGAGACAATTGTCCCTGGCAGGGAAGCACCCCAAGATTGGATCATGTACTTTGATGGTGCCTTCTCCCTACAAGGTGCGGAAGCTGGCGTGCTTCTCATCGCATCCACTGGGGAGCACCTCAAGTAGGTGGTTCAAATGCATTTCCCCCGGGAGAAGGCTACCAACAACACCGCAGAATATGAAGGACTCCTTGTCGGGCTCAGGATCACAACAGAACTGGGAATCAAGAAGTTGATCATTTGTGGAGACTCACAACTTGTGGTGAGGCAAGTAAACAAGGATTATCAAAGTCCATTGATGGAGGCATATGTGGAGGAAGTGAGAAAGCTGGAGGAGCGCTTTGATGGATTGCAAACAGAGCACATATCCCGTGCGGAAAACAGCATTGCTGATCATCTGTCAAAGTGCGCTGCGCAAAAGCTTCCTGTGGAACCAAGGACTTTTGTTTCCCACCTGACTCAGCCCTCCGTATCCCCGGCAACAATGGCCAGAAAGAGGAGAAAACTAGACTCTGGCAAGCCTCTCCTGGCAGAGCTTCCCGAAGCCCCCGGCAGAGAGGTTGGTAGGAACAACTCCACTTCGCTTAGCAAGCAGCACCCTCCCGCCGAACGTCCAATTCTCGTGGTTGAGGCATGCGCTCCCACGAACAAGGAGGTGCCACTGATCCTTGTTGTCGAGCCTCAGGCTCCAACTTGGGCACGGCACATAGTCCGTTGCCTCCAAATTAACAGGAGAACTTCCTGAAGAGCAAGAAGAAGCTAAAGTAGCCTGGAGGGCCAGTATGTATCAGTTCGTCGATGACGTACTATACAGAAGGAGGCCCAACGGTGTGAAATTAAAGTGCGTTTACCGGGAAGAAGGGAAGGAACTGTTGGCGGAGATACACAAAGGCATGTGCGGCTCCCATATTGGATCAAGGGCCCTGGTCGGAAAGGCTTTCCGGCAAGGTTTCTACTGGCCCATGGCCCTCCAAGATGCAATCGAGCTAGTCACCAGATGTGAAGTCTGCCAGTTCCACTCCAAAAATATCCATCAACCTGCTCAAGCTCTCCAGACGATCCCTTTGTCATGGCCCTTTTCGGTCTGGGGGTTCGACATCTTGGGCCCCTTGCCCTGCGCTATCGGGGGCTTTGAGTTCTTGTACGTCGCCATCGACAAGTTCACAAAGTGGCCGAAAGTGAGGCCCATCAGGAAGGTGACCGCACAGTCAGCTATCAAGTTCTTGAAAGGATTGGTGTGCCATTTTGGAGTACCCGCTAGAGTCATCACTGACAATGGCAGCCAATTCACAAGTCGCGCCTTCATGCAATAAGTTCATGCCCTCGGAAGCAAGATCTCATTTGCCTCTATTGCTCATCCCAGAAGCAACGGACAAGCTGAGAGGGCGAACGCTGAAGTGCTGCGAGGACTCAAGACAAGAACATTTGATAAGCTACAGAAGTGTGGCAGGCGATGGATCGATGAGCTGCCGATGGTTCTTTGGTCCCTCAGTACGACACCAAATCGAGCTACCGGCCAGACTCCCTTCTCCCTAGTCTATGGGGCAGAAGCAGTGATCCCGACAGAACTCATATACGGATCACCTCGAGTACTTGCCTATGATGAAGTAGCGCTAGAATAGCACCGGCGTGACGACGCTGTGCTACTTGAGGAGAACCGTCTCCGGGCTGCTACGCGTGCTGCACGCTACCAGCAAGCCCTGCGTCGCTATCACAGCTGCAGGGTTCATGCCCGGAGCTTTGAGGAAGGCGACCTTGTCCTTAGGCGTATTCAGTCCGTCAATGGTGCAAACAAGTTGACGCCGAAGTGGGAAGGCCCTTACCGGGTAGTACGAGTCACCAGACCCGGCGCAGTCCGTCAGGAGACCGGAGATGGCATTCAGCTGCAAAACTCATGGAACATTGAGCATCTCCGTAAGTTCTACCCGTAAGGCGTGGCTGTCGGGCCCTGCCCGGCAGCCACCCTTTTGTATAAGCCTTGCCAATGTTGCATGTAACCCTTTGTACAAAGCCAGGTGCAGACCCTGAGCAACAGATGAATAAACAAAGCACTGGTGGGTCCTATAACTTGCATGCATGCATAAGCATAACATGAGCATAGCATGATCATGTAGATCAGGGCACATGTAGCATCGTTTTCCTCTGCACTAAGCTGCAGGGTTCTTGCCGTGGACCTGGTCTCGAAGAGAAGAAATGAAGACAAGCCTACATATCAGTCCCCGACAAGCCAAGCAGATAAGTTATTTCTTGTCCATACATGTTCTGTAAGGTGAAAACTTGTGCATATGAAAACCTCGTCACCTTCGAAGCATGGGTGCTCCCGTCCTGCTTCCCGAACGTTGCTTCGGTCAGGGTGGTTGTAGTGGCCTTTGACGGAGGGGGTTCGACGAGGGGCTGGTCCCTTTCCATGGTTTTGTGCTCGGCAGGCCAAGCCCCGCGGCAACAAACGAAAGGTATCGGCAAGATAGCTTGCCGGAGAAAACTTGTTTACTTAACGTATAGAGGCATCTCGCCTCTGCATGGACATGACACATGCACAAGTACCCGTCAAGGCTTGTCTTTTTCATTAATATGCGATAAGCAAGTACATATCTTACAGGACACAAACATGGATAAAGAAGATTACATTATTTAGACTAAAGTTTGGCAAATGCCTACATATTTTAGACTGAAAAAAGATAAGTGCCCCGTAATCCCTTTCTTGTCCCTCTCCTCCTAGGAACTACCGCGGGAGGCGAAGAGGGAAAAAGGGGTGCCTGGGCAGAAGCCCAGCCTGACCCCATCAGGCCCCATGAAAAGGAGCCTGACAAGATCGAGAGGGCGCGGGCGAAGGTGATGGTAAAGAGACTGGCGGAGACGAGCCCCTGGCCACCACCACCAGGGCCAGCAGGATGCGGCAGGGCGAACAAAGCCGTAGCCCACGAGGAAGCCTGCCGGGGCCCAGTTGGAAGGCCGCTGGAGGAGCCGGAGACACCATCCACACCTCCACATCCAACTCCCCAGAAAATCGCCTTGCCGGAGAGGAGATGCAGGTGCAGATGATGGTGCTGCCACCTGACGGTGACTGTGCGGCTGGTGTTCAGCCGGAGTCAGAGCCGCTGTCCTCTCCGTTGGCGCCGTCGTCATCGTTGTCATTGTCCTCCTCGTCGCTGTCGCTCGAGGAGGAGCCTTTGTTGTCGGTCGAGCTCTCCGCGCAGCACCCTAAGCGAGCACCCGAGCGTCCGAAGACCTTGACGGAGAGCAGGGTGGCGTCCTTTAACTTGAAATGAAGGACGTGCCCGGCCGCCAAGCTATGGGCACGAGCAAAAGTCTTCCAACCATGCCGGAGAAGCATGACATGAGGGGCGGGGAACTCCACGTCCGCTCGCATGCTGCCATTACAACAGTCTCTCATGTGCAGCCTCAACCCCGGCAGCTGCTCGATCTCCATCACTCTTGCGAATGGAGTAGGAAGCCGTAGGCGGCTGCGCGGGGGTCCTCGCAGCTTGACGATGAACTCCAGCGGCTAGTTCCCCACGTGGCCTTCATTAGGATCTTGAGCAGCAGGAGGAGGGGCGATAAAAGCCCCACCTCGTCCTCCTCGGCCCCGAGCGCCGCGATGACCACGACCTCGTCCTCTCCCACCTCCCCTCGCGAAAGGCTCCGCGTCCGTGTCCCCAAGGGGAGGAGGGAGGCGCTGTCGAGCAGAAGCCCTAGTCGCCACTATTGGAGTACCGCTGCGCCCTCTTCCCCTCACCATGATGAAGGAGCAATGTCAGAAGAAAGAAGGAGGGGATGGGTGTGAGCCAGCACCTCTCCCGCGTCCCCTTTTTATAGGCAAACAGGGCCGGGGACTGGCTCCTCACTCAGGAGAGGCAACCGCCCCTCTCTGCCAATCCGGCTCCCCCGCACCATCAGCAGCCCATGGAGTCAAGGCCGACCCCCTGCGCCAATCCATGGCGCCTGGCTTTCTGCCATGGCACTCATTTTCGCGCTCCCCGCGCCCGCCACCAACCCTGTGCAATGCATGCAGCATACGTGGCGGAAACGCCAGAAGCGGAGAAGCTAGTGGAATGGCAGTTACCGCCCAGTGAATGTGGGCATGGGTAGCCCACGGATCGTGGCTCGTAGCTCCCTCATAACGTCTTACACGACGCGTGGAAAAGCCGGAAACTGACTCAAGCACAGGTTAATGTAGAAGCGAAGAATATCTCAAAGGATGGGCTACCACAACCCCCTCGCCTGTGTGCTAGACAGGGCCTACCCCGACGACGCTCGGCAACGCGTTCGGGCCAGGCCCGGGGGCTCCTGTCGGTGCAACAAACCCCAGGCATGTGTTGCCCGTACTGTACACAGGCTCAAGAGCAAGGTTGCAACATTCCAAGACGAGACCAAACCGAAGAGATAGCTCTTTGAGAAATCAAAGGGCGGATCAAGAAGACCAAGACCAACAAAATGAGCAAGATATCACTGAGGAAAAACATCCCTTGCCGGGCAGGCAAGCCTGGCGGGGTCGAGGTCATCCAAAGGACAAGTCTCAAGACTCTCCCGGCAAGTTGCCGAGGACGCCAAGGGCGAACTATCCCGCCAAGGCGCCACCGCTCCACCTCACAGCAACACAAGTCACCTATCGGTGCGGTATCGAGCCCCCAAGTGATTAAGTGGCTGTTATTTGGCACGTGGCGGCCATTTCTGAGGAAGATCACCCCTAAATGACACCCATCCAGGAGACGTGTCACGCAGACAGGTGAGAAGGTGGCTGAATGGTGCGGCAAGGCTACCGGGCTACACCCACGATGTGACACTAAGCGGTGCATTTATTGCACCTGGTCCTGTCTATAGAGTTAGGTATGATAGCACTGTTTGCTATCCAATCAGTACGTAATGACTGATTTGCCATTGTGGTGACCCCTTGACCTATAAAAGGAGGGCCGTGGCAACCTTAGAAAGGATTCGGACCCCTGTACACTCATACGTGCGTAGCCGTTCTTGTCCCAAGGCAACCTTGCCGGGCTAGAGCGTTGCGTCTCCACCACGGTCCTTCCATCAATCCACCAAAGCAGGAGTAGGGTTTTACGCCTCGCGGCGGCCTGAACCTGGGTAAAAACCACTCATGTCATCGCTGCCGTGCTGCTCTATGCTCTCTGCTCTTTGTGCAATGTGCTCTTCCCCCTTGCCGAACCACAAGGGGCCGATGGTCCCATAGGTGGCCATTTTATACCATGACACCCTTGCCTTTCTTGAAACTAGTGGTTTATTCACCATCAACACTTGATGATCCTTCTGGATGTCTGACTCAGTGACTTTCAGCATCGCAAACAGCTCGGAGACTGACTTGTTCATCCCTTGCATGTTATAGTTCAACACAAAGCTCTTGTAGCTAGGTGGTAGCGATTGAAGAACTCTGTTAGTGATAGCCTCTGGCGGGAGCTCAACTCCCAACTCAGCCAGACAATTGTAGTACCCAGACATTCTGAGTATGTGCTCACTGACAGACCCGTTCTCCTCCATCTTACAGGCATAGAACTTATCGGAGGTCTCATACCTCTCGATCCGGGCATTCTTCTCAAAGATAAACTTCAACTCCTAGAACATCTCATATGCTCCATGACGTTCAAAACGCTTTTGAAGTCCCTGCTCTAAGCCATACAGCATGGCACACTAAACTATTGAGTAGTCATCAACACGCGACTGCCAGGCATTCACAACATCCACAGTCGCTGGAGGGGGTGGCGCACCAAGCGGTGCATCAAGGACATAAGATGTTTGGGCAGCCGTGAGGATAATCCTCAGATTGTGGGCCCAGTCTACAAAGTTGCTGGACATAAGACTTTTGGGCAGCCGTGAGGATAATCCTCAGATTGCGGGCCCAGTCTACAAAGTTGCTTCCATCATCTTTCAGCTTAACTTTCTCTAGGAACGCATTGAAATTCAGGGGGAGCTACTGCGCGAGCCATTGATCTACAACATAATTTGCAAAGAGAGTTTAGACTATTGTTCATGATAAATGAGTTCAATTAATCATATTACCTAAAGAACTCCCACTCAAATCAACATCCCTCCAGTTGTCTGAGTGTAACACGATCCAAATTCACCAACCCAAGTCCAATCATCACGTGAGATGAGGTGGTTTCAATGGTGAACATCTCTATGTTGATCATATCTACTATATGACTCCTGTTCGACCTTTCGGTCTCTTGTGTTCTGAGGCCATGTCTGTACATGCTAGGCTCATCAAGTTTAACCCAAGTGTTCCGCATGTGCAAAACTGGCTTGCACCCGTTGTATGCGAACGTAGAGTCTATCACACCCGATCATCAAGTGGTGCTTCGAAACGACGAACTTTCGCAATGGTGCACACTTGGAGAGAACACAATTTTTATCTTGAAATTTTAGTGAGGAATCACCTTATAATGCTACCGTCGTCCTAAGCAAAATAAGATGCATAAAAGGATTAACATCACATGCAAATCATAAGTGACATGATATGGCCATTGTCGGTGTCAAAACCGGCAGACCTCGGGGTAGGGGGTCCCGAGCTGTGGATTCTCGGATCAATGGTAACAGGGACGAAGGAGACAATGTTTTACCCAGGTTCGGGCCCTCTTGATGGAGGTAAAACCCTATGTCCTGCTCTTGTTTATATTGATGATGGGGTATCGAGTACAGAGTTGATCTACCTCGAGATCATGAGTTGTGGTCTAAACCCTAGGGGTGTGATGATGAATGTCATAATGATCTATTGACTAGCCTAGCCTCGGCTTATATAATGTACCAGAGACCTAGGATAACAAGAGTCCTAGTCGGCTACATTGGTGGAGAGGAGTCCTTGTCTTGATCACCAAGTCTTGCGAAATCTTCCTTGTATGCGGCATGGGCTATCCGAAGTGGCCCATGAGAGAACCGCCATGGGGGTCCTCGGCCCGATCCAGCTGGTCGGGAGACGACGTGGTGAGTACCCCCTAGTCCAAGACACCGTCAGTAGCCCCCTGAACCAGTCTTCAAGTTGGGGATGCTCCTCGATTCTTCCGAACTGTTCTTCATCTTCGGTCGTCGGTCTTGAAAACTGGTTCAACAAATCTTCCCATCTTTGATCTTGAGGATCGCCAAGGAGAATCTGAAGAGTTTATACGTCGGGTATCCGAGGAGCCCTTTAAGTTCTCGGCCTTTATCAATGCCTTGTTATTTTTATGCCACACCTCGGGCTTGAAGTGTTTCCCGTGCGGTGGTGTCCTCTCGCGTCCGAGCTCCAACGCCGGACTGTGTCCAAGCTCCAACACCGAACTGCATCCGAGGTGTCTTTTTGCAGCCAAGCTCCAACGCCGGACTACATCCGTGCTCCAACGACGGACTATATCCGAGCTCCAACGCCGGACTGTATCCGAGCTCCAACGCCGAACCATATCCGAGGTGTCATAGATCACCTTCGTTCAAAAAAGTCAAAGGAGTTTAGCCGAGCTTTAATGCCGAAAATGCCCTCTATGGAGCCAACCATTTGTATCCGAGCTTTATGCCAGACTACATCCGAGGTGGTGCACTACCTCGGCCGTGGGCTGATTGTTTGCGGATTTTATTTCCTATTTGGTGCAATTTATTTGCTCGCGAGATGTATAGCCAGTAGCCCTCAAGGTGTGTGTCGGCCCAAAATCCGAGATGCACCTGAAGGAAAATATGAAACCACTGATCCCAGTAGCCCCTGAGACTCAGGTCGATTTGCAAAATCGGCCTGAGGATCAACTCCTAGCTCAGCAGCATACGTAGGAATAGAAACATAGTGTAATATATAAGAGGAGATAGTGATCGGCAGACGGGCCCTTGAGAGAGGGTCTTGAGAAGTCGCCGTAATATACTAGCTTGATGCCGGATAGGTCCTAGATGGTACCAATTGTTGTCTGAAGACGCGTTTGCCCATAGCTCGGTCAAGCCGAACACTGGGCATTTTAAATTTTCTGCATTGAATAGGCAATGCAGTAGCCCCCGAGCCACTGGTCGGGTGGTAACACCAGATCAGGGGATCGATGTACCCCTTTAATGGCTTTTAAGTGAGAAGCGCGAAGCCAGTAGCCCCCGAGCCATAATTTGGGCAAGGGTGGCCGAATTAAGGATCAATATTCAGAGTAAACTGACTTTAATCACAATTTATGTGTAATGATTCTATGTATCCAAGTACTCTACATCATTAATGCTTGGATCCGCATTGTATAAAACTTTGTTGACCGGCCATCGGCTTCAACCTCCTCAGCCAGTAGCCAGGGAGTGTTTGTCCTACTTTATAAAGCCTTTATAAGGGCAAAGATTTACGGAAAATAAGGCAATTTGGCCATACGGTTTTATAAACAAAGGTACACGGAGAGGTATGTTATATTACTCTTTAACGTAAGAAACATCTTCCAAAGAAAATAGTCCTGCTATCGGTTCCTTTCTTTGGGTTGTCATGATGATCATGAAACCTCACCTCCGATCAATGTGCGAGGAAAATAGTGAGGATTTAGTTCGAGGAAAGTTCCCGAACTCTATGGTCTAAATGAATCGAAATTTTCACTTCCGTCGTTGACGACCAATTATATTCTTTAAGATAGCCAGCTTTCGGCTTCACCCAGTTTGAGGTACTAACCCGGATGACCCGGAAGTAACAATCACAGAGGTGCTTCCTTTACCGCCTAGCCAAACAATCGGGAACGTAGGGGTAAGCACAGGAGCCAGGCAACCCAGCTTGGCCAAAATCTTAAGTCAAATTGATGCATATTTACGGCTTTATAACGATAATGACGGAAGGCAGCGCTCGTATAGTGAATACAAACGCTGATGATATATATTTTTATTTTGACTCCGTTGCGACCGCTTATAATCTAAAAGTGGCCCATCGTCGGCTTCTACCCCTTTGTAGATGCTACGCGGGGTGTTTCCGTACTAACAAGACAACCCTTAGCCGACGTCTCGGTGCCCAGAGGCAGTTGTGTTAGCGGAAACAAGGCAATCAGATATCTAGGCTTTATAACTTTCACTTAGTCATAGGAGCTTAAAGTTGGGAGGCCAGTTACTAGCCCCCGGTTAGTGTTCAGCGTCAGCCGAGGTCAAGCCGTTAACACTTCGGCCAATGTTATGAAAGGCCAGTCATTTCACACGGGGTGACCTCTAACGATCTATAGTTTGACACATTCATCGGATCGCTGACCAGTTTACGCTCATTGTGACAGTCAGTTTTCGGCTTTCTCCATTGAGGCATTTAACCATTCGAGCTGGAAGCACAATCACAGTGGTTCTCCCTTTGCACACCTAGCTGAACAAAGCGGAACATAGGAGGCAAGCATGGGAGCCCGGCAACCCAACTATTGACTGAAGACACAATTCGAAACTGATGCATATAATGCAATATCCGAGAATGTTTTGCTGAGGAGTCCATGGAATACCTTGGCTTTTGGTGGGTTCGGCTCTAGTCGTAATCCGCATTGATATTGCCGAAGCTTTAAAGGTGTCCGGCGTTGTACTGCGAGACTTATGCTGGAAAAACACAAATAGGTTAAAAGTGCCATAAGCTTGGAAAACCAAAAAACTTCAGTAAAAACTTTACGTCCGAACTAAATCAAGTTTTTTGTGCCAATCCGAAATCGGTCTTAAAAAATTTTGTGCTTCTGTCGTGCTTTAACATGACACATCCGATCTCTAAACTTCAAGTAGGTCAGCCTTCGGCTTCAACCTCCTTATCCCGAAGGTGGAGTGCGTCTTCGAGGCCAGTTTAGCGAACTAAACTCAAGCGGCTTTAGAGAGAAGCCAGGCTATCCGGCTATTGACAATACACTCGAGTCGAAAAAGGAGTGGTAGAAAAAGACTTTGCAACGACTTAGAAAAAAACACTTATTATAAAATGGCTCATATAAATTTTAAGAGCCCCCAGTTAACCTTGGACAAGAAGTGTTTTTAATAAACAATGCTTTTACCAAATAAATTTTAACATAAATATAATGCTTGGTCTAACCGAAAAATTTAAGAATTTAGGAAATTTGAGCATGAAAGCGACTTAGCTGGTTAGTGTGTTCGGTGTAGATGACGTGGTCTGGGCTTGTGACGGGACGAAGAAGTAGTCCTCGACCTGGCCAAGGTCCCAGCCCCCAAGTCCAAGGTGACCGAGTGAGGAGTTCGGCTTGACGAAGTAATGATGCAGCGCGGTCGATGTGGCGAGGCGAAGCCCCCAAACCAGCTAACGTGACAAAGCTGGTCGGCTGGTGACGCCGAAGTCCCCGAAGTAGGTTGATGACGAAGCCCCCGGTCTAGCCGAGGTGACGGAGTAGGTCGGTAAGGTGACGTTGCAATCCCCATACCCACCGAGTTGTCGAAGCAGGTCAGCATGGTGGACATAGGCTTGAAGAAGCAATAGCGCGGCGATGCCGACGCAGGTCGGATCTTGTGACACGGTCGATGCTGGCCTGATGAAGTGACCGTGCGGCGATGTCGGTGTGCCTGTTCCGTGTAATACGTGTGGCGACGATGTTGGTGATGATTTAGCCTTCACGATGCCGAACTCTTGTTCATCTTGCCGAGATGATGATCTCATAAGGTTGGGCTCGACTCGATGAAGCGATGACCAGTCTGGCGCAGGTCGGCAGCCATGCAGCAACGTTGTCGGGCTGGTTTGACACCGGTGCGATGGTGACAATTATATTGGAAAAGGCTTTAAAATTAGTGGGATGTGTTTGAGAATAAAACACAATACCCCATACAAAACTTCCTTCAAAAAGGATGCCCGAAATCCCGTTCATAAAAAAGATGAACTCTGGTCAGATTCGTTCTCGCACAGAAAACAGATCTGAAAATCGATGCGCTCATCAGAGGTTTCCCGGAGTTTGAACGGTCAGATCGAGCTGAAATTTTGAGGGGTGGTAGATATAGGAATTCCGCATCCGATTAATGGTTGGATCTTCCAAAGGACGTCCGAGATAAATGCTGGACACCATGCTCCAAACTCGTCTGGATTCCCATCCAGATTCAACAGGGCTCCGATATATCGGAGATCGGCGGAGATTGCTCCATTGGAACACGATGAAATTTTACAGGGTTATTGTAGAATCAATTCCGCACATATCCAACGAAGGAATCGTCAAAGCGATGCTCGAGGAGGCAGTGGCAGAGGATACAAGTTCGCTGTCCGGAAAAACAGCACGGTCGCCCGAGGGCAATGTTGACGTTGAGCCCCCAAGCTCCATGGATGATTCCTCCATGATCATGATAGAGATCGGAGTTGATGTTGATGAAGGCCCTCGTCCGAACATGACGATCGAAGGTAGGGCACAGTCCTCGGTCGAGCCAAGGTGACTAGTCGAGCCGGCGACGAAGATGCCGATGTCGAAGTTGATCTGCGGGAGAGCCATTGATCCTTTGCTGATCACACAGCGGAACTCTCAATGAAAGCACCATTGTCGGTGTCAAAACCGGTAGACCTCAGGGTAGGGGGTCCCGAGTTGTGGATTCTCGGATCAATGGTAATAGGGAGGAAGGGGACAATGTTTTACCCAGGTTTGGGCCCTCTTGATGGAGGTAAAACCCTACGTCCTGCTCTTGTTTATATTGATGATGGGGTATCGAGTACAGAGTTGATCTACCTCGAGATCATGAGTTGTGGTCTAAACCCTAGGAGTGTGATGATGAATGTCATAATGATCTATCGACTAGCCTAGCCTCGGCTTATATAATGTACTGGAGACCTAGGATAACAAGAGTCCTAGTCGGCTACGTTGGTGGAGAGGAGTCCTTGTCTTGATCACCAAGTCTTGCGGAATCTTCCTTGTATGCTGCATGGGCTACCCGAAGTGGCCCATGAGAGAACTGCCATGGGGTTCCTTGGCCCGATCCAGCTGGTTGGGAGACGACGTGGTGAGTATCCCCTAGTGCAGGACACCGTCAGCCATCATCTTGTGCTTTTGATCTCCATCTCCAAAACACCGGCATGATCTCCATCGTCACCGGCATGACACCATGATCTCCATGATCGTGTCGCCATTGGGGTTGTCACGCCAACCATGCTTCTACTACTATTGGTACCGCTTAGCGATAAAGTAAAGCATTACATAGCGTTTAATGATTGACATGCAGGTCATACAATAATTAAGACAACCCTATGCCTCCTGCCGGTTGCCGTATTCATTGACATGCAAGTCGTGATAAACTATACAAAACATGATCATCTCATACATCAAATATATCTCATCATATCTTTGGCCATATCACATCACAACATACCCTGCAAAAACAAGTCAGACGTCCTCTAATTGTTGTTGCATGTTTTACGTGGCTGCTATGGGTATCTAGCAAGAACAATTCTTACCTACGCCAAGCCACAACAGTGGTATGCAAGTTGCTATTTAACCTTCTACAAGGACCGCTTTTGTCGAATCCGGTTCAACTAAGGTGGGAGAGACAGACACTCGCCAGCCATCTTTATGCAACAAGTTGCATGTCAGTCGATGGAACCGGTCTCGTGTACGTGGACATGTAAAGTTGGTCCGGGCCGCTTCATCCCACAATACCGCTGAATCAAGAAAAGACCAAGGAAGGAAGCAATCTGAATATCAATGCCCACAATCTCCTTTGTGTTCTACTCATGATGTCATCTATGCATAGACCTAGCTCATGATGCCACTGTTGAGGAATGTTGCATGGGAAACAAAAAAATTCCTACGCTCACCAAGATCAATCTAGGAGATGACCATCTATGAGAGGAGAGATTGGATCTACATACCCTTGTAGATTGCTAAGCGGAAGCGTTAAGAAACGCGGTTGATGTAGTCGAACGTCTTCGCGATCCAATCACGATCCGTCCCACGAACTCCCGATCAAAGTGCCGAATGGACGGCACCTCCGCGTTCAACACACGTACAGCTTGATGACGCCTTCACCTCATTGATCCAGCGAGCAAGGATGAAGTAGTAGCTCGAGTCCTCTGGCAGCACGACGGCGTGACGACGGTGGTGATGGAGCAATCTCAGCAGAGCTTCACTATGCTATGCGGAGAGAGAGAGGAACTACGAGGGAGAGGGAGGGCAGCGCCATCGCATAGATGGGTGCCGCTGCCCTCCTTCTACCCCTCTATATATAGGGGGGGAGGAGGGGGCACCCTAGGGTTTCCCCTAGGGGGGGCGACGGCCACCATAGATGGGGGGGCACCTAGGGAAACCCTAGGGTGACTTGCCCCCCAAGCCAGGTGGAGGCAGCCCTAGGGGGGCGCCCCACCTCCCCTGGTGATCATGGGATGGGGTGAGGGGGGCGCACAGCCCCTTAGTGAGCTGGTGTGCTCCCTCGCCTTGGCCCATGAGCCCCCCCAACACTTGTCGGGGCCCCTGAAACCCCTTTCGGTTCTCCTGGTCATAACCCGGTACCCCCGGAACACTTCCGGACTCCGATTCCCTTCGTCCTATATATCGATCTTCACCTCCGGACCATTCCGGAGTTCCTCGTCATATCCGAGATCTCATCCGGGAATCCGAACAACCTTTGGTTACCACCAAAACAACTCAACTATACTTATATCGTCACCAAACGTTAAGTGTGTAGACCCTGCGGGTTCGAGAACTATGCAGACATGACCGAGAGACCTCTATGGTCAATAACCAATAGCGGGACCTGGATGCCCATATTGGTTCCTACATATTCTATGAAGATCTTTATCGGTCGAACCTCGATGTCAAGGATTCAGTTAATCCCGTATGTAGTTCCCTTTGTCTATCGGTATGTTACTTGCTCGAGATTCGATCGTCGGTATCACCATACCCAGTTCAATCTCGTTACCAGCAAGTCTCTTTACTCGTTCCTAATATAAGATCACGTGGCTAAACCATTAGTCACATTGCTTGCAAGCTCATTGTGATGCTGTATTACCGAGTGGGCCCTGAGATACCTCTCCGTCATACGGAGTGACAAATCCCAGTCTTGATCCATGCCAACTCAACAGACACCCTCGGAGATACCTGTAGAGCACCTTTATAGTCACCCAGTTACGTTGCGACATTTGGTACATACAAGGTATTCCTCCGATGTCAGTGAGTTGCATGATCTCATGGTCATAGGAACATATACTTGACATGCAGCATGTTTATAGTTTGGGTCTTGTCCATCACATCATTCTCCCAATGATGTGACCCCGTTATCAAATGACAACTCATGTCTATGGCTAGGAAATCACAACCATCTTTGATCAACAAGCTAGTCCGGTAGAGGCTTACTAGGGACATGTTGTTGTCTATGTATCCACACATGTATTTGAGTTTCCAGTCAATACAATTATAGCATGGATAATAAACAATTATCACGAACAAGGAAATATAATAATAACCACTTTATTATTGCCTCTAGGGCATATTTCCAACAGTGGATGGGGCCGATGGCGTCGTTTGGCAGCTCCTTGACCCGAATCGACAGGTGTGGACGACGTGGTCGGCGTCGGGGCTCCTCCTGGATGTATCCCGGTAGCGTGGGGTGGCTTCGGAGTGCGTTGACGGAGGTAACGCAGCGATTTAGTGCTTGGCTTGGTGCGAGGAAGAAGAAAGCGGTGCGACGAGGGAGAAGTGATGGGCTAGGGTTAGTCGGGGGGCTCGACGGTGACCTAGTAGTCGCCAAGGAGGGGTTGGATGGCCGTCGCGTGGCTGGGGAGGGGCCATGGCCGCGGGATGGCTGCCACGCCCTCCCCGCGTCTCCTGTAGCGCTAGGTTGAAGGAGCTAGGGGTGGGCTGGGCCTCCCTGCTCCACTTGGGCCTCCCTCTCTCCTTCCTTTCTACTGTTTCTTTTTTTTGTTTTTATGCCATTTACATTTTGTTATTGTTTTCAATTTAGTTGGTCCACTAAATAAACTTTGCTACAGATGAAACTTGGCACTTAAACCATGCACAATATTTCAAGACCACACACAAGGTTTTACATCAGTTGGAAAAGTATAGCTATTTGTTTTTTTAAGGCCAGAATAATTATTGTTGGACCATTTATTAATTTTCAAGGAATTTATCTGTGAGTCAAATGATGTTGGTTTCTACATGATAATTCCTTAGTGAATATTTGCAATAACATGAACACTTTTGTTTATTTATTTGAATAAGTTTTATTTTTACTCACTATTTGAATTTTGAATTTGAGGTTGAATTATTTCCTAATTGTTTTTCTTAGGGCATAATGATGATGTCTTGGTAGGAGTGATTAGCATAACCAGGGTTTAGAAATCCGGGGATGTCACAACTCTCCTCCACTCAAAGAAATTGTCGCCCCGAGAATTAAGAGGCAAAGTAGGGGGAGAAGGTCTGGTTATGGAATTCTATCGAATCTTCTTATTCTTGTTTGTTGTGCTCGAAGAAGTTGATCCCTTTCGTTGATGCCTTCATTTCTCTGCATCAATGCATCATGATGAAGTTGCCGTTCTTCCTTCAGGAGCTCCACCATACTTATGAAGGGCCGACGGCAACATAGGAAGAACGGACCTTACAAGGTTGATTATCTGGTATATAACATTAGGGAAGGTGGCGAAAAGTAACTCTCAAACTGAAACTTAAGAAAATATCAAGAGCAAAGTAAGAAGGTACCATGAGAAGTTTCGAATGGGCAGGCAATCGTTCGATGCCTAATCAGAAGGTGAAAAGGGGTTCAGAGCAATGAAAATAAATATTGCGTTTGATACTAGAGTAGATCCCTAGGAAGGTGGCTCGTGATTCACATACGAAGCCAAGCGTGAGGAATAACTTTGGAAACAGGGGGTGCAAGAGAGTCAGGTTTCGATCCTGTGGAACTATGGGTTATGGGCCCACCATGTGGTCAAAAAGTAGGAAGGGCGCTGACATCTTGCATGGTCAAGATAGCAAGGCAAGTCAGAGGATAGCCTATCAGTTATGTTGGCAACAACGTCGGTACCAAGGGCGAGGGACGAAGATAACCATTTTCCTGCTCGTAAAAATGAGGCGGGCCAATAGGCAAAGTTCTCGTCCACCGGCGGTTACCGGAATGTCATCAACAATAGTAACAGGGTCTTACTGGCAGAGTTGTACACCAAGGTGCTTACTCAAGCAGGGATTTGTTACTGCTTATATCATATAGATCACAAGAAAGGTTAAACAAAACAATGGAAGGAAAAATGTGATTAGTATATTAATCATACCAATGGAAAGGAAAATGTGTTTAACCACAAGTATTAGGAGTATATCCTTCACAATAACAAGCAGAGCAGGATATACATGACAGGACAGCAAGTAGATAACCACTTCGGTAAAGGGGCGAGGAAACTCATGATGCTACCCATACAATGGTGTTTGGATAATTGATCAAGAAACATATATAGCATGACGCTCCCAATGTTCCTGTAGATGTTTAGTGTACCACAGTCATGCTTCGGGGTAGCATTGACATGGTTATCAGGAAAAGGTCGGAGTTTGGAAACACAAAGGATCCATCGAAAACAACTTATAAAATATGTCATACAATTTAGCAAGGAAAAGATGAGGATGTGGCCGACGGGCTCAGCAACAATTCATCGAGATTCCCGTAAAGATGGATTTCCACAATCTAACTGAACAAGGTGATAGCACGGGACACACCAAAGTATAAAATGAAGTATGTTCGAGGAGAACATCCACAATTAAACATTGAACTAAAGTGCACCTGGAAATATGTGATGACCCACAAGTATAGGGGATCTATCGTAGTCCTTTCGATAAGTAAGACTGTCGAACCCAACAAGGAGCAGAAGGAAATGACAAGCAGTTTTCAGCAAGGTATTTTCTGCAGGCAATGAAATTATCGGTAACAGATAGTTTTGTGATAAGATAATTCATAACGGGTAACAAGTAACAAATGTAACAAAGGTGCAGCAAGGTGGACCAATCCTTTTTATAGCAAAGGACAAGCCTAGACGAACTCTTATATAAAGCAAAGCGCTCCCGAGGACACATGGGAATTACTGTCAAGTTAGTTTTCATCATGCTCATATGATTCGCGTTCGCTACTTTGATAATTTGATATGTGGGTGGACCGGTGCTTGGGTGTTGTCCTTACTTGGACAAGCCTCCCACTTATGATTAACCCCTCTCACAAGCATCCGCAACTACGAAAGAAGAATTAAGATAAATCTAACCATAGCATGAAACATGTGGATCCAAATCAGCCCCTTACGAAGCAACACATAAACTAGGGTTTAAGCTTCTGTCACTCTAGCAACCCATCATCTACTTGCTACTTCCCAATGCCTTCCCCTAGGCCCAAATCATGGTGAAGTGTCATGTAGTCGACGTTCACATAACACCACTAGAGGAAAGACAGCATACATTTCATCAAAATATCGAATGAATACCAAATTCACATGATTACTTATAACAAGACTTCTCTCATGTCCTCGGAAACAAACATAACTAGTCACAAAGCATGTTCATGTTCAAGATCAGAGGGGTAATAAATATCATTAAGGATCTGAACATATGATCTTCCACCAAGTAAACCAACTAGCATCAACTACAAGGAGTAATCAACACTACTAGCAACCTACAGGTACCAATCTGAGGTTCTGAGGCAAAGATTGAATACAAGAGATGAACTAGGGTTTGAGAGGAGATGGTGCTGGTGAAGATGTTGATGAAGATTGACCCTCCCACGATGAGAGGATCGTTGGTGATGACGATGACTTCGATTTCCCCCTCCCGGAGGGAAATTTCCCCGGCAGAATCGCTCTGCCGGAGCTCTAGATTGCTCCTGCCCAGGTTCCGCCTCGAGACGGCGGCGCTTTGTCCCAAAAGTTCTCTTCTGATTTTTTTTAGGTCAAAACCCTCCATAAAGCAGAAGATGGGCACCAGACGATGGCCAGGGGACCCACAAACCCTGGGGGGTAGGGCGCGGCCCCAGGCTTGTGGCCTCCTGGTGGGTCCCCTTCTGTAGTTTCTTCGCCCAATATTTTTTATATATTCCAAAATAATTCTTTGTAAAATTTCAGGACATTTGGAGTTGTGCAGAATAGGTATCTCAGATTTGCTCCTTTCTGTTCCAGAATTCCAGCTGCCGGCATTCTCCCTCTTCATGTAAATCTTGTAAAATAAGAGAAAAAAGGCATAAGTATTGTACCGTAATGTGAAATAACAGTCCATAATGCAATAAATATGAATATAAAAACATGATGCAAAATGGACGTGTCAACTCCCCCAAGCTTAGACCTCGCTTGTCCTCAAGCGAAAGCTGAGATCGATAATCATGTACACATGTTTAGAGATAGAGGTGTCGATAAAATAAAATATGGACATGAGGGCATCATGATCATCTTTAGAACAGCAATATATTGTCATATAACTTCTTATGCTAAAGTGATAATTCATTCACAAAGTAAAGTATAAATCAAAAACTTTATTGAAAACCAACAAACGATAGTCTCGGTCATTGAAGCAATTGCAATTTATCATAACATCGGAAAGAGCCAATATAAGAGCTTGTCTAGCAAGTGCACATACTCAGTCATCTTTTAGTCTTCCATAATTGCGAACACTCACGTGGTACTTATGAGATCAAAGCTTCAATCAGACATATAGAAAGATAGGGGCTTATAGTTTCGCTTCCTAATGATTTACCTCAAGGGTAATGTCAACAATAATAACTCATGATCACCTACATCCGAGTGGATATATGAGTCTAGATCTTTCCCCAACACATGACACTTGCTAAAAGAAAAAGGCGAAATATAGGGAATGGTGAGGATCACCATGACTCTTGCCTAAAGGTAAGTACTAAAAAGTAAAAGATAGGCCCTTCGCAGAGGGAAGCAGAGGTTGCCATGCGCTTTTTAGTTGGATGCATGAAATCTTAATGCAACGGAACGTCACTTTATATTGCCGGTTGTGATAGAAAACTTTATTATGCAGTCCGTCGCTTTTATTACTTCCCCATCACAAGTTCGTATAAAGCTTATTTTCCTCACACTAATAGATCATACATATTTTAAGAGCAATTTTTATTGCTTGCACCGATGACAACTTACTTGAAGGATCTTACTCAATACATAGGTAGGTATAGTCACTACTAGGGAAAAGCCTAGCAGTAGCGCGGGTCAAATGCTTATCAGTAGCGCGGGCAGCCGCGCTACTAATACGGTGCTACAGCTAACGCTTAGCAGTAGCGGGTGTTGACCCGCGCTACTGCTATCTAGGGATAGCAGTAGCGGTCGTCGCAAAAACACGCTGCTGCTAATATCTATAGCACCCTAGTATAAAAGGCGCTACTGCTAAGACCTCACTGCTGCTAAAGCCATACCCCGCGCTACTGTTATTAGTTTCTAGAAAAAAAATCTGCTACATATTTTGTGCTGCTGAATTTTGTTTAGGGTTTTATACAATAGTCTCTAGCATATCATACACATACAAATCTGATCATATCATACACATACAAATAGTCTCATCAAATCGATCATGTCATCATCATAATCATCATCCAACACAAAATGATGTCTCTCGCCATCATCTCGAAATAGCGATACATGTTATGAGATGTCTGGAATACTTGTAACTACATCGTCATCCATCTAAACAATGATATAGACAAGAAGAGCTATCACTATGAGGGAGAGCCGAACTATGCAGTACATGAGGCGGCGGTTATGAATCCTCTCTCGCGTTACCATGAACCTCAAGTAACTAGCTTCTGCTTCTTGTTTGCTTTTGAACCCTTTATGGCTGGCGCCCGAGAACCGCTCGGATCATTTACCCTGCACATAATCATCATTTTCCAAATATGACATGTCCAAATTCCAAATATGACATGTCCAAATCACATGTCCACATATCACATGTCCACTTCAAATTTGCATATAACAGGAAGAAAAATATAGAACTTAAAGAAAAATGCAAGAAGTTTTTTTAAATAGGGTTCATACCACCTAATTATATCACATGTCCAAATAGGGTTCATACCACCTAATTAACTAGGGTTCATATTGATTCTGTTTTTTTAAATAGCAACAATTGCTTTAACTAAAAAAATTAAATAGCAACAATTGCTTTAACTAAAAAATAGCAATAGTTTGAAACCTAGGGTTCATACTAACTACCACTAAAAAATAGCCACTAATCTGTCCTAGGGTTTTTTTTAACTAGGGTTCATACTACCTAATTAACTAGGGTTCATACTAATTCTAATTAAATAACTAGCACTTAAAAATAGCCTAGGGTTCATACTAACTAGCACTAAATAGCTAGGGTTCATAATAAGAGAGAGAGAGAGAGCAAAGAGCAGAGAAGAGGGGAGGGGAGAGTGCTTACAGAGGGCGGAGAGAGAGATGGGGTCGGGGGAGACGGCGCCACCGAGGCGCGGCGAGGCGGGTCGGGGAAGACGGCGGCGAGGCGGGGTCGAGGGAGACGGCGGGGAGAGTGAGGGCAGGGGCTCCAGCGAGGTTGAGGAGGAGGAGGCACAGGCGCGCGGCGACGTCGAGGGCAGACTCCGGCGGAGAGCGAGGGCAGGGGCTCCCGTGAGGATGAGGGCGAGGGCAGGGGCTCCGACGGCGGCGACAGGGGGAGAAGAGAGAGTGGGGAATTGGGGGAGGAAGCAGAGGAGGGAAGCCCGCGCGGGGGGTTATGTCAAAATAGCTTTAGCACTAGCGTGGGAAAGGAGAACACGCTGCTGCTAAAATCCGTAGCAGTAGCGTGCTCCTCACAAACTCGCTACTGCTAAGCTGGGCCTGCCCTGTGGACAAGTTCAAACTTAGCAGTAGCACCCTACCCTAAAAGCGTGCTACTACTAATTTGTTAGCAGTAGCGCGGTTTGCAGAAGGGCGCTACTAATATACCTAGCATGTCGGCAACGGTGTGACAATTATAGTAGTAGCGCGTTTTATTCCTGCCGCGCTACTGCTAAGAGAATAGCAGTAGCGCCCTTTCTGACCACGCGCTACTGCTAAGTAGTAGTAGCGCCTCATTTTAGCACGCGCTACTAGTAAGATTCTGTGTATAAGGTTTTCCCTAGTAGTGAGTGGACTCTCATGGCAAAACTGGGTTAATGGTTTTTGGATGCACAAGTAGTATCTCTACTTGGTGCGGAATTTTTGGCTAGTATGAGGTGGAAGCAAGCGCCACATGTTAGAGGATCCATGACACTGTAACTTCTATTCAGAAATAAGTAAACATAACTCATTATGTTGTCTTCCTTGTCCAACATCAACTTATTAGCATATAATATTTTAATGAGTGCTCACAATCATAAAAGATGTCCAAGATAATATATTTATATGTGAACCTCTGTTTCTTTATCACTTCCTTTTAATTGCAACAATGACCAAAACTATGTTTGTCATCCTTCAACAAATTTTAATCATTCTACTTCTTATATGTGAAGTCATCACTCTCCATAAGATTATTATATAGTCTTCTTATTTATTTATTTATTTATTTTTCTTTTCCAAGATCAAGGCAAGAAAGCAAAGCCCTTACTCAAAACTACTATTTATTATATAACTCTCACACTCGATTACATAGATAGGACCCAAAGCAAAACTAAAAGACTAGATCATACTAAAACTTTTATTCTACTAGATCAAGATATAACCAAAAGGATCGAACTAAGATAAATGATAAAGATAAAGATGTGATGGTGATACGATACCGGGGCACCTCCCCCAGGCTTGGCACAAGCCAAGGGGAGTGCCCATACCCGCGTACTCAAGTCTCCTTCTTTGGAGGTGATGGTGATGAAGTTGATGTTGTGGCGGCGAGCTTCTCTAGCTTACATTTGAGGATGAACCTTTCCTCCCTCAAGTCATCATTTTCCTGCTCGAGCTTCAATATCCTTTTGAACAATGCCGCCTTGCTTTCCTACAGAAAACAGGACGGGGTAAACTGAACCTTAGATTTGCTTGATCCGTTTGGAAGGCTTGACTTCTTGAACTCCACATGCATATCCCCTGGTTGAGGTAGGGGGACATCAACTTCCTCTGAGCTCGCATCTTTCGCCTCCTCCGGGTCAGAATCTTGCTCCTCATCCGTGGACCATAGGTAGGGATAAATCTCCCCAAAGATCTTTGGATCCGCTGTATAATGGGAAACATAGCTCTCCCCGTCTGACTCTTGCGAAGACATCTTGCTCTAGATCTGCTGCTGGAATAGCTAAAAACAAGAACAGAGGATATTGTCGTGATACCATGGTCAAAGCCTTCGAGAGATTATACAATGAATTTTTGCCAATCAAAAGAAGTAATCTGCAAGAAAACGGAGTCTGGAGGGCACACTAGGTGGCCACAAGCCTGGGAGGCGCGCCCCCGCGGCTTGTCGCCTCCTCGTGCACTATTCGGACTACTTTTTATTTTTCTAATTTTTTAAATATTCCAAAACGGAGTAAAATTGCCTTTGGGAGACTTTTGGAGTTGGTTTACTTATCGTATCACATACCTACTCCTTTTCAGGGTTCTGGCGTGTTCTAGTAGGTTTCCTTTATGTACTCCTCCGGTGTTATGGTATGAATAATATTAGTTTCAACATTTATGGGCGTACCTGAGATATAATGTTTGATTCTTTGCCCATTTACCACCTTCAGATTGGTGCCTTCGGCATTGTTGATCTTGATGGCACCGGAACGATAAACTTCCTCGATAATGTAAGGTCCTTCCCATTTGGAGAGAAGTTTTCCTGCAAAAAATCTTAAACGAGAATTGTATAGCAAGACTTTGTCACCTACATTGAATTCACGCTTTTGTATCCTTTTGTCATGCCATCTTTTAACCATTTCTTTAAACAACTTGGCATTTTCATAGGCTTGGGTTCTCCATTCATCAAGCGAGCTAATGTCAAACAACCTCTTTTCACCGGCAAGTTTGAAATCATAGTTGAGTTCTTTAATTGCCCAGTAAGCTTTATGTTCTAGTTCTAGAGGTAAGTGACATGCTTTTCCATAAACCATTTTATATGGAGACATACCCATAGGATTTTTATAAGCAGTTCTATAGGCCCATAATGCATCATCAAATTTCTTAGAGCAATTCTTCCTAGATCTATTAACAGTCTTTTGCAAGATCAATTTTATTTCCCTATTACTTAATTCTACTTGACCACTAGACTGAGGATGATATGGAGATGCAATTCTATGGTTAACATCGTACTTAGCAAGCAATTTACGGAAAGCACCATGAATAAAGTGTGAACCACCATCAGTCATTAAATATCTAGGGACTCCAAACCTCGGGAAAATAACTTCTTTAAGCATTTTAATGGAAGTGTTGTGAACAGCACTACTAGTTGGAATGGCTTCTACCCACTTAGTAACATAATCAACAGCAACCAAAATATGAGTGTACCCATTGGAGGAAGGAAAGGGTCCCATGTAATCAAAACCCCATACATCAAATGGTTCAATAACAAGTGAATAATTCATAGGCATTTCCTGACATCTACTAATGTTACCAATTCTTTGACATTCATCACAAGACAGGATAAACTTACGAGCATCTTTAGAAAGAGTAGGCCAATAAAAACTGGATTGTAATACCTTGTGTGCAGTTTGGTCCCCCGCATGGTGTCCTCCGTATGACTCGGAGTGACACTTCCGTAGGACTTGTTCCTGTTCATGCTCAGGTATACAACATCTAATAACACCATCTACTCCTTCTTTATATAGATGTGGCTCATCCCAAAAGTAATGTCTTAAATCATAGAAAAACATTTTCTTTTGCTGGTATGTGAAACTAGGTGGTATAAATTTAGCAAAAATATAATTAGCAAAGTCTGCATACTATGGGGCACTACGGGAAGCATTTATGACAGCCAATTGTTCATCCGGAAAACAATCATCAATAGGTAGTGGGTCATCAAGAATATTTTCTAACCTAGACAAGTTATCTGCTACGGGGTTCTCAGCTCCTTTCCTATCAATAATATGTAAATCAAATTCTTGTAGCAAGAGAACCCACCTAATGAGTCTAGGTTTAGCATCTTTCTTTTCCATAAGGTATTTAATAGCAGCATGATCAGTGTGAATAATTACTTTAGAATCAACAATGTAAGATCTGAATTTATCACAAGCAAACACAACTGCTAGAAATTCCTTTTCAGTAGTAGCATAGTTTCTTTGAGCACTGTCTAGGGTTTTACTAGCATAATGGATAACATTTAATTTCTTATTAACTCTTTGTCCTAGAACAACACCAACAGCATAATCACTAGCATCACACATAATTTCAAAGGGTAGGTTCCAATCAGGTGGTTGAACAATGGGTGCAGAGATTAAGGCTTTCTAAAGTATTTCAAAGGCTTCTAAACAATCATCATCAAAAACAAATGGAACATCTTTTTGCAAAAGATTAGTGAGAGGCCTAGAAATTTAGAGAAGTCTTTAATAAATCTCCTATAGAAACCAGCATGACCAAGGAAACTCTTATACCTTTGATATCTGTAGGGCACGACATTTTTTCAATTGCATCATTTTTAGCTTTATCAACTTCAATACCTCTTTCGGATATTTTATGCCCCAAGACAATACCTTCATTAACCATAAAGTGGCACTTCTCCCAATTCAAGACAAGATTAGTTTCTTCACATCTCTGCAAAACTCGATCAAGGTTGCTTAAGCAATCATCAAAAGGAGTCCCATAAACGAAAAAATCAACCATGAAAACCTCAATAATCTTTTCACAAAAGTTAAAGAATATAGCAGTCATACATCTTTGAAAGGTAGCAGGTGCATTGCATAAACCAAAAGGCATACATCTATAAGCATAAGTACCAAAAGGGCAAGTAAAAGTAGTTTTTTCTTGATCCTCTTGTGACACAGGTATTTGAGAAAAACCAGAGTATCCATCTAGAAAGCAGAAATGTGTATGTTTTGATAGTCTTTCTAGCATTTGATCAACAAAAGGTAGAGGACAATGATTTTTCCTAGTAGCTTTATTTAGTTTTCTAAAATCAATTAGCATTCTATAGCCCGTGATAATTCTCTGTGGAATAAGTTCATTTTTATCATTAGGAACTACACTAATACCTCCCTTCTTAGGGACACAATGAACAGGACTTACCCATCTACTATCAGCTATGGGATAGATTATACATGCTTCCAGAAGCTTTAATATTTTATTTCTTACCACTTCTTTCATCTTAGGATTTAACCGTCACTGGTGATCAACAACCGGTTTAGCATCAGGTTCCATATTAATTTTGTGCTGACATAGAGTGGGACTAATGCCCTTAAGATCATCTAGAGTATATCTAATAGCAGCACGATGCTTCCTCAGAGTTTTCAGTAATCTCTTTTTTTCATACTCTGAAAGGTTAGCACTAATAATAACAAGATATATCTTCTTTTCATCAAGATAAGCATATTTCAAAGTATCAGGTAATTGTTTAAGCTCAAACACAGGGTCACTCTCGGGTGGTAGAGGATCCCCAAGAGTTTCAACAGGCAAATTGTGTTTCAAAATAGGCATTTGTTTAAAGAGTATCTCATCTATTTCATTTCTTTCATCCATTTGCATATCGTTCTCATGGTCTAGCAAATATTGTTCTAAAGGATCAGTGGGAGGCATGGCAATAGAAGCAAGACCAATAATCTCATCTTTACTAGGTGACTCTTTATCACGAGGTTGTCTACGAAATTTGGAGACATTAAACTCATGAGACACATCACCGAAGCTTACACTAACCGTTTCTTTCTCATAGTCTATCTTAGCATTAACCGTGGTCAAGAAAGGTCTTCCAAATATTATGGGACAAAAATCATCTTGTGGGGAACCAAGAACAAGAAAATTAGTAGGGCATTTTATTTTCTCACACAATACTTCAACATCTCTAACAATCCCAAGTGGTGTAATAGTATCTCTATTCGCGAGTTTAATAGTAACATTTATATCTTCTATCTCAGCAGGTGCAATATCATTCATAATTTCTTGATATAGAGTAAACGGAATAGCACTCACACTAGCACCCAAATCACATAAGCCATGATAACAATGATCTCCTATTTTAACAGAGACAAAAGGCATGCCAACAACAGATCTATGTTTATCTTTTTCATTGGGTTTAGCAATTCTAGTAGCTTCATTACAGAAATAAATAACATGCCCATCAATATTTTCAACCAAGAGATCTTTAACCATAGCAACATTAGGTTCAACTTTAATTTGTTCAGAGGGTGTAGGTGTCCTAGTATAACTCTTATGAACCACAGCTGAAGCTTTAGCATGTTCTTTTATCCTAGCAGGAAAAGGTGGTTTCTCAATATAAGCAGTAGGGATAACTGGATCAACATTATAAGTAGTGGTTTCTTCCCTAGCTTCAGTGGGTTCTACTACATTTACTTAAATGGGAGGATGATACTTAAACCACTTCCCCTTAGGGAGATCAACATGAGTAGCAAATGATTCACAGAAAGAGGCTACTATATCGGAGTCAGTCCATATTTAGTGCTAAAATTCTGAAAAGCATCGGTATCCATAAAAGTTTTAACACAATCAAATTCAAGCTTTATACCTGACTCCTTACCTTCATCGAGCTCCCAATCTTCAGAGTTGCATTTAATTCTTTTCAAGAGATCCCATTTGAATTCAATAGTCTTCTTCATAAAAGAGCCAGTACAAGAGGTATCGAGCATGGATTGATCATTACGAGAAAGCCGAGCATAAAAATTCTGAATAATAATTTCTCTCGAGAGCTCATGATTGGGGCATGAATATAACATTGACTTAAGCCTCCCCCAAGCTTGAGCGATACTTTCTCCTTCACGAGGCCAAAAATTATATATATAATTCCGATCACGATGAACCAGATGCATAGGATAAAACTTCTGATGAAATTCCAATTTCAATCGATTGTAATTCCAAGATCCAATATCATCACATAGCCTATACCATGTCAATGCCTTTCCCTTCAAAGATAAAGGGAAGACCTTCCTCTTGACTTCATCTCCAAGTTAACCTGCAAGCTTAAATAATCCACAAACTTCATCCACAAAGATTAGATGCATATCAGGATGTAATGTTCCATCTCCTGCATAAGGATTAGCTAGCAGTTTCTCTATCATACCCGAAGCAATTTCATAATAAATATTTTTAGTAGGTTGAGGAGCAACTCTTTGTTCTTCCAGTCGAGGTGAAGATACCCCGAACAAGCCCCTCAAAGGATTATTTTCCATAGTGACAAGTGATGGTAAATTTCAGCACGTAATATAAATTTTTCCTTACCAAATTCCACTCACCAAAGGCGCTTCACTCCCCGGCAATGGCGCCAGAAAGGAGTCTTGATGACCCACAAGTATAGGGGATCTATCATAGTCCTTTCGATAAGTAAGAGTGTCGAACCCAACGAGGAGCAGAAGGAAATGACAAGCAGTTTTCAGCAAGGTATTTTCTGCAGGCACTGAAATTATCGGTAACAGATAGTTTTGTGATAAGATAATTCGTAACGGGTAACAAGTAAAAAATGTAACAAAGGTGCAGCAAGGTGGCCCAATCCTTTTTATAGCAAAGGACAAGCCTGGACGAACTCTTATATAAAGCAAAGCGCTCCCGGGGACACATGGCAATTACCGTCAAGTTAGTTTTCATCATGCTCATATGATTCGCATTCGCTACTTTGATAATTTGATATGTGGGTGGACCAGTGTTTGGGTGTTGTCCTTACTTGGACAAGCCTCCCACTTATGATTAACCTCTCTCGCAAGCATCCGCAACTACGAAAGAAGAATTAAGATAAATCTAACCATAGCATGAAACATGTGGATCCAAATCAGCCCCTTACAAAGCAACGCATAAACTAGGGTTTAAGCTTCTGTCACTCTAGCAACCCATCATCTACTTGCTACTTCCCAATGCCTTCCCCTAGGCCCAAATCATGGTGAAGTGTCATTTAGTCGATGTTCACATAACACCATTAGAGGAAAGACAACATACATCTCATCAAAATATCGAACGAATACCAAATTCACATGATTACTTATAACAAGACTTCTCCCATGTCCTCGGGAACAAATGAAACTACTCACAAAGCATGTTCATGTTCAAGATCGGAGGGGTAATAAATATCATTAAGGATCTGAATATATGATCTTCCACCAAGTAAACCAACTAGCATCAACTGCAAGGAGTAATCAACACTACTAGCAACCTACAGGTACCAGTCTGAGGTTCTGAGGCAAAGATTGAATACAAGAGATGAACTAGGGTTTGAGAGGAGATGGTGCTGGTGAAGATGTTGATGAAGATTGACCCTCCCACGATGAGAGGATCATTGGTGATGACGATGGCTTCGATTTCCCCCTCCCGAAGGGAAGTTTCCCCGGCAGAATCGCTTTGCCGGAGCTCTAGATTGCTCCTGCCCAGGTTCCACCTCGAGACGGCGGCGCTTCGTCCCAAAAGTTTTCATCTGATTTTTTCTAGGTCAAAACCCTCCATATAGTAGAAGATGGGCACCAGACGATGGCCAGGGGGCCCACAAGCCCTGGGGGGTAGGGCGTGCCCCCAGGCTTGTGGCCTCCTGGTGGGTCCCCTTCTATAGTTTCTTCGCCCAATATTTTTTATATGTTCCAAAATAATTCTTCGTAAATTTTTAGGACATTTGGAGTTGTGCAGAATAGGTATCTCAGATTTGCTCCTTTCCGGTCCAGAATTCCAGCTGCTGGCATTCTCCCTCTTCATGTAAATCTTGTAAAATAAGAGAGAAAAGGCATAAGTATTGTACCGTAATGTGAAATAGCAGTCCATAATGCAATAAATATGAATATAAAAACATGATGCAAAATGGACGTATCAATATGGACCAAGTAGCACGATCAATGTTACGATGGTGATTCAATAATCAAAAGACTTAGAATGAAGCTATCGATCATTCATTTCAAAGCAACAGAGTTGCTAGAAGTTTTCAATTCACACATCATAGTTCAATTGTCGGTATTCCGGTTAGAAACAACATGGGGACCAAGATATGAACGGACATGGCAAGAAGTAATACTATATCAAGAATTCTTAAGAGGTGGTGAAATTATCACCACATTCTTGACATAAAGGTGGTAATACTCCAAGGTAGAGCATAACACAAGTTGGATAGCAAGGAACTCAAGGTACATCACAAAACAAGAACAAGTTTTGTGTTGGAGGGCAGGCAATAATGTTGTCAATGATAACACAAATCATCGAGGGGCAAGGATGGTAATTCTCAACATGAATTCGATGCACAACTTGGAAGGAGTCAATTTGTTGACAATGATCATGACACATTTTGTCAAGAGGTTTCATGAAGATGTAATCGATCATCGACGACATCAAGCAAAAGGAATGATGAAGCGAATGGTTATTGGAACCATAGATAAGATTGCAAGCTCAGAATCAGAATTGCCTTTCAAGACAACCAACATGATGTTGAAGGCTCGATGTAAACTTAGTGTACTCTTGGAATTGTGTTCCGGGGAAGAAGGACATAGATAGCATGGTCAAGCTTCAGCATGACGATGATGGTTTAGTCAATCGACTGAGAATGACATGATCGAGTACAAACTCATAAACAATGAAGATTACTAAGAGTTGTTGAATCACAGCGCGAACTCGATTCATTTATCAGTGCCCTTGAGTGTCTAACAACTCAGAACCCGGGGAAAATTGGAATCGATGAGAAATTCTCGTGGTTCGACACGATCACCTATGGGGCCATCGGCCCCTTTGTGGTTCGGCAAGGGGGAAGGGCACGTTGCATAAAGAGCGGAGGTCATAGAACAGCACGGCAATGGTGACGCGGGTGGTTTTTACCCAGGTTCGGGCCGCCGCAAGGCGTAACACCCTACTCCTGCTTTGGCGGATTGAGTGGAAGACTGTGACGAACGCGCAGTACTCAAGCCCGGCAAGGTCGCCTCGGGGAGAGCAGCTACACGCGTATCAGTGTACCAGGGTCCGAATCCTTTCTAAGGTTGCCTCGGTCCTCCTTTTATAGGTCGAGGGGTTACCATAATGGAAAAACAGTCATTATCTAGTGATTAGATAGCCACAGTGCTATCATACCTAACTCTGCAGACAGGACAAGATGCATTAAATGCACCGCTTAGTGTCACGTCGTGGATGCAGCTCGGCAAGCCTTGTCGTGCCATTCAACCACCCTCTCGCCTATCTGCATGACACGCCCATGGACGGGTGTCATTTAGGGATGATCTTCCTCAGGAATGGCTGCCATGTGCTGAATGACTGCCACTTATTCACTTGGGGGCTCGACACCGCACCGATAAGCGACTTGCGTCACTGTAAGGTGGAGCGGTGGAGCCCTGGTGGGATAGCAGGCCGCCAGCACCCCGGCAATTCTTGACGGGGAGGTCTTGGGACTTGCTCTTGGGGTGGCCTCGACCTAACTAGGCTCGCCTGCCCGGCAAGGGACGCTTTTTCCCTTGGTGATATCTTGCAGTTTTGGCTTGTCTTGGTCTTCTTGATCCGCCCTTTGATCCCTCAAAGAGCTATCTCTTCTGCATGGTCTTGGTGAAGTTTGCTTCGTTGCTGCCATGCCTGTGTACGGTCCGGGCAACACACGCAAAGGTTTGTTGCACCGACAGGAGACCCTGGGCCTGGTCCAACGTGCTGCTGAGCATCATGGGAGTAGGCCCTTTCAGGTACACAGGCAGGGTCTTGTGCCGATATTTTCTTCTTCCTTGATATTTTCCTGCTTCTTCATTGATCTGTGCTTGAGTCAGTTTTTGGTTTTCCCGTGCGTCATGCAAGATGTTATGGGGGAGTTTTAAGCCACTATCCGTGGCTACCCACGTCCCACGTTCACGAAGTGGAAACTGCCATTCCACTAGCTTCTCCGCTTCTGGCGTTTCTGCCACGTATACTGCATGCATTGCCCAGGGTTGGTGGCGGATGCGGGGAGCGCGGAAATGTGTCAGCCCTGATTCCACGAGCCGTTGGTGGTGTGGAGGAGTTGGATTGGTAGAGCGGGGCGGTCGGCTCCTTGGTGAGGGGCCAGCCCCCGGCCCTGTTCGCCTATAAAGAGGGAACATGGGCAAGGTGCTGGCTCACACCTATCTCTTCCTCCTCTCTTCTGGCATTGCTTTTCCATCATGGTGAGAGGGAGAGTTCGTGGTGGCACTCCAGTGGTGGCGACGAGGGCTTCTGCTCGACAGCGCCTCCCTTCTCCTGTTGAGCAGAGCCCGTTGTGAGGGGAGGCACAAGAGGACGAGGTCGTGGTCGCCGTGGCGCTCGGGGTCGAGGAGGATGAGGCGGTGCTTTGATCACACCTCCTCCGGCTGCTCAAGACCCTAATGAAGGCCATGTTGGGAACCAGCCGCTAGATTTCATTGTCAAGCTGTGAGGGCCCCCGCGCAGCCGTCTTCATCTTCCTACTCCATTTGCAAGGGTGATGGAGATTGAGCAGCCACCGGGGTTGAGGCTGCACATGAGGGGCTGCTGTAATGGCAGCATGCGGGTGGACGTGGAGTTCCCCGCTCCTCATGTCATGCTTCTCTGGCGTGGCTGGAAGACTTTTGCCCGTGCCCATAGCTTGGTGGCCGGGCACGTCCTCCATTTCAAGTTAATTGACGCCACCCTGCTCTCCGTCAAGGTCTTCGGACGCTTGGGTGCTCGTTAGGGTGCTGCGCGGAGAGCTCAAATGGCGACGAAAGCTCCTCCTCGAGCGATAGTGATGAGGAGGATAGTGATGGCGATGACGACGGAGCCGGTGGGGAGGACGATGGCTCCGACTCCGGCTAAACACCAGTCGCACCGTTGCCGTCAGCCGGCGGCACCGCCATCTGCACCTGCATCTCCTCCCCGACAAGGCGATTTGCCGGGGTGTTGGGTGCGGGTGGCACCCTTGCCTCCTCCAGCAGTCTTCCAGCTGGACCCCGGCAGGCTTCCTCGTGGCTCCGGCTTCGTTGGCCCTGCCGCGTCCTGCTGGCCCTGGTGGCAGTGATCAGGGCGTCGCCTAGTCGCTCCCCCCATCCATCACCTTCGCCCGCGCCCTCTCGATCTTGTCAGACTCCGTCTCACGGGTTCTGACGAGGTCAGGCTGGGCTTCTGCTCAGGCACTCCTTTTGCCCTCTTCGCCTCCCACTGCGGTTCCTAGGAGGAGAGGGACAAGAAAGGGATTACGGGGCACTTATCTTTTTTCAGTCTAAGACATGTAGGCATTTGCCAAATTTTAGTCCCAAATATGTTATCTTCTTTATCCATGTTTATGTTTTGTAAGATCTGTACTTGTTTATCCACATATTAATGAAAAAAGACAAGCCTTGCCGGGTACTTGTGCATGTACTATGTCCATGCAGAGGTGAGATGCCTCTATACATTTAAGTAAACAAGTTATCTCCGGCAAGCTATCATGCCGGTTCCTTCTGTTTGTTGCCGCGGGGCTTAGCCTGCCGGGCTCAAAACTATGGAAAGGGACCAGCCCCTTGTCGAACCTCCTCCGTCAAAGGCCACTACAACCACCTTGACCAAAGCAACTTTCGGGATAAAGGATGGGAGCACCTATGCTTCGAAGGTGACAAGGTTTTCATATGCACAAGTTTTCACCTTACAGAACATTTATGGACAAGAAGGAACTTATCTGTTTGGCTTGTCGAAGACCGATATGTAGGCTTGTCTCCGTTTCTTCTCTTCGGGGCCGAGTCCGCGGCAAGAGCCCTGCAGTTAAGTGCAGAGGAAAACAATGCTACATATGCCCTTATCTACATGATCATGCCATGCTCATGTTACGCTATGCATGCATGCAAGTTTTTGGGGCCCCCAGCGCTTCGTTTATTTATCTGTTGCTCAGGGTCTGTGCCTGGCTTTGTACAAAGGGTTACATGCAGCATCGGCAAGGCTTGTACAAAAGGGTGGCTGCCGGGCAGGGCCCAACAGCCGCGCCTTACGGGTAGAACTTACGGAGATGCTCAATATTCCATGAGTTTTGCAATTGAATGCCATCTCCGGTCTTCAAGACGGACTGCGCCAGGTCTGGTGACTCGTACCACCCAGTAAGGGCCTTCCCACTTCGGCATCAACTTGTTTGCACCCTTGGTGGACTAAACGCGCCTAAGGACAGGGTCACCTTCCTCAAGGCTCCGGGGGTGAACCTTGCGGCTATGATAGCGGCGCAGGGCCTGCTGATAGCGTGCAGCACGCGTAACAGCCCGGAGACGGTTCTCCTCGAGGAGCAAGGCATCATCATGCTGGTGTTGCTCTTGCTCTACTTCATCATAGGCAAGTACTCGAGGTGCCCGTATATGAGTTCCATGGGGATCACTGCTTCTGCCCCATAGACTAGGGAGAAGGGAGTCTGGCCGGTAGCTCGATTTGGTGTCGTATGGAGGGACCAAAGAACCACCGGTAGCTCATCAATCCAGCGCCTGCTGCATATCTGCAGCCTATCAAATGTTCTTGTCTTGAGTCCTCACAGCACTTCAGCGTTCGCCCTCTCGGCTTGTCCATTGCTTCTGGGATGAGCAACAGAGGCGAATGAAACCTTGCTTCCGAGGGCTTGAACGTATTGCATGAAGGCACAGCTCGTGAACTGGGTGCCGTTGTCAGTGATGACCCTGGCGGGTACTCCAAAGCGGCACACCAGTCCTTTCAGGAACTTCATAGCTGACTATGCGGTCACCTTCCTCATGGGCTCCACCTCCGGCCACTTCGAGAACTTGTCGATGGCGACGTACAAGAACTCAAAGCCCCTGGTAGCACGGGGGAAGGGGCCCAAGATGTCGAGCCCCCAGACCAAAAAGAGCCATGACAAAGGGATCGTCTGGAGAGTCTGAGCAGGTTGATGGATATTCTTGGAGTGGAACTGGCAAGCTTCACATATGGTGACTACCTCGATTGCATCTTGGAGGGTCGTGGGCCAGTAGAAACCTTGCCGGAAAGCTTTTCCAACCAAGGACCTTGATCCAATGTGAGAGCCACACATGCCTCTGTGTATCTCTGCCAACAGTTCCTTCCCTCTTCCCGTTGAATGCACTTCAATTTCACACCGTTGAGCCTCCTTCTGTATAGTGCGTCATCGACAAACTGATACATACTGGCCCTCCGGGCTACTCTTTCAGCTTCTTCTTGCTCTTCGGGAAGTTCTCTTGTTTGGAGGTAATAGACTATGTGTCGCACCCAAGTTGTAGCCTGAGGCTTGACAACAAGGATCAGCGGCACCTCCCCGTTCGTAGGAGTGCATGCCTCAACCGCGAGGATTGGTAGTTCGGCGAGAGGGTGCTGCTCGCCAAGCGAAGTGGAGTTGTTCCCGGCAACCTCTCTGCCGGGGGCTTCGGGTAGCTCTGCCGGGAGAGGCTTGCCGGAGTACAGTTTCCTCCTCTTTCTGGCCATTGTTGCCGGGGATACGGAGGGCTGAGTCAGGTGGAGAACATAAGTCCCTGGTTCCACAGGAAACTTTTGCGCAGCGCATTTTGACAGATGATCAGCAATGTTATTTTCCACACGGGGTACGTGCTCTATTTGCAATCCGTCAAAGCGCTCCTCTAGCTTTCTCACTTCCTCCATGTATGCCTCCATCAATGGACTCTGATAATCCTTGTTCACTTGCCTCACCACGAGCTGTGAGTCCCCTCGTATGATCAACTTCTTAATTCCCAACTCCGTCGCGATTCTAAGCCCGGCAAGGAGTCCTTCGTACTCTACAGTGTTGTTAGTTGCCTTCTCCCGGGGGAAATGCATCTGGATCACATACTTGAGGTGCTCCTCGATGGGTGCGACGAGGATCACGCCAGCCCCTGCACCTTGAAGTGAGAAGGCACCATCAAAGTACATGATCCATTCTTGGGGCGCTTCCTTGTCGAGGATAACTGTTTCTAATGCCTCTTCGTCTGGGGTAGGTGTCCACTCCACAATAAACTATGCCAGTGCTCTGCTCTGAATAGTTGACGTGCTCTCAAACTTCAAACCAAAGCTTGATAATTCCAAAGCCCATTCCACTATTCTGCCAGTGGCCTCAGGGTTCCTCAGTATGCGTTGCAAGGGGAACCGGGTGACAACTGTGATCTCGTGGGCTTGGAAGTAGTGGCGCAGTTTCCTTGAGGCCATGATGAGGCCAAAAGTCAACTTTTGCACGCCAGAGTACCTTGACCTAGCCCCCTGCAACAGGGAGCTAACAAAGTAGACTGGCCGCTGCACCACCTTCTTCCTTGCCGCAGTCTTGGGATTGCCTTCGCTTCTCTGCTCTTCTTTCTCTTGTTCTGCGCCCAGCCCTGCCGTGACTGGTTCACTCCCTTCTCCAGGGAGGACAGTAGCTGCAGCTACTCCTTCTTCCACTTCCCGTTGTGCCACCAGTGCTGCACTAACCACTTGATTGGTTGCCGCCAGATACAGCAGCAATGGCTCTTGTGGTATAGGAGCAACCAGGGTGGGAACAAAGGAAAGGTAGGTTTTTAAGTCCTGCAGCGCTGCTTCTGCCTCCGGGGTCCACTTTACGGGCCTTGCTTTCTTCAAAATTTTGAAGAAAGGCAAGGCGCGCTCGACGGACTTGGAAATGAACCTGCTTAGCGCAGCAACACATCCAGTCAAACGCCTCACATCTTTAACTGTCTTGGGTGCTTGAATCTGCTCGATCGCCTTGATCTTGTCGGGGTTGGCCTCTATCCCCCGGTGGGACACGAAGAAGCCAAGTAGCTTGACGGAAGGAACACCAAACACACAGTTCTCTGGGTTTAGCTTCAAGTTGATCTTGCGCAGATTTGCAAAAGTCTCTTCCAAGTCCTGAATGAGAGTTGACTTGTCCTTGGTTTTGACCACTATGTCATCCATGTAAGCTTCAATATTCCTATGTAGCTGAGACTCAAACCCTATCTGCACTGCTCTTGCAAAAGTGGATCTAGCACTCTTTAATCCGAAGGGTATCCGTACGAAGCAGTACGTGCCACAGGGGGTTATGAACGCTGTCTTCTCCTCGTCTTCTTTGGTCATGAAAATCTGGTGGTACCCCGAGTAGGCATCCAAGAAGGAAAGAAGATCACACCCGGAGGTGGAATCCATGATCTGGTCGATGCGCGGCAAGGGGAACGGGTCCTTCAGGCATGCTTTATTCAGATCTGTGAAATCTATGCAAAGCCTCCATTTCCCATTCGCCTTGCACACCACCACTGGATTTGCCAACCATGTTGGGTGCAATACTCCTCTGACCAAACCAGCTGCCTCAAGTTTCTTGATCTCCTCGGCAATGAACTGCTGCCGCTCCAAGGCTTGCTTCCGGACCTTCTACTTGACCGGTCGGGCATGAGGGCAGATAGCAAGGTGGTGCTCGATTACCTCCCTGGGAACACCAGGGATGTTAGATGGTTGCCAAGCAAACACATCGATATTCGCCTGCAGGAAGACAACGAGCGCAGTTTCCTATTTGTCGTCAAGGGTGGAGCTGATAGTGAATGTACCATCAGCGCCTGCCAGCCCTGCCTGGACCTTCTTCACAGCGGGTGCAGCAACCTTGGATCTCTTGCTAGTAGAACTCTCCGGCAAATCATCAACGGGTGCAGCGTACTCCGGAGAGGCGTGCTTCCCGGATTCCTTGCCGGCATCCTTGCTAGCTTTTCTCCCTTGTTTGTTTTCCTTGGCAGGGATTGCAGCTTCCGCGGCCTCGGCAGCGACCGCCTCTCGGTACATCTTGTCTACGCATATGATCGCGTCCTTCTTGTCTGATGAGATAGAAATGACGCCCATCGGTCCTGGCATCTTCAGGGTGTTGTAGGCATAGTGGGATGCCGCCATGAACTTTGCCAGGGCAGATCGCCCGAGTATCCCATTATATGGCAATGGAAGTTCGACCACATCGAACATGATCTTCTTGGTCCGAAAGTTCAACTCCCCTCCAAACGTCACCGGCAACATGATCTTCCCCTTTGGACGACTCCAGCCAAGGTTGATTCCTTGAAACGTGCCAGTAACCTTGAGCTCTTCATCTGTTATCTGTAGCTTGCTGAGCACCTTAGGGGAAATTAGATTCAACCCAGCCCCGCCGTCAACCAACATCTTTGTGACCTTGAGGTTGCGGATTGTTGGTGAAACCAACAACGGCAAGCACCCTACCGCAGTGGTGCGGCCAGGTGATCCTCTTCATCAAAGATGATGGGCGTGCGAGACCATTTGAGTGGTTTCCGGGAGTCCACCGCTGGCTCCACAGCATTGACCTCACGCACCCATTGTTTCAGTTGGCGGTGAGAGGAGTGCAAGGATGCGCCTCCGTCAATGCATAGGGCGTCAGTGGCTTTCTGAAACTCTTGCTCACTGGTTTCCTCTTCATCCCCTTCATCACTTTTGTCACCACACTCCTTCTTCTCATGGCCTTTAGCAGGTTTTACCTGATGTTGGGGGACCTTGCCGGGGCGGCCTCCTCGGCCGCTTCGGCCCTTCCCGCCAATGCCATCTTGGCCTCTCTCCTTATCACGCTTCATGTACTCAGCCTTCTACTTCTTGACGAGTTGCTTAACTTGGTGACATTCTTGGAGATCATGGCCTTTGGTTCGATGGATCTTGCAGTACGGTCCGTCAGCCTTCACGACCGCTGCGGCCTCCTAGCAGTCGGCGCACACGGCAACCTCCTTGCCGGGGGCTTCGGCCTTGGCCTTCTTGCCGGTACTCGGAGTACCCGACCCCTCGACAGCCAGCACTACTTTCTCCTTGCGCTTCTTGTTGCGTTTCTTGTTCTTCTTCTTCTGGACAGCGGCATTGTCATCATCTTCTGAGTCAACGTCGACGCCATCCTCTTCTCCGGGGAGACGCCTCCCCTCCTCCGTACGGGCACACTTATCTGCCAAGGTGTAAAGCTCGTTCACAGTCTTGGGCAACCGGACATTCATTTTGGAATGTATCCTGTGGTTGCGCACATTGGACTGGAACGCGGCAATCATAGCTGCCGGGTGGATATCTGGAATGCTCCTGTGAACCCGGCTGAACCTCTACATGTACTTTTGTAAACTCTCTCCTTCCTTTTGTGGAAGGAGCTGCAAATCATTAGGCCGCCCTGGTTCTTGATGGCCGCCCATGAAGGCACCAACAAACTCGTGGCACAGATCAGCCCAAGTCGAGATGGAGTTCTCCGACAAGTGCATCAGCCACGACCTCACATTTGGCTTGAGCGCCAAAGGGAAGTAGTTGGCGAATATCTTTTCATCTCTTCCCCCGGTGGCTTGAACAGCAATACTGTAAATGCTCAAGAACTCTGCTGGGTTCAGTCTTCCATCGTACTTCTCTGGTATCTCTGGCTTGAACGTGCGGGCAGATGGCCAATGGACTTGCCGCAGCTCGCGAGTGAAGGCAAGACACCCAACCTCCAAGGGCAGGTATCCATCTCCACCGGGCGCAGGCTCATCGATGTTGGGGCCATTGCGCCTGTCAGACTGGCGGTGGGTTTCGCGGCGCCGTTCTATGGTAACGCGCGCGTCTTCCCTCCGCTTGTCCTCCAGGACCTGCCGCTGATCTCGATGGGCTCGACGATCAGACGAGGCCATTGACACCTCGTCGTGTTCTTGGTTATGCAGCTCTGGCCGCGGCCCCTGCGCTGGCTGTCATGGGGAGGACTGCACCGTGAGGTTGGCCCCTTCATCACGGCCAGCGGCTCGGGCTGTTATCACTACCTGCGGATGCCGTGGCAAGCCCGCTTGTTGTGATCCCCCTGCCTCAGCAAAACCAATCAAACTTTGAATGGTGGCTCTCCATTCATCCATTTGGTCAGCCGCTGGTGGGAATCTCAACAGGAGCTGGGCTCGAGCTATGGCCTCCGAAGCAGTACTCGGCATGGACGACGACGCAGACCGCGACGTCACCCGACTCCTGATGGCATCGGTAGTTGCGGCGTCGCGCTCTCGTCGTCGTGAGCCAGTCATGAGGGTGGCGTGACGATGAGAAGGATGCGCTCGGGGGCTGACGGCCCCGTTTGGCGCTTCGTCTTGATTGCCTTGTCCTAGGGAAGGCGTGTGCCTCATAGCTGCATCCATAGCAGGGGCAGCTAAGAGGTCGCGGTTCGCGCCAGAGCGGGCGCCATCACTACGGCTGTGTTCTCCAGTGAGGTGGAGAGGCAGGAATAGGATGTTCTCCCCTCTCGCATCGTGTGGAGCGTGGCCGCTAGGATGTTGTTGACGATGTCCCCCTCCGGCGCCTCCTGCTCCCACCTCAGCCGCGGGAGGAACGACGACGGCGTCGCCTGCGACGATCGCGTCCCCCGACGCCACCGCAGCCCCCATGGGATCGGTGGCTGCATGTGAGGGGGCCTTCGAGGTGGAAGGACGGGCTGCTGCACCGGACTTTTTCTTGGGCACCATGGGTGATGACGCCGTCGTCGAAGGAGATGGTGATGAAGACCGACGCGCTATTTTACGTCCTCGGGTTCGCACAAGCGCTCCCCCCTACCTGGCGCGCCAAAGATGTCGTGGTTCGACATGATCACCTATGGGGCCATCGGCCCCTTTGTGGTTCGGCAAGGGGGAAGGGCACGTTGCACAAAGAGCAGAGGTCGTAGAACAGCACGGCAATGGTGACGCAGGTGGTTTTTACCCAGGTTCGGGCCGCCATGAGGCGTAAAACCCTACTCCTGCTTTGGTGGATTGAGTGGAAGACCGTGACGAACGCGTAGTACTCAAGCCCGGCAAGGTCGCCTTGGGGAGAGCAGCTACGCGTGTATCAGTGTACCCGGGTCCGAATCCTTTCTAAGGTTGCCTCAGTCCTCCTTTTATAGGTCAAGGGGTTACCACAATGGCAAAACAGTCATTATCCAGTGATTAGATAGCCATAGTGCTATCATACCTAACTATGTAGGCAGGACAAGGTGCATTAAATGCACCGCTTAGTGTCACATCGTGGATGCAGCCCGGCAAGCCTTGCCGTGCCATTCAACCACCTTCTCGCCTGTCTGCATGACACGCCCATGGACGGGTGTCATTTAGGGGTGATCTTCCTCAGGAATGGCTGCCATGTGCTGAATGACTGCCACTTATTCACTTGGGGGCTCAACACCGCACCGATAAGCGACTTGTGTCACTGTGAGGTGGAGCGGTGGAGCCCTGGCGGGATAGCAGGCCGCAAGCGCCCCGGCAATTCTTGTCGGGGAGGTCTTGGGACTTGCTCTTGGGGTGGCCTCAATCTGACCAGGCTCGCCTGCCCGGCAAGGGAGGCTTTTTCCCTTGGTGATATCTTGCAGTTTTGGCTTGTCTTGGTTTTCTTGATCTGCCCTTTGATCCCTCAAAGAGCTATCTCTTCTGCTTGGTCTTGGTGAAGTTTGCTTCATTGCTGCCATGCCTGTGTATGGTCCGGGCAACACAGGCAAAGGTTTGTTGCACCGACACCTATCTTCTTCGCCATGACCCTGCTCACTGGCGTGGCGACGACGGAAGCCTCGCCTTGTGCAAGTTGATGCCGCTTGATAATGATACGTGTGATGTTAAGATGCCATCGCTTAAGGGTAAGGCCTGGGCAGGCGCAAATGGAGATTGGGTTGTTTATATTGGGTACAACTGTGAGTGGGAACTTGTGAATGTGTACACTCGTCACCTGATTCCACTTCCAAAAATCTCAGACTGCCCTGAGGTTGAGCACACCGATGATCTACATACGTTCAAATACGATCATGGTGACTGTCGTATACAGAAGATAGCAATTTGTCGAGTTCCCAGTCGCTCTTGGGATTACAGGAACGCTTGTGTTGTCGCTATCTTTGACAAGCTTGTTGCCATCCTTAGTCCTTCGACTCGATTGATATTGCTCAAAAATTAGTTTCTGTACACGGATGTGTACTGTGATGCAATTCAATACGAGGGTCTTGTGTTTGCTGCCACCACTTTCGGCACCATTTTCGCATGGGATCCTTATTGTTTCGGTACGTTTGTCTTCCACTATAATTATAATTGTTACACTCACCATGCATGTGAGTTACTATCCCTGTACTAATTTACCTTCTCTGTTTCCAAGGTCCTGTCAACATTCCCCCACCGATACTTGGAAAATCTTCTAACCAAGGGGGAGATGACGATGGTGATGATCACAAGCATGAAGACGAGCGAGACCTACATACTCAGTGGCACCTAGCAGATTATTCCGATGGATCACCTCTTCTTGTCTGTATACAGGGCACTGCTGATGTTACTAAGGAAGCAGGTGTTGTCTCCCATGGTCGCACTCTCCGGACCTATTCCAACATCCGTTGCAGGGTATTCGGGATGGATACTAGTGTGCTAGCACCAGCACCTTCTGAATGGTTCAGTATTGATAGTCTTGGAGAAAACTCGCTCTTCCTTGGACTAAACTATCCACTGATAGTGAAAGGCGATCCAGCTGCTATTGGCACAACGTTACTACCATTTATGAGAAGCAACTATATCTATACGTCGAACATTGCTATGGTTCCCTATCCTGGCTATCACAATATGCGTCCTGATATAGGCCGCTTCAGCCTAGATGATGAGTCTTGCATTGATCTCGAGATTGACAATAGCTGGCCCTGCCCAGAGAATCACTTATGGTTCAAAGTAAGTGTTTCCAACGCCAAGGATTGGTTGGCCTGAAGTTTATTTCATCGCTTTGTTATTTGTCGTGTGAGAAAAACTTTAGTATTTATAATGTATCCTCGTTGTCACTATGCGTTGATGACCTGTTGTATGTAATACTAAATGATATGCCTGTGATAAACTTACTAAATTTATGAATGGCTTTCGAGTCGCTTCTCAGAGTGGGTGTTGCGACGAGGCAAAAAAAAATCCTGAATACATAATTGTACGTGCATTGCAACAGGTTATTGGATGAGTCCAATCAACAATAGTACTACTAGTTATTAGCTTCACATGCTTCGCGCGTCGGGCGGGTGTTTTTACTGTAGCTGCGAATCCCATCATCCTAGGTCATCGGACGAGTCCAATCAACGGTAGAAATTGCATTCTGATGTTTGGATTCAAACTTTCAAAACTGTTGCACTATCTCTACGTCTACGTATACGTAATACAACAAGTTTTAAACTTGAGACCAGCCATCCACCCTCACAAAGAACACTTTTTAGCCTAGCACAGACTCCAGGAAATTTGGCCACAGTGTGAGGTGGGACATATGTTAATGTGTTCGTTGTACATAACCAGCACCTCGAATCCTCGATATATAGAAGGGTGGCATGGGCCAGAACAAGCATTCACGTCCAGGAGTACGGCACATGCCACCAGCACGACTTCCATCTGACACCATATTTCTTGGAGTCCATGCTACAGCTATCTCTTCTCCCTCCTCGTTTCTCTAACTCAGCCATCGCGCGGCGGGCGGGGTGGGGGTTTGCCGATAGTCGATTTCCTCAACTGCGGTCCCACTTGTAAGTGAAGATGCGAGATAGCACGCGTTCCCCCCTTGAGCGGCGTGCCGGACCAACCGTGTGGTGGTGCGACGTGAACAAGAGGCTTTTCCTTTTGAACTTGTACTAGTACTAGTAAGTTGTAACACTTGGTTCTGCTCCTGGCATGACCGATAGATAGAAATAATGATTTCAACTCAAAAATAGAAATAACGATTCAAAATGCTAGCGTTGTGCTTTTCCCGCGTGATAAACGAGGGAGTTTTGCCAATTTCGGCCATCATCGCTTTCCTTACATGCGGTCCCACATGTAAGTGGTATGCATAGCCACTATGCGTTGAGGGGCGGACCGAAATGACCATCTGGGGTGATCTTGCGCAGCGGTCTGCTCGCACGCCTCCGGTCTACTCAAAGACGTCGTCCTGATTTGTTGGCCCTTTCGTATTTTGTGTCAAATTTTGACCATAGATTTAATTGATAAATTTTTAATGCATGCTATAAACATTTATATGGTTGGATTCGTATTTGAACATAGTTTCCAATGATACTATTTTTTGTGACATGCGTTACCATTTTGTAAATTGAATTCATAGTCAAAATTTGGCACAAAACACTAAGGGGAACAATAAACCAGGATGGATGTAGTACCACTTGCACGGCGCCTCCGAGTAGCCAATTAATAGAGGGACGCGTGGCAGCACTTAAATGGTTAGTAGAACGCCCACGGTTTCAATACTACTCCCTCCTTTCCGGTTTATTGGGCTCATCTCATTTTCATGATTTTTTCATATTATAAGTCTTATCCTTCACTTCTTTCCACCACATGTTCACATTCCAAGGTGCATTAAATTGATACATGCAAGGATTAAAAGAAACCAGCCAATGCATGTAACCATTCCTACTCATTTAGTGGTCATCCATGCATACATTGTAATTAATGCAGATTAAAGTTTGAGTAATTTTGTAAATTACGAGATACTTCCTCCACTCACCATCTACCTTGGTTGATGAGATTTCAGATTTAAGCCCTATAAACCGGAAAGGAGGGAGTACTTCTGTTTCCGATTGTAACGTGGCAGCTCTTTGTTCAAAAATGACTTTGTTTTGGTTGTTTATGTGTGCGCCTTCGCAAATTGAACCACCACACCCAGAAGTTTGAAATCCATTCCCATTTCTTGCATGGGTCCTAAACATTCCCATTACACATCAATATTAATATATAAGAAGTTTGGTTGTGGCATGGTTCATGCATGGCACGTACGTAAGTTATGAAGTTGATGCAAAAGGTAAGAAAATTACGGTATACATGGAATTGACACAAAAATAAAGATGCATACGGATCCATCAACGACATCCTCTCGCCCTAGTGCGCTGGGTCACCAACCAACAGGTGAGGAGCAGTGGCATTGGCAGCGAGCTCAATGTGCTTCTGAACAATGCCGTCCAAGGTTGCCCTGCGGTTCAAGAAGGGCAGCGTCCTATCGTCCTCCTCTGGCATGTAGTAGTCCTTGTGGACGATTTGCTCATAGACGTGGGTGATTCTGTCGATGGTGTCTTGCTGAGCCAGCTGTTGCATAGCGAGCGCGGCCTCGAGGTGGACATTCTCCAGCGCAACGGCGGGCAGTCGCAGGGCCACTAGTGCGTCAAAGAGGTTGTCACCATAGAGGCCGTTGAGGGTGGCGGGCATCGCAGAGCCTGGGCGCGTGGGCTGGAGGCGTACGTCAAGGTCGTCCGCGAGCTTCTTGATGATAGTGAACTTGTCGAGGAAGCCGACGAGGGCCTCATCGAACGAGGAGACGAAGTTGTCATCCAAGAGGCCTCTCGCCCTGGCGGCCTCAAGCACGACCTGGAGACGTTCCTCGGTGCCGGGCCGCAGGCCAGTGTCGTGGATCATCTGGCACAGCCAGCTCATGCTCGCACTCATCGCCTCCATGGGTCTAGCTTCTAGTCAACTGATCTTGCGATTGGAGTGGTCACTCTTGCAGGGTGCGTAGGTGTGTAGGATTCGTAGATGGACTGGACTGGTGGGGAGCCTTTATATGAGAAGTGCAGACTGCGTTGCATTCACGTGTGTGTTGGCCATCTACTCCTCGGCCCTTACTCCCTCCGTACCGGTGCACTATAGTCATCTCACTGAGACCAAGTTGGGGAAAACAACAGAACTTGATGTTTATTTGGTAATTAATGTCATTGCATGTAGAGATTTCAGATTGATGATATTTCAAATTTGAGCCATCTACCGGAAGGCAGAGTGTATAATATCATCGAAAACTACATTCAAAACCGAATAAAACAATACTCCATGTATTTATTTACAGAGGGAGTAGTATATTTTTTGTTACATGCATTACTAGATATTGCTAGTCAAATACTAAATCCAGACGGAGGTGGTAGTACTACTAAATCCAGACGGTGGTGCTAGCACTAATAGTACTACCAATGTAGTAGTATTGTACTACCCGTTGGTCAAATTATTACGTGTTGCTCCTCATAATGAAGTGACAAGACCCTGCGCCAGAGATGACACCTGAGTGTAGGCGGCGTGTTCGGCACACCAAAGTCAGCCTCACCGTGTGCAGTCACTATCATCATGGCTGTAGAGCTAGCCTACTTACAACTAGCCGTGTTCGCCATAATTTCCAGTGCGTTGCCACTAGTAATAATAAATATTGTACTGGAGTAATGGGTATATTGTTGCCGCACCTATGCACGCGAACATTTATCGTAACATAGTGCCTCGTGCTGGATAGTCGTAATATTACAAGTTTCAAACTGATATTACAAATGCTAGGAGTAATGCTACACCTACGAAGAGGGAATTATTAGGAAGTTTACGTAAGAACTTTCATTACTTCAGGTGCATGCAGCATTATCGTACAAACTAAAATCCGCCACCCTGACATGTCACTAATGGGAAAATAAATTTTTCAGTCTCTTGCGACTTGATGTTTCAAAAATAAATTCAGCTTCTGCGGAGGCTTTGTCATTTAGGCTTAGACACTTGCGGTGATCAGCACGCCATTCATCGTTGCGCCAGAGAACACCAAACCTCATTACCTTGAGCACACTTGCCTCCAGAACAAAGAACCTGGCCAATTTAATCTCAGATGTGGTGCCTCGGTAGTCGATCAAATTAATTTCTGCCAAATGGAGATCAAGGCATTCGATGAGATTGTTATGTTGCAGCACATTTTTCACTTTCGGGTCTTTTTTTGTCTGCAAAAGAAAAGAACACATTAGAGCAGCTGGTTGTATAAGATTGTTGTGTCATCAAGAGCTACCAATATCATTCGCTCATACGATAGGGTTGGCTCTAAGGCTAGTGATAATTTTTCACTCTCTCTCTTACTCTTTCCTCTCATTTACCTAGGAGCACGTGAAGAGCTTGGGCATCTGTTGCCTTCCACTATGTGGCCGATGCCATACTTCTCAAAAGTATGCCACATAATACACATCGATGTCAAATCAAAAGATTTTGACACCGCTCTAGCGATGTGAGAGAGTTGGCACCGCTATGCACACAGACCAACATGTATAAAGAAATCAATCAAACCAACTACACCAGCCTCTCCCTCTCCCAAACAAGTGTTTTTTTTTATTGCCTCAGTCCTCTCCCTCTCCCACGCAAGTGTTTTTTCATTGCGTGAGTTAATTTGGCACCGGAGCAAAGTAGGTGATCCAGATTGGGGCAATGGGTGAGCAATGGAGGGCATCGATGCCCTATGCATCAAAAGTGAATTTGGCACGTGTTTTGGCCTACATAGTGGAGGGCCATTATAGCCCACTTTTGTACTACCTCGTATTTAGTGTAAAATTTTGACCATAGATTTACCTAAGAAAATACCAATGCATGTCACCAAAAATTATACCATTTGAAATTATGTTCAAATACGAATCCAATGATATAATTTTTAGTGACATGCATTAACATTTTGTCAGTTAACTCTATGGTCAAAATTTGAAACTACAAAATATGAAGAGTAAACCAGGACAGAGGTAGAACTTGCTCTTAGGCTAACCATAGAGTTACTGCTAGTCTAAGTTACTTGCCACTATGACTAGCCTAGGCTCCTTAGTACAACAACAAAAACAATGCTAGTGATCACGTGAGAAAAAATACTAAAAACATTTCTTTCGGTGCAGTGCGTAGATGCAGTTTTGAACACTACACTTGTCATCATAATTTTGGAAAATATGAAGAAAAAAATGAGCTCCGTTGTGATTACCATTTACTAATACGAAAGAAGTTTCACCTCGATGAGTAGCTTCTCTGTGCACGGAAAGCATATAAGGAATCCAACAACTTGATCCAGATTGGGGCCGATAGATTTTATTGCCAAGATCTTCACTGTGCACACAGACTGGGTCAAGCTTGTGGGAATCATTTTCTGGATGACAGTCGTAAATACATCAAGAAGAAATTTAAAATGTGAATTTCAAGAAGACGGAGAAGAAGATGAGTGTTGTACCTGAACGATTATGGATCCAATAACGAGTTAGGAGTATTTGGCAGACGAGTAGACCAACGCTGTCAATTTCGGCGCGTCAATGACCCTGATTTTTGTTGGACCTTCTAGATGTGATACAAGCAATCTCTCAAGGAAAGGCGCATTCTCAATGACCATAACGTGGAACAGCTCAAGTGATCTCTTCCCAAGTAATGTCTTGTTACGGGGCCAGTAAGATACATAAATCCATCGGAGATTCATCGAGGCAATGTGGAGGCTAATGAACCCGTGGATCTGCCAAAGACGAAGGTACTCGAGCGCAGTCCAACTGCGGAGCAGGTGCTCCATAGCCTTCTTCAAGATGCCAATGTCGAAGAGGTCGAGCTGCTTGAGTTGAGGGAGAAGAAGGACCTTGCAGTTGGTACTGAACATGCAGATGTCAAGGCGACTGGCTGGCCCAGGGTGCGATGCAAGGATCTTGGAGACTGCAGCCATGCGTTTGCAATCCCCGTCGCAGAGGAAGCTGTCGACGGTGAGGTTGAGGGGGACGCGGCGCCAGAGGGGGCGCCACCGCTGGGAGAGTAGGGTGGTCCGCACGGCAGATTTGGTGGGGAGGAGGGCGATGATGATGAGCAGCATGTCGTCGGAGAGGCTGCTGATGAAGTCCAGGCTCGCCGGATGCGGTTTTGGCTCGAGCCGCCTCTGCTTGTTGGCTGCCTCGCCGTCCATCTTAGCCGGCGGCGACTCCGGTGTACACGTGTTCTGGTGTGTATTGTGTGCTGGGTGTGCGTGAGTGTGTCCTTGTGTGCATGCCGCCGCGCAGTGGTGTAGTGTGCGCGAGTGCGTCCTTCATGCAGAAGAACTGTGCCCTCAATTTACTAGCATGCGGGGTGCTACCGTGAGTGGTTTCAACTTTGTTTACTTCACCGTGTCAGATGGGCCTCTAGTTTATATATTTTCACCCACTGCCACTTGGGCTAGCACACCAAGATAGAGAACATGACCAGACAAGGCAGCATGTGGACTGGTTGACCCATCAACTAAACAATATACGGAGCTATACACTGACACAGTGACCATATAATCCCTCAGTAAAGAGAGATTGAGTGAGAGGGAAGGCCCGTGAGAGATACTTAGTAGACAGAGAGTACTCCCTCTGTTCGGTAATGTAGTGCCTATAATTTTTTGAAAAGTCAAACTTTTGAAACTTTGACCAAGTTTATAAAGAAATTACTTATATCTACAATACCAAAGATATATGATGTGAACTTAGTACATCTTGTGATGAACCTATTGATCGTTCAGGATGTAAATGTTTTTCTCCACATATACCTAGTCAAACTTTTGTGAGGTTTTTACTTTTCAAAACATCCATAAGTTATGGACCTGAGAGAGTACCTAACTAGAGAGAGAGAGAGAAAGAGTGTGTGTGTGTGTGTGAAAGAGACATGGACAACACACGATAAAGTAGAGAAAAAGTGTGTGAGTCCTATGCAAACATATCATGCATGCATCTTCAAGGGCGGAAGCGAGGTGAGGAGAGAGTGTGTGGTTGTTTCCAACAAAGAGAGAAAGTCTGGCAAACAAGGGAGAGAGGTCGAGATAGACTTATGGAGAAATTGCAGGCATGGGGAGGGAGAGAGTGTGTGTTTGTGATAGAGAGATCCCCTTGAGATCGTGATGGGACTACATGGGTGGGACATCGAGTGTGACAAGGTATGTGCACGATAGAAGATACCCCGAGAGGGATCGTGATTGACCTAGGGATGGTAGGAGACAATACGTGTGTTGGTGATGGATAGTGAGAGGTAGTCATACCTAGGAGGGAGTGCATGTGCCTATGATGGAGTGAGAGATTATGGTACGTAGGGGGGTGCGTGTCAGATAGAGAGAAAATGAGAGGGGGAGTGTTAGATTGGTCTATGTAGTGCGAGTGAGATATGTGTATGTGTGACCTAGGGAGATATAAAGTTTGAGAGAGATAGAGGAGCCCTGATACGGCTGAGTGGTGCGTGAGAGAGTTGAGAGAGAGAGAGATACTCCCTCCATTTGATAATGTAGTGCACATAATTTTTTTTAAAGTCAACCTTTGGAAACTTTGACCAAGTTTACAGGGAAGATTATTTATATCTACAATACCAAAGATATATCATACGAAACTACATCTTCTGATGAATCTAATGACATGTGTTTGTCATTCTAGATGGAAATGTTTTTCTCCACATACCTGGTCAAACTTTGTGAGGTTTGACTTCTCGAAAAATCTATATGCTATGCACCAAAGAGAGTACCTAAGTCGAGAGAGATCAAGTGTGTGTGAAGGAGAAAGAGTGAGTGTGCAAAAAAGAGTCTGTATGTGGAAGAGAAAGGGACAGCACACGAGAGAGAAAGTGTGCGTGTCTTATGCAAAAATATCACGCATGCATCCCCGAGATAGAAAAGCAAGGTGAGGAGATACACCGAGATAGCTAGTGTGTGATTGTTTGCAACGGAGAGAGAGAGAGACCCCCATAACACCTGTCCAGCAGAGGTTTGGCCAACAAGGGACAGAGGTCGAGAGGGACGTATGGAGACGAAGATGGGGGCATGGGGGGAGAGAGGGCGTGTTTGTGATAGAGAGATCCCCTCGAGATTGTGATGGGGCTATATGGGTGGGAGATCGAGAGACGAGGTGTGTGCGCGCTAGAAAGATGCCCTGAGAGATATCGAGATAGACCAAGTGAGGGAAAGAGCTAATGCGCATGTGTTGTGATGGAGACTGAGAAATAGTCATATACCTAGGGGGCTGCGTGTGCCTACAATGGAGTGAGAGATAGGCGTACTTAGCTAGGCGGGAGATTGTGTGTGTGTGCGTGTGAGATGGAGAAAGAATAAGAGAGAGAGCGAGAGAGTTTTAGATGGGTCTATCCAGTGCGAGTGAGATATGCATGTGTTTGTATGACCTAGGGAGATAGAGAGTTCGAGAGAGAGAGGGAAGAGCCCCAAGATGGCGGAGTGGTGCGTGAGAGAGTTACGGACGACGAGATAGGGAATTTGTGCGCGTACGATGAGTGCACCCTACATATTTAGCTTAGACTAGAGAGTCGTACATTGTGTGCGAGAGAGACCTATACATGGAATGTGCATGCGAACCAGAGAGAGAGACGGGGAGGGACCGACAAGGATTGTGTTTGTATGCGCGCGATAGAAACCAAGATTGTCAGATTGAGAGAGAACGGGAGTCCGGGAGAGGGGAGAGGTCGCGTTTATGCATCGAAGACTGATATAAACCATGTTTCGGTATAAATTTGCATTCAAAACTTTGAATTGGTGAACATGGTGTTTGCAATCCACACATGAACAGAGATATGCATATCAAACAAGTTCATTAGTTTGACTTTCAGCATGTTCGTGGAGTACTATAATACGACATGCTACTCAATTCAGGTGTTCAATTTTGGATTTAGTCCACAATTTTGACCGGGTGAATGAGCTATTTCACTGAATCGAGATATTTCATTTTGGGTTTGATTCCCGTTTTTGGGTGGGTCAAGTATTTGTCAAATAGTAAATCCGTAGCAACGAGCATGTAAACACACATTAGTCCCAAGCATCATATAACCATCTAAAAAAGAAGTGCCAAGCTAATATTTCAAAATTTGATTTGAATCGACTTGGTAAGGCAGACGTGGATGCTCGTTCTCCCAAAATTTGAACAAACTGCTAAACACCCTCTGCTTGGTGGAATTCGCCCGAGCAAATAAATGGGAGACGCGAAATTACCGGCCTATGTGGGACACGCATCAATTGGCCCGTCGTACATCGAGGGTAGGTTTGTAACTTCATCCAAGCACGCCCTCTCCTCGGCCAAAATGACAGGTGCCTAATAATTCATCAACCATGGGCGGCAAAACACCGTCTCCTCGGCCGAAATCGCTCGCACCCACTATTTCAAAACACGCCCTCCTCGCCCGAAATCGCTGGCGCCCACTATTTGGGAGAAGCAAAGTTACCCTACTATCCCCAACCCTCAAGACACAGTCCCAAGCCCAGAAGCTAAAAGGCAGGGGTAGAACTGTAACTTCCCCCATATTTCAGCCAAATGCATCTGTAAGACATGATTCCCCCTCCCGATTCCCCATTCATACAGCGTGGGCGCCAAATCACCTTCTCCCCAGCTGCGAAACCTCAGCCCCTCCTCCATGGCCCACCCCACCGCACTAAATTCACCGCCACCCTCCTCCCCAATGCCGGAGCTGCTGTCCATTTGCTGTCGTGCACTGGGTCGTGTGCCTCTTACTCCGTGATGCCGGAGCTGCCTCGACGACGACTGCGTGAACCGTACCGAAGCCGATTCACCCGCGCCGTTGTGAACGATGCCGGAGCGGCTCCAACTTCGGACGCATCCAGGGCCCCGGCGCAGCTTCCCCGTAGCCGTCGACCATCGCGACATATCTGCTTTCCTGCCGCCAGGAGCCACCGCAACCGCGCCGGCCTCACCGACTCGGCAGCTGGAGCTGCCTACTTCACCGGGCCACAAGATAGGTCGTACACTCATCTTAAATCACTTTATTTAGGCGTCCGTTGCCTAAATTTTTATTCTGGGCCAGTCGATTCTCAATGGGAAGCAGCACCCCTCGAGGCGGCGGAGCTCCTAGGCTGCCGGTTGGCTGGGGCAGCAGTGCCTCGGTGTCTATCATAGGGGTGTAGTGGCGCAAGTTCGCCGCAGAAGCAGCGCTTAGGTGGCTATCGTAGAGTTGCGTGGGTTGAATGTACTGCCGCCACCGGATCTGGATGACGGCGAGTCTTTGTGGTTTGGCCTAGGGCGGCGCAACCATGGCAGTGCGGTGGGGCGGGGGCAGGGCTTTTGGTCAGAGCTCTCGTGACCAGGGACGCCGGAGGCAGGCTGCTCTGCCGGTGGTCGCTGGCTCTTCGGGGAAGATTCTGAACAGTGTCAGCCGGGAGGCACAAGACGGCCATCCAGCCATCCGGCGTAGATTGGACAGTACTAAAAAAAATCGTGTGACCCCAATTTAGTTTTCAGTCAACAGACGTGTGACCAGTCTCGTACCTTAGTGTTGATCTCTTAGCGTATTTCTTCAGATCAGAGATATGTGTCGTTCTTAACATTATGTGTTTTCTACATCTTTAGCCACACCGTCTTCCTTCTCACCGCAGCTGCTCCAACAAGGGAAGCATGCACCAGAAGGGAGTTATAGTCCCCACTCAATAGTTCCCTGCCTTGAATGTGCGTGCCCGACATGGACAGCCACAACAACCGCAGGGCCATCGACAAGTCAGCAGATGATGCTCACTCCTATGGATGGTGGCCAGATAGGTTGTACCCTCATCTTACTTGTGTGCAACATTTATGGCTTCATTATTCATCTCAGCATGGAAAATAGATTATCACATGTCACTGTATATTCATGCTGATCTCTTAAGAGTCTTGTTCAGGAGTTAACGTTGTTCCATAGTTCAGATAAGAGTTTGTTCAGATGTTAACGTTGATCCATACTTATCATCCATCAGCCAATGTTATCCCACAGGCTGGTGATTATACCACTTCTAATATTACCTATGTTGTTGTTCTTTAATACTTTTGTGTGCCATCTAGTTAATCTCGAGTACAAACAATACATATTCTGTAGCTTTCATCTGTGTTCTCCCTTTAGTTTTTGAGACCTGTTGCTGCTAGTTAAGTCTAGTCCTACTATTTATGTCGTCTCCTACAGGCACTCATTACATAATCTAACTACTAGTTGTCTTCCATGCATGTCAGATATAATTGCACACACTGATATATCCACAAGAACCTCGCGGAGCAATGTAACAGCCAACAAACTTGACGTCAATGATACCAAATATGATGGAACAGTTAAAGGCAGTTCTTCAGAAGACTTGCAGAAAGATGATGAATCCTATTCACGCCACAAGGTCCTTGCTCTAACTTGGCGCGTGATATGGCTACATCATGCATATAATGTCCTGGAGTGCATCTACTCTGTTGCAATGCCATGTGCTTAGCCTGCTGATTATGCATGTAAATATGTCATGCCTTCTTGTTTTTCAGTACCTATTCCATTCATGATAACATGTTTTCAAACTCAAGTACTATCATTCTACTCTGTCGCAATGCCATCTGCTTAGTCTGGACATCATGCTTTTACTATCTTATGCATTGTTATTCATCAGTATGTACTCCATCCGTCTACCATACCATGTTTTTTTACATTGAAGTGTTGTTCTACTGGTCTGTTGCAATGCTATCTTAGTTTCCCAATCATACACGCATATGTTGCCTTCGTGTTTTTCTGTACCTATTCCGCTATCATACAGTTTTACATTCAACTAGTGTTTTTTTTTACTCTGTTGTCCTGTCGTATCAGTAGCTCTTACATCATACTCCCTCCGTCCGGATTACATGTCGCAGAAATGGATGTATCTAGAACAGAAATACGCCTAGACACATCCATTTATTTCCGGATGGAGGGAATACATGTCAATATGTCATGCCTTTCTATTCTTCAGTACCTATTCCATCTCTCTGCCGTAGTATGTTTTATAATTGAAGCACCATTCTTCTATATAAGGCATGCAGGGGGAAGACGGCTATTTTAGAATCTGAAGGGCTACAAACAAAATCTTTGCAAAAGATCCAAACGCTAGGAGATAGTAAACCAACTCCAGTGTTCGTAGATACTGCTCCAGCACAGAGAAACCCAACTCCTCCTGCTAATCAGTAGATTCCAGTGGCCAGAGACTAGTCCGCTCCAGGCCAGCAAAAATATGTCAATTCCTTTCTAAGAAGCATGTGCGTATCCTCGCATCATGAAATTTTATAGCATTCAGATCATATTTTCTACATGTTTCTGACCCATCTCTCTTTTAGAAAACAAGCTTAAAGGATAGAAGACTTTCTAAGCTGGGATTGTGTTCGAGGAAAGTATCTTGCGGGAGTTCTCTGTGCTCCAATGCTGATGTAAGTACCTGTTGTATATCACTATATTTTTACATCAGCATGTATTTTGTTAATTGGCGTGAATCCAACCTTTATCTGATCTAAATTTACTTGTAGCAAAATGTATAATTAAAGGCGACAATGTTGATTTTTGTAAGGAAAACTGCTTGGTAGTTTTGCATACCGAGCTGCATGAGTGTACTATCTCTTATCATGCAGATTACTAAATTGTAGTGTTGTGGTCTGGTTGCCCAATCATTCATTGTGTCAATGTTGCTTTCCTATTATCTTACCTGGCTGATGATAGCTGTGCCATATTTGTTAATTTGGTGTAGCCTAGTGTGGTCTGGTTGCCCAAACGTCCATTGTGTCAATGTTGCTTTCCTATTATGTGATGCCAATGATAGCAATGCTAGTGTGTTAATTTGGTGCAGCCTGCTGAAGATAAGAAGACAAACTCTGAAAACAGCAAGGCAACCCCAATATTTCTTTCCAATAAATCTAGGGCAGGTAATATGGCAATAACTCTTGATTAATATGTTCGGTTCCCCTCCTAATTTATGTTATGATGCAGTGGTCGAGACACTCTCCACTATCAATAATACAAGCCTGCCAAAATCACCATCTGAATCTGTTCAGTTTCCTCTGTCTCGAATCCAACGGAAAAATGTATGTTTGTGAACCAATTACTGGCTGAAGCAATGATGAAAATCATGGAGGAATCAGAGGTACACATTCTTACGCAACAACAACTGATCAATGTTTTCAGAGACAATGTAGCAAAGAGGGAAGAACTTACTCACATGCTTATGGACGTCATCCGCACTGAGGTTGCAGATTGTGAGGTTGTAGATCGTTAAGTTCTGTTCATTTATTTGCACTGGCATCAATCTTTGATTGCCCAGTGGATGTAATTTCCTGTAATATATGTTGGATGTGCTACATTTTTCCCATTATGTCATATATTTGCTTAGCGCGCCTCGCATTCCAGCTAACTGGTCGCTAGAAAGCAAAAAAAACTGTGAAATTAATAGCTACCACGAACCGTCGTGGGCCCTTTGTGAAGGATAGCAGCCCACTGCCTTAATGGGCCCCCTAATGGGCTCGCATGGGCCAAAATTCTCTTGGGGCTTTGATTTATCAGTTTTTGTCTGGTCCATAAATGCTTGTAATGGGCTCAAATTATAGCTGGGCCGAATTCGACTTTGTCTAATTGGGCCTCCAAACAGGTTCAAACTTTAGCAGGCCCAATAAGTTGATGGGCCGTAACAAGGCCAAAAGCTCTATTGGGCCTTTATAATTAAAACGAGCCAACAATTAATGCTTGGCCCAGTTACCTCTCGGGTCGTTAACAGGCCGAAATCGAAGCGGGCAATAAGTGGGCCCATTCAATTTCACGGGTCGTTAACAGGCCGATACTAAGGTCGGGTTGTATATGGCCCAACTGTATTGTGGACCTTTAGCAGGCCGAAAGAGACAGTGGGCTGGTATTGGACCATGAAAAGCATGGGCCGCTAAGAGGCTGAAAGTTAGGTCAAACTGTATATGGCCCAACTGTGTTGTGGGCCTTTAGCAGGCCGAAAGTGAAACAGGGCTGTTATTGGACCATGAAGAGCATGGGCCGTTAAGAGGCCAAAACTCAGGTCGGACTGCATATGGCCCAACTCCTTTATGGGTCGTTAACAGGCTGAAAGACACACCGGGTTGGAAATTGGCCCAACACTTAAATGGGTCGCTAAAAGGCCGAAAGACGTACATCCTGAAAATTGGCCCATCCCTTGGATGGGCTGTTAACAGGCCAAAACTACGTCGGGCCGATATTGAGCCCAAATATATAGCGGGCTGTTAACGGGCTCGAACTGACGATGGGCTGCAATGGTGTCAAATAGTTAACAGGCCGTTGACGGCCCGTATTGGCACATCTCGTATGGGTCATGGGCCTAAATGGACCAGACACAAGTAGGCCTATATGGGCCGGCCTGCTAATTTTGACTGGGCCGGCCTCTTTCACCTAAATGGGCCACTGTTGGGCCTTGCCATGTGTTACGTATCATAGGCGTCTCCCGTACAATGAGTGGATGACATCTGTCCCAACGCTGAGCCGACATGTGGATCCTCCGGCGAATGAGAATTTTACACATGGAAAATCCCCATTGGTCCAGGCTATTAACTGGTTATCGGATCCAAACCGGAACCTGATAGCTTAACGGTGACCCGTTATGGTGGATGCCACATGTCGGTTACCCTTGACAAAAGCACTTCCATAACGCACGATTTATCGTCATGGAAGTGGACACTTCCGTGATGATAATTTCAGTATTGTCATGGAACACTTCTACGACAGCACAGGTATGACTATCTTGATTCTGTCATAAAATCGTCATGGATGTGCATGCATGACAAAAAACATGACCTACTGTGGCAAACACGTATCATCACGAAAGTGTTTTTTTGTAGTGATCGCAGCAACCGAGTATCGAAAGGGAAAAGGGGGAGCAAAGCAACCATGAGTACTCATCCAAAGTACTCACAAGACTTACATCCGATCTATACTACATATGCATCGGTATCAAATGAAAGGGGGTAGTATCTATGGACTAAACTACAGAATGCCAGAATAAGAGGGGGAGAAGCTAGTCCAATCGAAGACTGCGCTTCTGGCAGCCTCCCTCTTAAAGCAGTAGAAGAGAGTAGATGGTAAGTTAACCAAGTATCAACGTATAGCATAATCCTACCCGGCGATCCTCCCCTCGTCGCCCTGTGGGAAAGCGATCACCGGGTTGTCTCTAGAACTTATCTGGGTGTGTTTTATTAAGTATTCGGTTCTAGTTGTCAGAGGTCGGAATACAACTCCAAGCGTCCTGTTACCGTGGACACGGCTATTAGAATAGTTCAACTTCCCTGCAGGGGTGCACCACATTGCCCAACACGCTCGATCACTCTAGTGGGCACACTTTCCTGGGTCATATACCCGACCTCGTAAGATCAACACGTCACAGCCCTAACTAGACTCAATAGAGAGGCCAGCACGCCGGTCTACATCCTAAGCGCGCAGGGGTCTTGGGCCCATCGCCCATTGCACTCCTGCATGTTGCGTGGGCGGCCAAAAGCAGGCCTAGCCCCCTTATACAAGTGCAAGCGTTCCAGTCCAATCCGGCGCGTGCCGCTCAGTTGCTGATGTTTGAAGAGTTTCGGCTGATACTACGACGCCAAGTGCCCATAACTGTCCCCGCGTAGTTGGTTAGTGTGTATAGGTCAAAAGACCAACTCAGATCAAATATCCAAATCTCGTTAATGTTTTGGGAGCTCGCGGTGACGAACAGTGCTCCTGTCGCCCCGTCTCAAGGACTTACGGCAAGGGCCAGGCCCAACCCACTCCCGGGCGGTCTGCCTTACCCGGCCGTGCCTCGTAATTAACTCGTGGGTACCCTCCAGGTCAACCCGACTGCACATCACTCGCGGGCACTCTACGAGCCGAGCCGACTTTAGTCACAACAGGTATCATGTATAGTGTGTATGTATGTATGTATGTATGTATATACCCGTGATCACCTCCCGAGTGATCACGGCCCGATAATATAGCATGGCAGACGGACAAGAATGTAGAGCCACTGATGATAAACTAGCATCCTATACTAACCATTTAGGATTGCAGGTAAAGTATCAACAGTAGTAATAAGGACAGGCTATGCAACAGAATATGATCAAACTGATAAGCAGTAACAGCTACACTACTCTAATGCAAGTAGTAGAGAGAAGGAATATGCGGTATCGAGATGATCAAGGGGGTTTTGCTTACCTGGAAGCTCTGCTGAGAAGGAGGGGTCGTCAACACCGTAGTCGATCGGGGCAACAGCGGCGTCAGTCTCGAAGTCTACCGGACAGAAGAGGGGGAAGAAACAATGAATACAAAGCAAACAGATGCATGACGATATATGACATGACATTAAGTGGTGCTAGAGGTGACCTAACGCAGTACTAGTTGATACCGGCGAAGGGGGAAAACATCCGGGAAAATATTCCCGGTGTTTGGCATTTTCAGACAGATGAAACGGAGGGGGGCGGTTCCATGTTCGCTATACTAGGGGCACGTGACAGTCGAATGGATGGCATATTCGGGTTCGTCATATTTTTCTGATCATTTTTCATATATAAATTATTTTGATCCGAGTTATGGTTTAATTTATATGAATTTTCAAAGTTCTATTAATATCCTGCAATTTCTGGAATTCTCTTAATTTGATAAATGTCTAAATGTTAAATGCAAGGGGTACCCAGAAAAGTGTACCCAGCACTGGGAATAGAGGCTGACAGTGGGCTAGGTCAACTGTTGACTCAGCAGTCAACAGTTGACCGGTCAAACATGAATAGTGCATGTGGGACCCCTATGTCATTGACTTAGCTAGTTTTAAGATTAACTTAACATTTATGTTAACAGGAGGGGCCCATGTGTCAGGGTTAGTGTTTAATCTAATCCTAAAATCTAGTCCTAACAATAATTAGTGGGGGTGTGCCCACAGGACAGTGGCAGAAAAGCCCGCTGCCACACGCCGACGCACGCCCACGTACCAGGGCCGAGACCGTGGCCGAAGCGCGGCCGGCAAGGCGCGGCGAACGGGAATGAGGCAGGGCATGGGAGCGCAGGGGGGAGGCTAGAGCGGCAGCAGCAGCGAGGGCTAGCCGCAGCGGCAACAGGGGCCGGCGGTAGCGGCAGCTGGAGGCGGACAGAGGCGGCAGGAGTCACGGGCGCGGCCGGCGAGTGGGCGCTGCAGGCGCGGCCAGCACAGGGAAGCGAGCACGGGGCATAGGGCGGGCCCGGCGGGGCACACCGCGGGAGCTGGCGGCAGAGGTGGCCGCGGCCAAGGTGCGGCAGAGGCGAGGCAGTAGAGTGCAGCCAGCGCGGGCAGTCACGCGGAGCGGGGCGGGGCTAGGTCGCAGCGGGAGCGGGCGGCTGTGATGCGGCGCTCGCGGACGGGCGCATGCGCAGGTGGTTGCAGGGACGGACGGTGCACAAGCGCGCGCGGGAGCAGTGCTCCAGGCGCGGCCATGGGAGGAAACAGGTGGTAGCTATGACGACTAGGACGAGGGGAAAACAGGGGAGGGGCAGGGAACCAGAGGAGGACTCACTCTGGGGAGGGCGTGGACGAGCCCGGGGAGGTCGTGGGGGCGCCGGCGACGGAGATCGGGCCGGGGCAGGGGTGGCGTGACGCGACGTGGACGGGGCCGATGGCGTTGTTTGGCAACTCCTTGACCCGAATCAACAGGTGTGGACGACGTGGTCGGCGTCGGGGCTCCTCCTGGACGTATCCCGGTAGCATGGGGTGGCTTCGGAGCACGTTGACGGAGGTGACGCGGCGATGTAGTGCTCAGCTTGGTGCGAGGAAGAAGAAAGCGGCGCGGCGAGGGAGAAGTAAGGGGCTAGGGTTAGTCTGGGGTTCAACGGCGACCTAGTAGTCGCCGAGGAGGGGTTGGATGGCCGCCGCGTGGCCGGGGAGGGGCCATGGCCGCGGGATGGCTGCCACGCCCTCCCCGTGTCTCCTGTAGTGCTAGGTTGAAGGAGCTGGGATGGGCTGGGCCTCCCAGCTCCACTTAGGCCTCCCTCTCTCCTTCCTTTCTATTGTTTCTTTTTTTCTTTTATGCCATTTTCTTTTCTGTTTTACATTTTTGTTATTGTTTTCAATTTAGTTGGTCCACTAAATAAACTTTGCTATAGATGAAACTTGGCACTTAAACCATGCACAATATTTCAAGACCACACACAAGGTTTCACATCAGTTGGAGTAGTATAGCTATTTGTTTATTTATTTTTTTAAAGGCCAGAATAATTGCTGTTAGACCATTTATTAATTTTCAAGGAATTTATCTGTGAGTCAAATGATGTTGGTTTCTATATGATAATTCCTTAGTGAATATTTGCAATAACATGAACACTTTTGTTTATTTATTTGAATAAGTTTTATTTTTACTCACTATTTGAATTTTGAATTTGAGGTTGAATTATTTCCTAATTGTTTTTCTTAGGGCATAATGATGATGACTTGGTAGGAGTGATTAGCATAACCAGTGTTTAGAAATCCGAGGATGTCACATACCTATATTCATGATCATTGCCTTAGATGTTGTCATAAATATGCGCTTTTCTATCAATTGTTCAACAGTAATTTGTTCACCCACCATATGTTTCTTTCAAGAGAGAAGCCTCTAGTGAAAACTATGGCCCCCGGGTCTATTTCTCATCATATATTTTCAGATCTATAAAACCAAAAATACAAAAATACCTTGCTGCACTTTATTTATATTTACTTTATTTTGCACTTTTATTTATCTTTTATACCTATCTCTATCAGATCTCACCCTTGCAAGTGACCGTGAAGGGATTGACAACCCATTTTTCGCGTTGTGTGCAAGTGTTTGATTGTTTGTGCAGGTGCATCTATTGGGGACTTGCTTGTGCCTCCTACTGGATTGATACATTGGTTCTTAACTCAAGAAATACTTATCTCTACTTTGTTGGATCACCCTTTCCTCTTCAAGGGAAAAAACAACACAAGCTCAAGAAGTAGCAGGAAGAATTTCTGGCACCATTGCCGGGGAGGTTCTACATCAAGCCTACCAAGTACCTATCATAAACTCTCATCTCGTGCATTACATTATTTGCCATTTGCCTCTCGTTTTCATCTCCCCCACTTCTAAAATATTTTCAGAAAAACACAAAACTATTTGCTTTTTTTATTCGCCTTCTTTCCGTTCATCTTTTTGTTTGCTTGTGTGCTAGATTGCTTGCTTGGTCAAGATGTCTCAAGAAAATACCAAGTTGTGTGATTTTTCCAACACTAGTAATAATGATTTTATTAGTACTCCGATTGCTCCCGCCACTAGTGCGGAATCTTATGAGATTAATGCCGCTTTGTTGAATCTTGTTATGAAAGAACAATTATCTGGTAGTCCTAATGAAGATGCTGCATCCCATCAAAATACTTTCATTGAGTTACCCCTGTGTGACACCCGTCCAGACGCGTGTCGCACAGGCAGGCAGGAGATGACCAAGATGGCATGGCAAGGCTTGCCGAGCCGCATCTGCGATGTGACGTTAAGCGGTGCATTTAATGCACTTTGTCCTAACTGCCAGAGTTAGGTATGATAGCAGTTTGGCTATCTAATCACTGGATAATGACCATTTTGCCATTGTGGTAACCCCTTGACCTATAAAAGAAGGGTTGTGGCTACCTTAGAAAGAATTCAGACCCCTGTACCCTCATACGCGCGCAGATTCTCCCGTCCCGAGGCGACCTTGCCGGGCTAGAGCGTTGCGTCTCCACCACGGTCCTCTCATCAATCCACCAAAGCAGGAGTAGGGTTTTACGCCTCGCGGCGGCCCGAACCTGGGTAAAAACTACTCGTGTCATCGCTGTCGTGCTGCTCTACGCTCTCCGCTCTTTGTGCAATGTGCTCTTCCCCCCTGCCAAACCACAAGGGGCCGATGGCCCCATAGGTGGCCGTGTTATACCATGACATCTTTGGCGTGCCAGGTAGGGGGAAGCGCTTGCGCGAACCTGAGGGTGTAAGCAGCGCGTCATCTTCATCTTTGTTTTCTTCATTAACGGCTTCATCATCCATGGCGCCCAAGAAAAATTCCGGTGCTGCAGCTCACCCGTCCACCCCGAAGGCCCCTTCACATGCGGCCACTGATGCCGTGGGGGCTACGGAGGCGCACGGGGACATGGGCACTGCAGGGGACATGGCCGGCGCAGGCGACGGCGTCGCCATTCCCCCTACGGCCAAAACGGGAGCGGGACGCGCCAGAGAAGGACATCGTCAACAGCATCCCAGCGGCCATGCTCCACAGGATGCGGGTGGAGAGATTATTCCATCTCTACCTCTCCGCCCCACTGAGGAACGCAGCCGCAGCGATGGCGCTCGCTCTGGGGTGAACCGCAACCGTCTGGCCGCCCCCGCTGCGGGTGCGGCTACAGGGCACGCGCCACCCCCAGGACAAGCTAGACAAGACGGTGCGCCGAATGGGGTCGCCAATCCCCAAGCGCATCCACCTCGTCGCCACGCTACCCTGGTGACCGGCTCACAGCGACGAGAGCACGGCGCCGTCACTACCGGCACCGTCAGAAGCCAGGCGACGTCGCGATCTACGTCGTCGTCTATGCCGAGCACTGCTTCGGAAGCCATGGCACGGGCCCAACTCCTGTTGAGATTTCCGTCGGCGGTCGATCAGATGGATGAGTGGAGAGCCACCATTCAGAGCTTGATTGGTTTCGCTGAGGCAGGAGGATCACAGCGGGGAGGCCCGCCACGGCCTCCACAGGCAGCGACGACAGCCCGAGCCGCTGGTCGTACTGAAGGGGCCACCGCCATGGTGCAATCCCCTCCGCGGCAGCCATCGCAGGGGCCACAGCCAGAGCCACGCGGCCAAGAACCCGATGACGTATCGATGACTTCATCTGATCCCCGGGCACGTCGAGACCAGCGACGAGTCCTGGAAGACGGGCGGAGGGAGGACGCGCGTGTCACCATCGAACGATGCTGCGAAACCCGCCGCCAGTCTGATAGGTGCAATGGCCCCGACGTCGACGAGCCCGTGCCCGATGGAGACGGATACTGGCCTTTCGAGGTTGGGTGCCCCGCCTTCACTCACGAGCTGCGGCGAGTCCGTTGGCCATCTGCCCGTACATTCAAGCCAGAGATACCAGAAAAGTACGATGGAAGATTGAACCCGACAGAGTTCTTGAGCATCTACACCATTGTTGTTCAAGCCGCCGGAGGAAGAGATGAGAGGGTATTCGCCAACTACTTCCCTTTGGCACTCAAGCCAAACGTGAGGTCGTGGCTGATGCACTTGCCGGAGAACTCCATCTCGTCCTGGGCCAACCTGTGCCATGAATTTGTTGGCGCCTTCACGGGCGGTCATCAAGAACCAGGGCGTCCCAGCGACTTGCAGCTCCTCCCACAGAAGGAAGGAGAGAGTTTGCAAAAATACATGTGGAGGTTCAGCCGGGTGCACAGGAACATTCCGGACATCCACCCGGCAGCTGTGATAGCTGCATTCCAGTCCAACATATGCAACCGCAGGATACGTTCCAAGATGAACGTCCGGTTGCCCAAGACTGTGAATGAGCTATACACTTTGGCGGATAAGTGTGCCCGAACAGAGGAGGGGAGGCGTCTCCCCGGTGAAGAAGATGGCATCGACGTTGACTTAGAGGATGACGACGACGCCACCGATCAGAAGAAGAAGAACAAGAAACGCAACAAGAAGCGCAGGGATAAGGCAGTGCTGGCTGTTGAAGGGTCGAGTACTCCTAGTTCCTGCAAGAAGGTCAAGACCGAGGCTCCCGGCAAGGAAGTTGCCGCGTGCGCTGACTGCCGGGAAGCCGCGGCTGCCGAGAAGGCTGGGAAGGCTGACGGGCCGTACTGCAAGATCCATCGGACCAAAGGCCATGATCTTCAAGAGTGTCATCAGGATGAGCAACTTGTCAAGAAGCAGAAGGCTGAGTACGAGAAGCATGACAAAGAGAGAGATCAAGATGGCGTTGGCGGGAAGGGCCGAGGCGGCAGAGGAGGTCGCCCCGACAAGGCCCCTCAGTATCAAGGGAAACTTGCCAGAGGCCGTGAGAAGAAGGAATGAGATGACGAGAGTAATGAAGGAGATGAAGAGGAAACCAGTGAGCAGGAGTTCCAGAAGGCCACTGACGCCCTATGCATTGACGGGGGTGCATCCTTCCATTCCTCTCACCACCAACTTAAACAGTGGGCGTGTGAGGTCAATGCCGTGGAGCTAGCGGCAGATTCTCGGAAGCCACTCAAGTGGTCCTGCACGCCCATCATCTTTGATGAAGAGGATCACCCTAACCGCACCATCGCGGTAGGGTGTTTGCCGTTGTTGGTTTCACCAACAATCCGCAACCTCAAGGTCACAAAGATGTTGGTTGACGGCGGGGCCAGGTTGAATATGATTTCTCCCAAGGTCATCAACAAGCTCCAGATAGCAGATGAAGAGCTCAAGGTTACTGGTACTTTCCAAGGGATCAACCCCAGCAGAAGTCATCCTAAGGGGAAGATCACACTACCGGTAACGTTTGGGGGAGTTAAACTACCGGACTGAGAAGATCGTGTTTGATGTGGTTGACCTCCCCCTGCCATACAATGGAATCCTTGGTCGTCCAGCCCAGGCAAAATTCATGGCGGCATCCCACTATGCCTACAACACGCTGAAGATGCCAGGGCCAATGGGCGTCATTTCTATTCCAGCAGACAAAAAGGACACAATTATATGCGTGGATAAGATGTACCGAGAAGCAGTCGCTGCAAAGGCCGTGGAAGCTACCACTCCCGCCAAGGAAAGCAAGAAAGGGAAGAAAGCTAGCAAGGATGCCAGCAAAGAATCCGGGAAGCGCGCCTCTTCGGAGTGCGCTGCGCCTGCCGATGACTTGCCGGAGAGTTCCAATAGCAAGAGATCAAAGGTTGCTGCGCCCTCTGTGAAGAAGGTCCCAACAGGGCTGGTTGGCGCTGATGGTACATTTACTATTAGCTCCACCCTTGACAACAAATAGGAAAGCGCGCTCGTTGCCTTCCTGCAGACGAATGTCGATGTGTTTGCTTGGCAACCATCTGACATCCCCGGTGTTCCCAGGGAGGTAATCGAGCACCACCTTGCTGTCTGCCCACATGCCCGGACCGTCAAACAGAAGGTCCGAAAGCAAGCTTGGGAGCGGTAGCAATTTATTGCCGAAGAGATCAAGAAACTCGAAGCTGTTGGTTTGGTCAGAGGGGTATTGCATCCAACTTGGTTGGCGAATCCAGTGGTGGTGCGCAAGGCGAATGGGAAGTGGAGGCTTTGCATAGATTTCACATATCTGAATAAAGCATGCCCGAAGGACCCATTCCCCTTGCCGTGCATCGATCAGATTGTGGATTCCACCTCTGGATGTGACCTCCTGTCCTTCTTGGATGCCTACACCGGTACCACCAGATTTTCATGTCCAAGGAAGATGAAGAGAAGATCGTGTTCATAACCCCATGTGGCACGTACTATTTTGTACGGATGCCCTTTGGGTTAAAAAGCGCTGGATCCACTTTTGCAAGAGCAGTGCAAATTGGTTTTGAGTCACAGCTGCATAGGAATATTGAAGCTTACATGGATGACATAGTGGTCAAAACCAAAGACAAATCAACCCTCATTCAGGACCTGGAAGAGACCTTCGCGAATCTTCGCAAGATCAACTTGAAGCTGAACCCGGAGAAGTGTGTGTTTGGCATTCCTTCCGGCAAGCTACTTGGCTTCTTCGTGTCCCACCGGGGGATAGAGGCCGACCCCGACAAGATCAAGGCGATCGAGCAGATTCAAGCACCCAAGACAGTTAAAGATGTGAGGCATTTGACCAGATGTGTTGCTGCACTGAGCAGGTTCATTTCCAAGTCTATCGAGCGCGCTTTGCCGTTTTTCAAAATCTTGAAGAAGGCAGGGCCCGTGGAGTGGACCCCGAAGGTGGACGCTGCGCTGCAAGATTTGAAGACTTGCCTTTCCTCTGTTCCCACCTTAGTCGCTCCTAAACCACAAGAGCCATTGTTGCTATACCTAGCGGCAACCAATCAAGTGGTTAGTGCAGCACTGGTGGCCCAGCGGGAAGTAGATGAAGGAGCCACCGCGGCAATCATCCCCTCCGGAGAGAAAAGTGAACTCGTCCCGGCAAGTTCAGGAACAAATCAGAACAAAGAAGAGCAGGGCAGCGGGGACAATTCCAGAATCGCGGCAAGGAAGAAGGTGGTGCAGTGGCCAGTGTACTTTGTCAGTTCCCTACTGCAGGGGGCTAGATCAAGGTACTCTGGCATGCAAAAGTTGATCTTTGGCCTCATCATGGCCTCAAGGAAACTGCGCCACTACTTCCAAGCCCACGAAATCACGGTTGTTACCCGCTTCCCCTTGCAACGCATACTGAGGAACCCTGAGGCCACTGGCAGAATAGTGGAGTGGGCTTTGGAGTTATCAAGCTTTGGTTTGAAATTTGAGAGCACATCAACTATTCAGAGCAGAGCGTTGGCAGAGTTTATTGCAGAATGGACACCAACTCCAGATGAAGAGATGCCAGAGATAATTATTCCCGGCAGGGAAGCGCCCCAAGATTGGATCATGTACTTTGATGGTGCCTTCTCCCTACAAGGTGCGGGAGCTGGCGTGCTTCTCGTCGCACCCACTGGGGAGCACCTCAAGTATGTGGTTCAAATGCATTTCCCCCGGGAGAAGGCTACCAACAACACCACAGAATATGAAGGACTCCTTGCGGGGCTCAGGATCGCAACGGAACTGGGAATCAAGAAGTTGATCATTCGTGGAGACTCACAACTTGTGGTGAGGCAAGTAAACAAGGATTATCAAAGTCCATTGATGGAGGCATATGTGGAGGAAGTGAGAAAGCTGGAGGAGCGCTTTGACGGATTGCAAACAGAGCACGTACCCCGTGCGAAAAACAGCATTGCTGATCATCTGTCAAAGTTCGCTGCGCAAAAGCTTCCTGTGGAACCAGGGACTTTTGTTCTTCACCTGACTCAGCTCTCCGTATCCCCGGCAAAAATGGCCAGAAAGAGGAGAAAACTGGACTCCATCAAGCCTCTCCCGGCAGAGCTTCCTGAAGCCCCTGGCAGAGAGGTTGGCGGGAACAACTCCACTTCGCTGGGCAAGCAGCACCCTCCCGCCGAACTTCCAATTCTCACAGTTGAGGCGTGCGCTCCCACGAACGAGGAGGTGCCGCTGATCCTTGTTGTCGAGCCTCAGGCTCCAACTTGGGCACAGCACATAGTCCGTTACCTCCAAACAGGAGAACTTCCCGAAGAGCCAGAAGAAGCTGAAAAAGTAGCCCGGAGGGCCAGTATGTATCAGTTCGTCGATGACGTACTATACAGAAGGAGGCCCAATGGTGTGAAATTAAAGTGCGTTTGCCAGGAAGAAGGGAAGGAACTGCTGGCGAAGATACACAACGGCATGTGCGGCTCCCATATTGGATCAAGAGCCCTGGTCGGAAAGGCTTTCCGGCAAGGTTTCTACTGGCTCACGGCCCTCCAAGATGCAATCGAGCTAGTCACCAGATGTGAAGCCTGCCAGTTCCACTCCAAGAATATCCATCAGCCTGCTCAAGCTCTCCAGACGATCCCTTTGTCATGGCCCTTTTCGGTCTGGGGGCTTGACATCTTGGGCCCCTTCCCCCGTGCTATCGGGGGCTTTGAGTTCTTGTACGTTGCCATCGACAAGTTCACAAAGTGGCCGGAAGTGGAACCCGTGAGGAAGGTGACCGCACAGTCAGCTATCAAGTTCTTGAAAGGATTGGTGAGCCGTTTTGGTGTAACCACCAGAGTCATCACTGACAATGGCACCCAATTCACAAGCCGCGCCTTCATGCAATATGTTCATGCCCTCGGAAGCAAGGTCTCATTTGCCTCTATTGCTCATCCCAGAAGCAATGGACAAGCTGAGAGGGCGAACACTGAAGTGCTGCGAGGACTCAAGACAAGAACATTTGATAGGCTAAAGAAGTGTGGCGGGCGATGGATCAACAAGCTGCCGATGATTCTTTGGTCCCTCCGTACGACACCAAATCGAGCTACCGGCCAGACTCCCTTCTTCCTAGTCTATGGGGCAGAAGCAGTGATCCCCACGGAACTCATATACGGATCACCTCGAGTACTTTCCTACGATGAAGTAGCGCAAGAACAGCACCGGCATGATGACGCTGTGCTACTTGAGGAGAACCATCTCTGGGCTGCTACGTGTGCTGCACGCTACCAGCAAGCCCTGCGTTGCTACCACAGCCGCAGGGTTCATGCCCGAAGCTTTGAGGAAGGCGACCTTGTCCTTAGGCGTGTTCAGTCCGCCAAGGGTGAAAACAAGTTGACGCCAAAGTGGGACGGCCCTTACTGGGTAGTATGACTCACCAGACCCGGCGCAGTCCATCTGGAGACCGCGGATGGCATTCAGTTACAAAACTCATGGAACATTGAGCATCTTCGTAAGTTCTACCCGTAAGGTGCGGCTGTCGGGCCCTACCTGGCAGCCACCCTTTTGTACAAGCCTTGCCGATGTTGCATGTAACCCTTTGTACAAAGCCAGGCACAGACCCTGAGCAACAGATGAATAAACGAAGCGCTGGGGGCCCCTAAAACTTGCATGCATGCATAAGCATAACATGAGCATAGCATGATCATGTAGATCAGGGCACATGTAGCATTGTTTTCCTCTGCACTAAGCTGCAGGGTTCATGCCGTGGACCTGGTCCCAAAGAGAAGAAATGAAGACAAGCCTACATATCAGTCCCCGACAAGCCAAGCAGATAAGTTATTTCTTATCCATACATGTTCTGTAAGGTGAAAACTTGTGCATATGAAAACCTCGTCACCTCCAAGGCATGGGTGCTCCCATCCTGCGTCCCGAACGTTGCTTCGATCAGGGTGGTTGTAGTGGCCTTTGACGGAGGGGGTTCGACTAGGAGCTGGTCCCTTTCCATGGTTTTGTGCCCGGCAGGCCAAGCCCCGCGGCAACAAACGAAAGGCACCGGCAAGATAGCTTGCCGGAGAAAACTTGTTTACTTAAAGGTATAGAGTCATCTCGCCTCTGCATGGACATGACACATGCACAAGTACCCGGCAAGGCTTATCTTTTTCATTAATATGCGATAAGCAAGTACAGATCTTACAGGACACAAACATGGATAAAGCAGATTACGTATTTTAGACTGAAAAAAGATAAGTGCCCCGTAATCCCTTTCTTGTCCCTCTCCTCCTAGGAACTACCGCGGGAGACGAAGAGGGCAAAAGGGGTGCCTGGGCAGAAGCCCAGCCTGACCCATCAGGCCCCATGACAAGGAGCCTGACAAGATCGAGAGGGCGCGGGCGAAGGTGATGGTGAAGAGAGCGGCGGAGACGACCCCCTGGCCACCGCCACCAGGGCCAGCAGGATGCAACAGGGCAAACGAAGCCGTAGCCCATGAGGAAGCCTGTCGGGGCCCAGCTGGAAGGCTGCTGGAGGAGCCAGAGACACCATCCACACCTCCACGTCCAACTCCCCGGCAAATCGCCTTGCCGGAGAGGAGATGCAGGTGCAGATGATGGTGCTGCCGCCTGACGATGACGGTGTGGCTGGTGTTCAGTCGGAGTCGGAGCCGTCGTCCTCTCCGTCGGCGCCGTCGTCATTGCCGTCACTATCCTCCTCGTCACTGTCGCTCGAGGAGGACCTTTCGTCCTCGGTCAAGCTCTCCACGCAGCACCCTAAGCGAGCACCCGAGCGTCCGAAGACCTTGACGGAGAGCAGGGTGGCGTCCATTAACTTGAAATGGAGGATGTGCCTGGCCGCCAAGCTATGGGCACGAGCAAAAGTCTTCCAACCACGCCGGAGAAGCATGGCATGAGAAGCGGGGAACTCTACGTCCGCCCGCATGCTGCCAGTACAACAACCCCTCATGTGCAGCCTCAACCCGGGCGGCTGCTCGATCTCCATCACCCTTGCGAATGGAGTAGGAAGCCGAAGGCGGCTGTGCGGGGGTCCTCGCAGCTTAACGATGAACTCCAGCGGCTGGTTCCCGATGTGGCCTTCATTAGGATCTTGAGCAGCAGGAGGAGGTGCGATCAAAGCCCCACCTCGTCCTCCTCGGCCTCGAGCACCGCGACGACCACGACCTCGTCCTCTCCCGCCTCCCCTCGCGGCGGGCTCCGCTCCCGCGTCCCGAGGGGAGGAGGGAGGCGCTGTCGAGCAGAAGCCCTCGTCGCCACTACTGGAGTACCGCTGCGCCCTCTTCCCCTCACCATGATGAAGGAGCAATGTCAGAAAGAAAGAAAGAAGGAGGAGATGGGTGTGAGCCAGCACCTCGCTCGCGTCTCCTTTTATAGACAAACAGGGCCGGGGGCTGGCTCCTCACTCAGGGGAAGCAACCGCCCCTCTCTGCCAATCCGGCTCCCCTGCACCATCAGCAGCCCGTGGAATCAAGGCCGACCCCCTGCGCCAATCCATGGCGCCTGGCTTTCTGCCATGGCACTCATTCCCTCGCTCCCCGCATCCGCCACCAACCCTGTGCAATGCATGCAGCATACGTGGCGGAAACGCCAGAAGCGGAGAAGCTAGTGGAATGGCAGTTACCGTCCTGTGAATGTGGGACGTGGGTAGCCCACAGATCGTGACTCGCAGCTCCCTCATAACATCTTGCACGACATGCGGAAAAACCGGAAACTGTCTCAAGCACAGGTTAATGAAGAAGCGAAGAAGATCTCAAAGGATGAGCTACCACAACCCCCTCGACTATGTACTAGACAGGGCCTACCTCGACGACGCTCGGCAGCGTGTTCGGGCCAGGCCCGGGGGCTCCTGTCGGTGCAACAAACCCCAGGCGTGTGTTGCCCGGACTGTACACAGGCTCAAGAGCAAGGTTGCAACATCCAAGACAGGGCCAAGCAGAAGAGATAGCTCTTTGAGAAACCAAAGGGCGGATCAAGAAGACCAAGACCAACCAAATGAGCAAGATACCACTAAGGAAAAACCTCCCTTGCCGGGCAGGCGCGCCTGGCGGGGTCGAGGTTACCCCAAAGACAAGTCTCAAGACTCCCCCGGCAGGCTTACCGGGGACACCGAGGGCGGACTACCCCATCAAAGCGCCACAGCTCCACATCATCGCGATGCAAGTTATCTATCAGTGCGGTGTCGAGCCCCCAGGTGGTTAAGTGGCTGCCATTTAGCGCGTCGCAGCTGTTTGGAGAGAAGATTACCCATGTGTGACACCCGCCCGGACGCGTGTCGCACAGGCAGGCAGGAGATGACCAAGATGGCGCGACAAGGCTTGCCGGGCCGCATCTACGATGTGATGTTAAGCGGTGCATTTAATGCACTTTATCCTAACTGCCAGAGTTAGGTATGATAGCACTGTGGCTATCTAATCACTGGATAATGACCGTTTTGCCATTGTGGTAACCCTTGACCTATAAAAGGAGGGTCGTGGCTACCTTAGAAAGGATTCGGACCACTGTACCCTCATACGCGCGCAGCTGCTCCCGTCCCGAGGCGATCTTGCTGGGCTAGAGCGATGCGTCTCCACCACGGTCCTCTCATCAATCCACCAAAGCAGGAGTAGGTTTTTACGCCTTGTGGCGGCCCGAACCTGGGTAAAAACTGCTCGTGTAATCGCTGCCGTGCTGCTCTACGCTCTCCGCTCTTTGTGCAATGTGCTCTTCCCCCTGCCGAACCACAAGGGCCGATGGCCCCATAGGTGGCCGTGTTATACCATGACAGGATGCGTGCTAAGAGAGATTGGTTCAAAAAAGCGTGTTCTTCTAGTTTTTGTGATAATCATGATGAAGATCTTAAAGTAATTGGTGTGACTCCTATTGAATCTTTGTTTGCCAATATAAAACTTGATCAAGATGGGACTGGATATGAGTCAACTTTAGCTAGAAGGCGTCCCAATAATTTGGAGAGTGATGATCTTAATGAAAAATTTGATAAAAGTGGGATTGGAGAGGTCAAGACTTTAACTAGTGATGAACCCACTCTTTTGGATTTCAAGGACTTTAATTATGATAATTGTTCTTTGATTGATTGTATTTCCTTGTTGCAATCCATGCTTAATTCACCTCATGCTTATAATCAAAATAAGACTTTTACTAAACATATCGTTGATGCTATGATGAAATCTTTTGAAGAAAAACTTGAGTTAGAAGTTTCAATCCCTAGAAAACTTTATGATGAGTGGGAACCTACTATTAAGATCAAGATTAAAGATTATGAGTGCAATGCTTTGTGTGATTTGGGTGCTAGCATTTCCACTATTCTGAAAACTTTATGTGATGTGCTAGGTTTCCATAAACTTGATGATTGTTCTTTAAATTTGCACTTAGCGGACTCCACTATTAAGAAACCTATGGGAAGGATTAATGGTGTTCTTATTGTTGCAAATAGTAATTATGTGCCCGTAGATTTTATTGTGCTTGATATAGATTGCAATCCTTCATGCCCTATTATTCTTGGATGATCTATGGTGATAGTTGATTTGATTTTGCTGAAAAGAGAAACTTTTGCATCTAGTAGCACAATTGTTAAATTTCACTAGAGCGTGATAAAGTTCTGAATTTTTTACACAAGATTGATATACAAGTTTCAACTGTTGTCCTAATATTTCAGAATTTTTAGAGTTACAGAAGTGTGATAACAATTCATATCTTCGCAGACTATTCTGTTTTTGACAGATTCTGTTTTTTTATGTGTGAACCATGGAGAAGTTGGAATACAGTAGATATAACACCATTGTAAATTTAGAATGAGTTCACAACAGTACCTAAAAGGGGTGATTTGTTTTATTATACTAACGGAGCTTATGAGTTTTCTGTTGAGTTTTGTGTTGTGAAGTTTTCAAGTTTTGGGTAAAGTTTTGATGGACTATGGAATAAGGAGTGGAAAGAGCCTAAGCTTGGGGATGCCCAAGGCACCCCAAGGAAATATTCAAGGACAACCAAGCATCTAAGCTTGGGGATGCCCTGGATGGCATCCCCTCTTTCGTCTTCAATCCATCGGTAAAATTACTTAAGGCTATATTTTTATTCACCACATGATATGTGTTTTGCTTGGAGCGTCTTGTATTATATGAGTCTTTGCTTTTTAGTTTGCCACAATCATCCTTGTTGTACACACCTTTTGAGAGGGACACACATTAATCGTGAATTTATTAGAATACTCTGTGTGCTTCACTTATATCTTTTGAGCTAGGCAGTTGCTCTTGTACTTCACTTATATCTTTTTAGAGCACGATGGTGGTTTTATTTTGTAGAAATTGATGAACTCTCATGCTTCACTTATATTATTTTGGGAGTCTTAAAAATAGTATGGCAATTTTCTTAGGTTATGAATTTAGCCCTAATATGATGGGTATTCAAGAGGGATATAATAAAAACTTTCATAAAGATCATTGAATATATGAGAAGTTTGATTCCTTGCATTTGTTTTGAGATATGAAGATGGTGATATTAGAGTCATGCTAGTGAGTAATTGTGGATTATTAAGAATATTTGTGTTAAAGTTTGTGATTCTCGAAGCATGCATGTATGGTGAACCGTCATGTGATGAAGTTAGAGCATGATTTAATTTTGATTGTCTTCCTTATGAGTGGCGGTCGGGGACGAGCGATGGTCTTTTCCTACCAATCTATCCCCCTAGGAGCATGCGTATTAGTACTTTGCTTCGATGGCTAATAAACTTTTGCAATAAGTATGTGAGTTCTTTATGACTAATGTTGAGTCCATGGATTATACGCACTCTCACCCTTCCACCATTGCTAGCCTCTCTAGTAACGCGCAACTTTCGCCGGTCCATTAAACCCACCATATACCTTCCTCAAAACAGCCACCATACCTACCTATTATGGCATTTCCATAGCCATTCCGAGATATATTGCCATGCAACTTCCAACGTTCCGTTTTATTATGACACACACCATCATTGTCATATTGTTCTCATATGCATGAGGCATTCATATAGAGTCATATTTGTTGTAGCATCGAGTTGTAATCTTTGAGTTGTAAGTTAATAAAAGTGTGATGATCATCATTATTAGAGCATTGTCCCATGTGAGGAAAGGACGATGGAGGCTATGATTCACCCACAAGTAGAGATGAGACTCCGGACTTAAAAAAAAGAGGCCAAAGAGCCCAAAATAAAAAAAGAGAAAAAATGAAAAAATGAGAGCAAAGAGAGAAGGGACAATGTTACTATCCTTTTTCCACACTTGTGCTTCAAAGTAGCACCATGTTCTTCATGATAGAGAGTCTCCTATTTTGTCACTTTCATATACTAGTGGGAATTTTTCATTATATAACTTGACTTGTATATTCCAATGATAGGCTTCCTCAAATTGCCCTAGGTCTTCATGAGCAAGCAAGTTGGATGCATACCCACTTAGTTTTCTTTTGAGCTTTCATACACTTATAGCTCTAGTGCATCCGTTGCATGGCAATCCCTACTCACTTGCATCGATATCAATTGATGGGCATCTTCATAGCCTATTAATTTGCCTAGTTGATGTGAGACTTTCACCTTTTTGTCTTCTCATCACAACCTCCACCATATTCTATTCCACCTATAGTGCTATATCCATGGCTCACGCTCATGTATTGCGTGAAAGTTGAAAAAGCTTGAGAACATTAAAAGTATGAAACAATTGCTTGGCTTGTCATCGGGGTTGTGCATGATAAATACTTTGTGTGATGAAGATAGAGCATGACAAGACTATATGATTTTGTGGGCATAACTTTCTTTAGCCATGATATTTTGAGAAGACATGATTGCTTTATTAGTATGCTTGAAGTATTATTGTTTTTATGTCAATACTAAACTTTTGTTTTGAATCTTATGGATCTGAATATTCATGCCACAATAAGAAAGAATACAGTGATAAACATGTTAGGTAGCATTCCATATCAAAAATTCTGTTTTTATCATTTACCTACTCGAGGACGAGCAGGAATTAAACTTGGGGATGCTTGATACGTCTCCAACATATCTATAATTTTTGATTGTTCCATGCTATTATATTATCCATCTTGGATGTTTTATATGCATTAATATGCTATTTTATATCATTTTTTGGGACTAACCTATTAACCTAGTGCCCAGTGCCAGTTGCTATTTTCCCCTTGTTTTTGTATTTTACAGAAAATCAATATCAAACGGAGTCCAAACGGAATAAAACTTTACCCCAGGCTTGTGGGCCCCCTCGTAGACCTCCTAACCCTAATCTTTGTTCCATAAATACCCAAATATTCCCCCTATGTCAGAGGGCACACCACAAATACTTTTCCGCCGCCGCAAGCTTCTGTTCTCGTGAGATCCCATCTTAGGGCCTTTTCCGGCACTCCGCCGGAGGGGGATTCGATCACAGAGGGCTCCTACATCAACCTAGTTTACCACAGACCTACGAGTCCATAGCTAGTAGCTAGATGGCTTCATCTCTCTCTTTGATCTTCAATACAATGTTCTCCTCGATGTTCTTGGAGTTCTATTCGATGTAATCTTCTTTTGTGGTGCGTTTGTTAAGATCTGATGAATTGTGGATTTATGATCAGATTATTTATGAATATTATTTGAATCTTCTCTGAAATCTTTTATGCATGATGAAGATAGCTTTGTATTTCTCTCCGATCTATTGATTTGGTTTGGCCAACTAGATTGATCTATCTTGCAATGGGAGAGGTGCTTTGTGATGGGTTCAATCTTGCGGTGTCCTCACCCAGTGACAGAAGGGGTAGCGAGGCACGTATTGTATTGTTGCCATTAAGGATAAAAAGATAGGGTTTATATCATATTGCTTGAGTTTATCCCTCTACATCATGTCATCTTGCTTAAGGAGTTACTCCGTTCTTGCTAACTTAATACACTAGATGCATGCTGGATAGCGGTCGATGTGTGGAGTAATAGTAGTAGATGCAGGCAGGAGTTGGTCTACCTGTCACGGACGTGATGCCTATATTCATGATCATTGCCTTAGATGTCATCATAACTATGCGCTTTTCTATCAATTGCTCAACAGTAATTTGTTCACCCACCATATGTTTCTTTCAAGAGAGAAGCCTCTAGTGAAAACTATGGCCCCCGGGTCTATTTCTCATCATATATTTTCAGATCTATAAAACCAAAAATACCTTGTTGTACTTTATTTATATTTACTTTATTTTGCACTTTTATTTATCTTTTATACCTATCTCTATCAGATCTCACCCTTGCAAGTGACCGTGAAGGGATTGACAACCCCTTTTTCGCATTGTGTGCAAGTGTTTGTTAGTTTGTGCAGGTGCATCTATTGGGGACTTGCTTGTGCCTCCTACTGGATTGATACCTTGGTTCTTAACTGAGGGAAATACTTTTCTCTACTTTGCTGCATCACCCTTTCCTCTTCAAGGGAAAAACAACGCAAGCTCAAGAAGTAGCAGTGTACATTGCGTCCCAGAGACCCACGCCCAGAGCAGTAGCTGACAACGACCTAAGTCGCACCGCCAGGACTCCTCAAGCAACAAGATGGTGCCTTTAAGAAGGGAATGATGATGTCGTCGCCGCCTGGTCCGTAGGACGTACTAAGGGTTTCCACCGAGCACGAGGAAGGTGGTCAGATCAGGGCCAAAATAACGCCTCCAGGAGGGGACGGTGCCCGTGGGCGTCATTATTGTCGGCCTCATCATGAAGTAGGGATTTCTCCCAACCCAAGATCATAGAACTCAACTTCCACCAGAGTTACTCAAGCAGGCCAACCACCGCATCGGGAGGAGTCGCATCTCGTAGCACAACAACCGCAACCAGCAAGCCAGCCAGATCAGGACACCACAACCCCGCCCAGATCAAGCTGCATGAAAGGATCGAGAAGAGGGGTCTAGAGGGGGGTGATTAGACCCTCAACAAGTACAAGTGGTAATTTTTAAGTTCTTCAAGTTGAGGTGGATTTTTAGCACAAGTTTAAGCATTCACAATACATTTCAAGCAAGCATGGCAAGAGTATGGGCAGCGGAAAGAGTAAAGCATGCTAATTGCAAGAAAGTAAAGGGATGGGATTGGAGTGTGCAAACGTAATGAAGACACGGAGATTTTTGGCGTGGTTCCGATAGGTGGTGCTATCGTACATCCACGTTGATGGAGACTTCAACCCACGAAGGGTAACGGTTGCGCGAGTCCACAGAGGGCTCCACCCACAAAGGGTCCACGAAGAAGCAACCTTGTCTATCCCACCATGGCCATCGCCCACGAAGGACTTGCCTCACTCGGGTAGATCTTCACGAACTAGGCGATCTCCTTGCCCTTACAAACTTCTTGGTTCAACTCCAAAATCTTGTCGGAGGCTCCCAAGCGACACCTAACCAATCTAAGAGACACCACTCTCCAAAAGGTAATAGATGGTGTGTTGATGATGAACTCCTTGCTCTTGTGCTTCAAATGATAGTCTCCCCAACACTCAACTCTCTCTCACAGATTTGGCTATGGTGGAAAGATGATTTGAGTGGAAAGCAACTTGGGGAAGGCTAGAGATCAAGATTCTTGTGGTAGGCTTGGAATATCTTGGTCTCAACACATGAGTAGGTGGTTCTCTCTCAGAAAATGAGTAGTGGAAGTGTAGGCACGTTCTGATGGCTCTCTCCCTGATGGAGATGGGGTGGAGGGGTATATATAGCCTCCACACAAAATCCAACCATTACACACATTTGACCCAACTCAGTCAGACCGAATAGAAGAACTCGGTGAGACCGATTCAGTTCAAAATGTGAACATTAGGAATCTCGATGGGACCGACTCGAACAACTCGGTGGGACTGATGTACTAGGGCTAGGGCAAAACCTCATCTTGGTGAGACCGATTGCTTGAACTCGGTGGGACCGATTTCAGCAAAGAGCAAATAGAGAGTTGGTCAAGCAAACTCGGTGGGACCGATTGCACATTTCGGTGAGACTGAAATAATTGCAACAGGCAACAGAGAGTTTGCAGGGCCATCTCGGTGAGACCGAGGTCCGTATCGGTGTAACCGAATCGCTAGGGTTTCTGGCAGTGGATATGTCAACTGAACTCGGTGGCGCCGGATGGATCATTTTGGTGGGGCCAAGTTTGACTTTGAGTTTTGGACATATTTGGAAGAGAAAGTGGCTGAGGGTTTTGGAGCAATATCACTAAGCACTTTGAGCAAGTAGACCATTAAGCAACACCTCATCCCCTTTTAATAGTATTGGCTTTCATATGGACTCAATGTGATCTTGGATCACTAAAATATAAATGAAGAGTCTTGAGCTTTTGCCAATCTTTGTCCTTAGCATTTTGAAGGGGTTCCACATCCTCTTGTCCTTACCACGCCATTGTTGAACTCATCTGAAATATACTAGATAAAAGTATTAGTCCAACAAGAGATATGTTGACATTAATTACCAAAATCACCCAGGGAGCACTTGTGCTTTCAATCTCCCCCTTTTTGGTAATTGATGACAACATACATCAAAGCTTAGGATTAAAGATATACATTGTATTAAGTAATGCTTTGGAAAGACATCTAACATGCATAGGCTCCCCCTACATGTATGCAATCATGTGAAGATAGAATATAAGAGCATGTGAATGCATAAGCATGACAGAGCAAGCAATGGGTTACATGCATCTTGGCTATATGCATCAGAGTAAATGATGTGGATATGAAGTGTACCTCCATGTTCATGAATTCTTCTTGCAAACAATATGTACATTAGCAAGAGATCATCATGCACATGAGTATGATGCATATACTTACCTTGTGGTCTTGGGCTGGCTTTAGAAGGAGTGTACTAGAGAAAACAATGTTAGATAACACAAGAACACTCTAGATAAAGCAATTTCAGGAAACCACAAGAGTACCAAGACTGGGATGACATGTAATGGGTGAGTACTGAGTACTTCATTTAGATATAGACATGTCCCCAAAGATTTAAAGATATGCAATGAATTCTAAGGATTTTATTCCCCTAGACATGGACTCTTTCTCCCCCTGAATCTGATATTGGATAATGGGAGAAGGTAGGGTGAGAGAAAATCAGAGCAAGAAATGGTAATATTAACCACAGTCAGAGCAACAATGATATGCAATAACAATAACTAAGATCAAACATATTGGCATGTCTTTCCCCTCTAAAAGACATGTGGCTTCTCTCCTCTTTGTTTTACTAGCATCTGGAAGAGCTTAGATGTGCTCATATGATAATCTTTGATGTGCTCTCTCTCCCCCTTTGACATCAATTTCCAAGAAGGGCACTTCTGGAGCATGAGTCAAGTAGGTGTGGTCCTTGAAAGGCACTACAAAGTAGTAAGTAATTCATGATGCTTGTAGAGGAAAGAATCATTGAGTGGAGCTGAAGAAAATAGGCAGTAAAAATGGCAAAACATTTTCTTAGAGTTGAAATCAGTGACGCCGATTGTTTTTCGTCGATGACGCCAAATTGACAGAGTCACAGAAGGTCCTGATCGGTGCGACCGAGTTAGTCCATGTCGGTTGTACCGATGAACTATTTACAAGGAGACCTTTTGCTTCGGTCAGACCGATAGGTTTTGATCGGAGGGACCGAGTTCAACACAGAGTAAAAAAATTGTCAACTCAGCTCACTTGGCAAATGAAATCTCACAAGGATTTGCAAGGAATTAACTGAAAGATTTGCAATGAATTAACTGAAACACAGAGAAGGAGAACTAGATGAAGTTTTTTTATAAGGGGAACAAGATAGCAAGAAATATATGCAAGAACATAAAGTAAGTGAATAGAGAATCACTAGAGAACTTCATCTAGATGTGGTCGGCGACAAAGTCACCTATGTTAGAGTATATTGACTTAGGAGTCAAGTGAGATCACTTGATCATAGGTCATACTCATCGTTTAAGCTCAAAATGGGGTTACCATTTTTCATTTAAGCATTTTGATGTATTCACATCTCGTTGAGTTGCTTTGTCTCATGTCTTGGAGCAGAGCTTCTCTAAGATGGAATATCATACCTTGGGTTGTGGTGTTGATCTTGATCATGTAGTCGAACTTGTGTTGGATGCTCAAGGTTGATGTAGTCCATCAAGAGTTGGGAGCACCCCTTATAGTTTGAGTTCATCTTCCTACATGGGTTAGTCTTGCAAGGAAAAGCACTTGTGTATCCAAAATGACAATCATGAGACTTGATACCAAATGAAATTTGATATATAGAAATTTTCAAAGGATATGTTGAGTGAGTTCAAGCTTCCTTGCATTCAACATCCATATCATAGGAACTTGGTGATGTTGAGATTGCTCAAAATATGAGTGACTTGCAATCTCATAGATTTGGGTTCATCCAAGTACCTACAAGGGTTAGATAACATGCAAGGGTACAAGTATAGATCCAAGACATATGATCATCATCATAAGAGAAATATCAAGGATTAGACATAAAAGGCTCATGCCTTGCATGTATCCAAATGGAGTTTCTACTCCAAGTTTGAGGCATCAATGATATTCAATTCACCTCTCAAACTGCAAAATACTTTCTCATCAAGCGGTTTGGTGAATATATCCGCCAATTGCTTATCGGTACGAACATGCTTAAGATTGATGTCTCCTTTAGCAACATGATCTCGAATGGAATGATGACGAACTTCAATATGCTTAGTTCGAGAGTGTTGCACGGGATTGTGAGCAATCTTAATAGCACTCTCATTATCACAAAGCAATGGAACATGTTTCACATGTATCCCATAATCCTTAAGGGTTTGGGTCATCCAAAGTAATTGAGCACAACATGATCCGGCAGCAATGTATTCCGCTTCGGCAGTGGATAAGGATACCGAGTTTTGTTTCTTGGAGGACCAAGACACAAGAGATCTACCAAGAAATTGACAAGTACCCGAAGTGGACTTTCTATCAACCTTGTCACCGGCATAGTCCGAATCGGAGTAGCCAACAAGATCAAAAGAAGACCTCTTAGGATACCAAATGCCAAAGTTTGGTGTATGAATTAAGTATCTCACTATCCTTTTCACAGCCTTAAGATGACATTCTTTAGGGGCCGCTTGATATCGTGCACACATGCACACACTTAGCATGATATCAGGACGGGAGGCACATAGATATAACAATGAACCAATCATAGAGCAGTAAACCTTTTGGTCAACCGGTTTGCCATCCTTAGTCAAGTCAAGATGTCCACTAGTAGGCATGGGTGTTTTCATACCTTTGCTTTCTTGCATGTTGAACTTCTTGAAAAGGTCCTTGGTATACTTTGTTTGAGAAACAAAGGTACCTTCCTTAGTTTGCTTGATTTGCAAGCCAAGGAAAAATTTGAGTTCACTCATCATAGACATCTCAAACTTCTTCGACATTAGCCTTCCAAACTTTTCACTAAAATGGGGGTTAGTAGAACCAAATATGATATCATCTACATAAATTTGGCACACAAATAATTCACCATTAACCCTTTTAGTAAAAAGTGTAGAATCAATCTTCCCAATTTCAAAGCCTTTTTCAATAAGAAACTTGGTCAAGCATTTATACCATGCTCTAGGAGATTGTTTAAGACCATAAAGAGCTTTGTGAAGTTTGTAAACATGATTAGGTTTCTTGGGATTAACAAAGCCAAGAGGTTGTTTAACATAGACTTCCTCCTCAATTTCACCATTTAGAAAATCACTTTTAATGTCCATTTGGTATAAAGTGATATCATGGTGATTGGCATAAGCAAGTAAGATGCGTATGGACTCAAGTCTAGCAACGGCGGCATAAGTCTCACTATAGTCCATACCTTTGACTTGAGTGTAGCCTTGAGCGACGAGATGGGCCTTGTTGTGTACAAATTGTCCATCCTCATCTTGCTTATTCCGAAACACCCATTTGGTTCCAATGACATTGTGGTTGTCGTCCGGCTTTTCAACCAAAGTCCACACTTGATTCCTCTCGAAATTGTGCAGCTCTTCATGCATAGCGTTCACCCAATCCGGATCCTCAAGAGCTTCTTCAACCTTCATAGGTTCAATACTAGAAATGAATGAGTAATGTTCACAAAAGTTAGCCAAACGAGTTTTAGAGCGAGTAATTCTCCCGGTTTGAATATCATCAAAGATTTGTTCGACGGGATGATCTCTTGAGACTCTTGCTCTAACTCGTGAGAGCTTTTGTTTGGGTCGGGGTGGAACATCCTCTTCATTTTCTTCTTCTTATTATTGTCCTTCTTCATTGTTGTTCTCTTGTGGGGGTGGAGAAGGAGGTCGACGAGGTTCATCTTGTTGTACTTCCTCGTTTCCTTCGTCTTGATGTGTTCCACTTGTGGATGCCTCCAAGTCAACTTGTGGTTCACCTTGTCGTGAAGTTGAGGCTTCCACTTGAATGGATGAAGTACTCTCCTTCACCTCCGTTGGGCGAATCTTGCCAATAGACAAGTCTTGAATTGCTTCCGAAGGATCTTTGTCTCCTACATCAATTGGCAATTGCTCTACTTGCGAGCCGTTAGATTCATCAAACTTCACATCTACCGTCTCTTCAACCTTTCGGGTGAAATTGTTGTAGACACGGTAAGTGTGAGAGTTTGAACCATAACCGAGTAGGAAACCCTCATGAGATTTAGAGGCAAATTTCGAACGACGATGCTTATCAAGAATGTAACACTTTGAGCCAAATACTCGAAAGTATCCAACTTGGGGTTTGTTATCGGTGAGAAGCTCGTATGCCGTCTTGCCGAGAAGCTTGTGAAGATATAGTAGATTTGTAGCATGACAAGTTGTCTCAACCGCTTCCGCCCAAAAGTGTCTTGGCGTCTTGTATTCATCAAGCATAGTTCTTGCCATCTCAATAAGTGTCCGGTTCTTCCTCTCAACAACTCCATTTTGTTGAGGTGTGTACGTAGCCGAGAACTCATGTGAAATCCCTTCTTCGTCAAGAAAGGTATCCACATTGGCGTTCTTGAACTCCGCTCCGTTGTCGCTTTGAACCTTCTTGATCTTCACTTCGAATTGGTTTTGGGCCTTCCTAGCGAAGTTCTTGAAGATATTTTGGACCTGCAATTTATCATCAAGAAAGAACACCCACGTAAATCTTGAAAAGTCATCAACAATGACCAAACCGAACGAGTTACCACCGAGACTCTTGTAGGCGTTGGGACCAAAACAATCCATATGAAGTAGCTCAAGCGGTCTTCTCGTGGTCATGATGTTCTTCACGGGATGACTTCCTCCAACTTGTTTTCCTGCTTGACAAGCACTGCAAAGTCTATCCTTGTCAAATATGACATCTTTAACACCAAGGATATGATCACCTTTAATAAGCTTATCAAGATTTCGCATGCCCACGTGACCTAACCTTCTATGCCATAACCAACCTTTAGAAGATTTAGCAGTTAAGCAAGTTCGAGGTTGAGCTCTTTTAGTGAAATCAACAATGTATAGATCACCTCTACGTATACCGGTAAAGACCATATTATGGTTATCTCTTCGAAACACTTGGCAATCTACTTCAGTGAATAGAACATTAAAACCAAAATCGGCTAGTCTAGATACGGAAAGTAAATTGTAACCAAGAGATTCAACGAGCATAACATTTTGAATAGAGCTATCATGGGAGATGCCCACCTTACCAAGGCCAACTACCTTACCCTTTGAGTTATCACCAAAAGTGACATACTTTCGGGGACCATCATTTTCAGCGAGCTCACGAAACATATCCTTATCTCCGGTCATATGATCAGTACATCCACTATCAAGAACCCATTCCTTTCCTCCGGCCACGTAACCATGAAGGTTAGCCATAAGACCAAGGTGTCTCATTGACTCATCAAGATCAAAGTCACTATCATCATCCTCATCATAATATCCATGTTCAACATCATCATGTGATTGATCATCACCTAAAGAGAGTGATTCATTAGATTTATGACCATGACAATGTGCATCTTTATGAATTCTAATGACTTGTGAAATGATGCTACTAATGACTCCAACATCTCCTTTGGCACGCATAAGATCACGAAGCTCAAACAGACAATCACCAAATTTAGGATCACTCGGATTCATTTTATGAAAAGCAATGGACTTTTGAAGAATCTCATCTAGGTTTTTCAAGGAATACTTTCGAAAACGCTAATCAAGATATCTCCATATAGTATAGGCACATTCAAAAGTAGGCAAGCATATAAGCAATTTTCTAGGCAATCCTCTTATGATAAGATCAATGGTTCTAAGATTGCGAGTCATGTCAAGATACTCATCGGGGGTAGGATGCAAGGGATCAATAGGAGGCGCACAAGGACTAGTGCTACTTCTTGAGCTTGCGTTGGTTTTTCCCTTGAAGAGAAAAGGGTGATGCAGCACAGTAGAGATAAGTATTTCTCTCACTTAAAGAACCAAGGTATCAATCCAGTAGGAGGTACAAGCAAGTCCCAAATCTATGCACCTGCACAAACAATCAAACACTTGCACCCAAAGCGATAAAGGGGTTGTCAATCCCTTCACGGTCAATTGCAAAGGTGAGATCTGATAGAGATAGGTATATAAGATTGCCAAAACGTAAAACAAAATAAAAGTAAATAAATTTCAGCAAGGTATTTTTGGTATTTTTAATATATAGATCTGAAAATATATGATGGAAAATAGACCCGGGGGCCATAGGTTTCACTAGAGGCTTCTCTCTTGAAGGCAAATAATACGGTGGGTGAACAAATTACTGTCGAGCAATTGATAGAAAAGCGCAAAGTTATGACGATATCCAAGGCAATGATTATGCATATAGGCATCACGTCCGTGTCAAGTAGACCGAAACAATTCTGCATCTACTACTATTACTCCACACATCGACCGCTATCCAGCATGCATCTAGAGTATTAAGTTCATAAAGAACGGAGTAACGCCTTAAGTAAGATGACATGATGTAGAGGGATAAACTCAAGCAATATGATGAAAACCCCATCTTTTTATCCTTGATGGCAACAATACAATACGTGCCTCGCTACCCCTACTATGTCACTGGGTGAGGACACCGCAAGATTGAACCCAAAACTAAGCACCACTCCCATTGCAAGAAATACCAATCTAGTTGGCCAAACCAAACCGATAATTCGAAGAGAAATACAAAGATATCAAATCATGCATTAAGAATTCAGAGAAGATTCAAATAATATTCATAGATAATCTGATCATAAATCCACAATTCATCGGATCTCGACAAACACACCGCAAAAGAATATTACATCGGATAGATCTCCAAGAACATCGAGGAGAACATGGTATTGAGAATCAAAGAGAGAGAAGAAGCCATCTAGCTACTAGCTATGGACCCGTAGGTCTGAGGTAAACTACTCACGCTTCATCGGAGAGGCAATAGGGTTGATGTAGATGCCCTCTGTGATCGAATCCCCCTCCGGCAGATCGCCGGAAAAGGCCCCAAGATGGGATCTCACGGGAACAGAAGGTTGCGGCGGTGGAAAAGTATTTTCGTGGCTCTCTTCTAGGGTTTTGGAATATATGTGAATATATAGGACGAAGAAGTAGGTCGGTGGACTCCCGAGGGGGCCACAAGCCAGGGGGCGCCCCCCCTAGGGCGCGCCCCTACGGCTTGTCGTCACCTCGTGGGTCTTCTGACTTCGACTCCAAGTCTCGTAGGTGTCTTTTGGTCCAAGAAAAATCATCATAAAGTTTTATTCCGTTTGGACTCCGTTTGATATTCCTTTTTTGCGAAACTCAAAAATAAGGAAAAAACAGAAACTGGCACTGGTTCTAGGTTAATAAGTTAGTCCCAAAAATAATATAAAATAGCATATTAATGCATATAAAACATCCAAAACAGATAATATAATAGCATGGAACAATAAAAAATTATAGATACGTTGGAGACGTATCAAGCATCCCCAAGCTTAATTCCTGCTTGTCCTCGAGTAGGTAAATGATAAAAACAGAATTTTTGATGTGGAATGCTACCTAACATATTTATCCTTGTAATTTTCTTTATTGTGGCATGAATGTTCAGATCCATAAGATTCAAAACAAAAGTTTAGTATTAACATAAAAACAATAATACTTCAAGCATACTAATAAAGCAATCATATCTTCTCAAAATATCATGGCCAAAGAAAGTTATCCCTACAAAATCATATAGTCTGGTTATGCTCCATCTTCATCACACAAAGTATTAAATCATGCACAACCCCGATGACAAGCCAAGCAATTGTTTCATACTTTTGATGTTCTCAAACTTTTTCAACTTTCACACAATACATGAGCGTGAGCCATGGATATAGCACTATAGGTGGAATAGAATATGGTGGTTGTGGAGAAGACAAAAAAAGGAGATAGTCTCACATCAACTAGGCATATCAATGGGTTATGGAGATGCCCATCAATAGATATCAATGTGAGTGAGTAGGGATTGCCATGCAACCGATGCACTAGAACTATAAGTGTATGAAAGCTCAAAAAGAAACTAAGTGGGTGTGCATCCAACTCGCTTGCTCACGAAGACCTAGGGCACTTTGAGGAAGCCCATCATTGGAATATACAAGCCAAGTTATATAACAAAAATTCCCACTAGTATATGAAAGTGACAAAATAGGAGACTCTCTATCATGAAGATCATGGTGCTACTTTGAAGCACAAGTGTGGAAAAAGGATAGTAGCATTGCCCCTTCTCTCTTTTCTCTCATTTTTTTATTTTGGGCTCTTTGGCCTCTTTTTTTTCTCCTTTTTTTATTTTTCGTCCGGAGTCTCATCCCGACTTGTGGGGGAATCATAGTCTCCATCATCCTTTCCTCACATGGGACAATGCTCTAATAATGATGATCATCACACTTTTATTTACTTACAACTCAAGAATTACAACTCGATACTTAGAACAAAAATATGACTCTATATGTATGCCTCCGGCGGTGTACCGGGATGTGCAATGATCAAGAGAGACATGTATAAAAAAATATGAATGGTGGCTTTGCCACAAATACGATATCAACTACATGATCATGCAAAGCAATATGACAATGATGAAGCGTGTCATAATAAACGGAACGGTGGAAGTTGCATGGCAATATATCCCGGAATGGCTATGGAAATGCCATAATAGGTAGGTATGGTGGCTGTTTGGAGGAAGGGTTATGGTGGGTGTAGTGCACCGGCGAAAGTTGCGCGGTACTAGAGAGGCTAGCAATGGTGGAAGGGTTAGAGTGCGTATAATCCATGGACTCAACATTAGTCATAAAGAACTCACATACTTATTGCAAAAGTCTATTAGCTATCGAAACAAAGTACTACACGCATGCTCCTAGGGGGGTAGATTGGTAGGAAAAGACCATCGCTCGTCCCCGACCGCCACTCATAAGGAAGACAATCAATAAATAAATCATGCTCCGACTTCATCACATAACGGTTCACCATACGTGCATGCTACGGGAATCACAAACTTTAACACAAGTATTTCTACCAATCCACAATTACTCACTAGCATGACTCTAATATCACCATCTTTATATCTCAAAACAATCATAAGGAATCAAACTTCTCATAGTATTCAATGCACTTTATATGAAAGTTTTTATTATATCCCTCTTGGATGCCCATCATATTAGGACTAAATTCATAACCAAAGCAAATTACCATGCTGTTTAGAGACTCTCAAAATAATATAAGTGAAGCAAGAGAGTTCAACAATTTCTATTAAATAAAGCCACCGCCGTGCTCTAAAAAGATATAAGTGAAGCACTAGAGCAAAATTGCCTAGCTCAAAAGATATAAGTGAAGCACATAGAGTATTCTAATAAATCACGATTCATGCGTGTCCCTCTCAAAAGGTGTGTACAGCAAGTATGATTGTGGCAAACTAAAAAGCAAAGACTCATATCATACAAGATGCTCCAAGCAAAACACATATCATGTGGTGAATAAAAATATAGCCTCAAGTAAATTTACCGATAGACGAAGACGAAAGAGGGGATGCCTTCCGGGGCATCCCCAAGCTTAGGCTCTTGGTTGTCCTGGAATATTACCTTGGGGTGCCTTGGGCATCGCCAAGATTAGGCTCTTGCCACTCCTTATTCTATAGTCCATCAAATCTTTACCCAAAACTTGAAAACTTCACAACACAAAACTCAACAGAAAACTCATGAGATCCGTTAGTATAAGAAAATAAATCACCACTTTTTGGTACTGTTGTGAACTCATTATTTATTTATATTGGTGTAATATCTACTGTATTCCAACTTCTCCATGGTTCATATCCCCCGATACTACCCATAGATTCATCAAAATAAGCAAACAACACATAGAAAACAGAATCTGTCAAAAACAGAACAGTCTGCGAAGATCTGAATTGTTCTAATACTTATGTAACTCCAAAATTTCTGAAAAATTAGGACAGAATAGGCAATTTGTATATAAATCTTTTGTAAAACATTCAGGGATTTTCCACCCTCCAGTGAATTTAAACAATTCTGTGACTGGACGCAAAAGTTTCTGTTTTTCAGCAAGATTAAATCAACTATCACCGTAAGCCATCCCAAAGGTCTTACTTGGCACAAACACTAATTAGAACACCAAAACACAATTACTACAGAGGTAATAATGTGTATTTTATTCAAGAACAGAAGCAAAACAAAAAACACAAAAATAAAATTGGGTTGCCTCCCAATAAGCGCTATTGTTTAACGCCCCTAGCTAGGCATATTGCAATAGATCTAGGTATTGCCATCTTTGGTATGCAATCCATAAGTAGCTCTCATAATAGATTCATATGGAAACTTAATTTTATTTCTTGTAAAGTTTTCCATGCCCTTCCTTAACGGAAATTGAAATCTAATGTTTCCTTCTTTCATATCAATAATTGCACCAATCGTTCTAAGGAAAGGTCTACCAAGAATAATAGGACATGTAGGATTGCAATCTATATCAAGAACAATGAAATCTACGGGTACATAATTCCTATTTGCAACAATAAGAACATCATTCATCCTTCCCATAGGTTTCTTTATTGTGGAATCCGCAAGATGCAAATTTAAAGAACAATCATCAAATTCACGAAAACCTAGCACATCACATAAAGTTTTTGGAATCGTGGAAATGCTAGCACCCAAATCACACAAAGCATGGCACTCATAATATTTAATTTTAATCTTAATGGTAGGTTCCCACTCATCATAAAGCTTTCTAGGTATAGAAACTTCCAACTCAAGTTTTTCTTCAAAAGATTTCATCATAGCATCAACAATATGTTTAGTGAAAGCTTTATTTTGATTATAAGCATGAGGATAATTCAACATGGATTGCAACAAGGAAATACAATCTATCAAAGAACAATTATCATAATTAAAGTCCTTGAAATCCAAAAGAGTGGGTTCATTGCTACTTAAAGTTTTGACCTCTCCAATCCCACTTTTATCAATTTTTGCATCAAGATCTATAAACTCCAAATCATTGGGACGCCTTCTAACTAAAGTTGACTCATCTTGTAACACCCCCTGTATTAAGCTACAGAGATCACCCTTTTGATGAGGCCATGTCATCATGATTAATAGTGCATAATCATCGTTAGCATCATATTGCATTTCAACTCCTAAGTCAAATTCAAATTTAAATGAAAGTGGAATATAAAAGTTGTCCAACATAGAAACTAAAATGTCAGATAAGTAACAAATATTCCAGAGGCTATTCTAAAATTGAAACCAACATCATTGGAATTGGATAAGTGACTCGAACAACCTCAAACAGTGGATGAAGATAATATTTAATAACCATTTATTAAATCTGAAATAAATATGGAATTATGTTTTGTCCAAACTAATTTTAGGTGTTAAGGGATAATGCACTGGTATTTATGAAATAGGTCACACTTTTTACAAAAACCATTTGGGGCCTAAACATTTAACAGTAAAGAAAAGGGAAAAGAAACAGAAAAACAAAAGAAAAGAAAAGGCCCCCCTGGCCAACTGGGCCAGGCGGCCCAGCTGGCCGACCCACCTGGCCCAACTGGCCGGCCCAGCCCCATCCCCTGCCTTATCCCCATGGGGGGGGAAACCCTAACCAGCCACCACCCCACTTCCCCCCTCTCCCGATATATCCCCCCCCTCTCCCCCGATTGGATCGGGATCGAGAGGTGGAGGTCGCCGCGACGCCCCGACCCTGCCGCCCGACGCCGCCCCGTTGCCATTGCCGTTGGACGCCGTCGCCGGAGCGCTCCCCCGCCGGCCTGCTTCTCCTCTCCGCCGTCGTCCCCGTCATCCACCTCGCGCGCTACTGCCACGATCCCTACGCCCTCCGTGAGCCGCGCCCCTCCCTCTCCTCCTCTCTCCCTCCCCGCGCCGCTGCTTGCGTCGCCCGCCTGCGGTGGCCTCGTGCGTCGCGTGCCCCGCGCCACCGCGCCCCCCCCCGCGTGCCCCTGCCGGCGAGCCCTGCCGTCACTCGCCCTCCCCACTGGTGCCCTTCGTCGCGTGCGCACTCGCCGCATCGCCGCTGCCCCGCTGCGTGGCCGCTCCCTTCTTCCCCCTTGGCACACTCACCGCGTCCCGCGGCTGTGCTCGCGCCCCCGCCACTGCCTGGGTCGCCCGCCATGGCCGGCTCCTGCTGCTGCCGCGCGCTGGTCTCGCCCCGCTCCGGTCCACCACTCGACCGCGCCCGTCGCCCCCTGCTGCGCGCGCCGCCAGTCTCGCCGTGGCCTCACCGCGGCCATCTCCGGCGCCCGGCGCCCGCGCCGCGTCGGCGCCCCTCCGCTCCCGCGGGTCATCGCCCGGGTCGGGCGCCCGCAACACCCGAACCCGCTATGGCCCCCCTGACCCAATGACATGTGGGGCCTAGCCCCTGGAACATTTAAAAAAAAAAGGATTAAAAGAAAATTATAAAAATATTAATTAATTATTTATTTAATTAGTTAACTAAATTAATTAACTTAACTAATCCTGATTAGATTAACCTAATTACTGATTAAAGTAATTAATCTGTTTTAGTTAATCTCAGTCAATGACAAACGGGACCCACACGTCAGTTGACCAGTCAACGCCTCTGTTGACTGCTGACGTCATGCTGACGTCAGCGTGCACTGTTTCGGATAATGTTGAATTAAATAATTAATTAAAATTTCAGAAATTAATAAAAACTTTAGAAAATCATATCTTTTAAACCGTAACTCCGATGAAAATATTTTATACATGAAACTTGCTCAGAACGACGATACGAACCCGGATACGCCCTCGGTATCTCCGTCAGACGCCCGCAGCTATGAGAACGTTGAACAATTAGACCGATTCCGATAAATGAATAGTGTCCAACTTTAATTAAATAAGTCCGAATAAATTCCTAAATTAACTAAATCGCTTAGTTAGGCTGTATATCACCCCGGCATATCATTTAGACATGTCATGCATCCCTGTTGCATTATTGCCGTGTGTTTACTGTTTCTTCCCCCTCTTCTCTTCGGTAGACTACGAGACCGACGCAGCTGCTGGTGCCCCGACCGACTACGTTGTTGACGACCCCTACTTGCCAGAGCAACCAGGCAAGCCCCCCCCTTGATCACCAGATATCGCCTATTCTCCTCTATACTGCTTGCATTAGAGTAGTGTAGCATGTTACTGCTTTCGGTTAATCCTATTCTGCTGCATAGCCTGTCATTGTTGCTACTGTTGTTGATACCTTACCTGCAATCCTAAATGCCTAGTGTAGGATGCTAGTTTATCATCATTGGCCCTGCATTCTTGTCAGTCTGCCTTGCTATACTATCGGGCCGTGATCGCTCAGGAGGTGATCACGGGTGTATACTATACATATATACATACTATACAAATGGTGACTAAAGTCGGGTCGGCTCGAAGAGTACCCGCGAGTGATTCACGGATTGGGGGCTGAAAGGACCTTTGTCCCAACGGCCCTTTGAGTGGATCTTTGTGGCGGAGCGGCAGGGCAGGTTGAGACCACCTAGGAGACAGGTGGGCCAGGCCCTGGTCGGCGTTCGCGTTTACTTCATAATAACACGTTTAACGAGATTGGATATTTGATCTGAGTCTGGCCACTGGCCTATACGCACTAACCAACTACGCGGGAGTAGTTATGGGTATCCCGGCGTCGTGGTATCAGCTGAAGCCTTCTTGACGTCAGCGACTGAGCGGCGCGCGCCGTGTTGGACCGCGCTAACGTAACCGCCGTGATCGTGTGGGTTGCTAGGTCTGCTCGCGGCCGCGTACGCAACGTGCAGGAGCGCACTGGGCGATGGGCCCAGACCCCAGAGTGCCTAGGATTAGTCCGGCGTGCTGACCTCTCTGTTGAGCCTAGGTGGGGCTGCGACGTGTGGATCTTCCGAGGCCGGGCATGACCCAGGAAAGTGTGTCCGGCCAAAGGGGATCGAGCGTGTTGGGGAATATGTGGTGCACCCCTGCAGGGAAGTTTATCTATTCGAATAGTCGTGTCCCTCGGTAAAAGGACGACCCGGAGTTGTATTCTGACCTCATGACAACTAGAAATGGATACTTAATAAAACACACCCTTACAAGTGACAGATATAACCCGGTGGTCGCTCTCTCGCATGGTGGCGACGAGAGGATCGACGGGTAGGATTATGCTATACGTTGTTGTTTGGTTAACTTCCAACTAATCTCTTCTATTGCTTCAAGATGGAGGCTGCCAGAAGCGTAGTCTTCGACAGGACTAGCTATCCCCCTCTTATTCTGGCATTCTGCAGTTCAGTCCACCGATATTGCCTCTTTACACATATACCATGCATATGTAGTATAGATCCTTGCTTGCGAGTACTTTGGATGAGTACTCACGGTTGCTTTCCCCCTCCTTTCCCCCTTTCCCTTCTTGCTGGTTGTCGCAACCAGATGTTGGAGCCCAGGAGCCAGACGCCACCTTCGACGACTACTACCACCAGGACGGAGGCTACTACTACGTCCAGGACGCCGACGACCAGGAGTAGTTAGGAGGATCCCAGGCAGGAGGCCCTGCGCCTGTTCGATCTGTTGTATCCCTGTTTGTGCTAGCCATCTTATGGCACCTTGTTTAACCTATGTCTGTACTCAGATATTGTTGCTTCCGCTGACTCGTCTATGATCGAGCATTTGTATTCGAGCCCTCGTGGCCCCTGGCTTGTATTATGATGCTTGTATGACTTATTTATGTTTTAGAGTTGTGTTGTGATATCTTCCCGTGAGTCCCTGATCTTGATCGTACACGTTTGCGTGCATGATTAGTGTACGATCGAGCAGGGGGCGCCACAAGTTGGTATCAGAGCCGACTGCCTGTAGGAATCCCCCTTTCCAATTCCTTGGCCGAAGTTGAGTCTAGACAAAGGAAACCGTTTTACTAACTTGGTTGTGTGGCTTACGGGCCCACATTGCCAACTGGGTGGTATTAGGATCTTTTATTCCTCGTCTATACTCTGGGACTCTGATCTCTCTTCTACTCGGGTTAAATGAAGTTTACTGACGCCGACACTTAGGATCTCGTAAATTCTGTCTACCCGGAGAGCTGGATATCTGTGCGATTTCCCTGTCGTTGATCTGATTAGTCTGATAATCATTTTCCTTTCCATTGTTTTGTTTAACCTTTCTCTCCGAGTTGTGTTAAACCTCTTATTGTCGTTTGACAAACCTGAATTTCCTCTATTTTCAGATGGACCGTTTGTTTCCACCGCGTCCTACGACACAGCTTGTGCTTCGCACTTGGGCTCGTAATACCCCTGGGTTTCCAGCTGTCCTGATCGCTCTCATGACCAGACTTGGCTACCGTTGGTACCCTGAGTACTTGGTTTATGAGGTTTACCGCGAGTTCAACCAGGAACAGTACTATGCTGAAGTTCGGATTTATGATCAGCAGAACAACTCAGACACCGAGCTACACCTTTTTCACGGATTAGGCGTGACGATTGAGATGACAGTCCTATACTGCACCGCGTCTGCCTCCACCACCTAGGCAGCCAGGACTTCCAGCTCCACCACCCCGAGCTCCTGCTCCTAATCCCAATGATAGTCTGTGCTACAAGTGTGGGCAGCCAGGTCATTTTTCCAGGAACTGCATTCAGAACCAGAACCAACTGGCACTTCCTGCAACTGGCCGTAGGAACAATCAGCCTCGCAACAACAATGCCAAGACTTATGGGCGTATTCAGGCCAACCACACCGATTTCAATGAAGCTCAGGACCAGCCTGCCACCGTGATGGGTACTCTCCTTGTTAATTCAGTACCAGCTTCTGTTTTATTTGATTCGGGAGCATCGCATTCATTCATGTCCGAAGAATTTGCATACAAACACGACATTAAATGTGAGGTTATGAACACTGCAATAGTAATACACACCCCCGCGGGTCAGTGTCAAACCTCCATGGGTAGCAACGACGTCATCGTTGAAATTGAAGGGCTGGAGTTTCATGCCTCCCCTTTCATACTAAAGTCTTGTAGTATCGACCTCATTCTCGGAATGGATTGGTTGAAAGCGCATACTGCTTCTATAGTTTGCGCCACGAAGATCGTCCATCTTCTACACCCTTCTGATGAAATAATAAGCTACCAGGCTCAAATCATCCAAAATGCCGAGGCGAGGCTTTATGCCTTGAATGCGTTAAACGCATCACCACTTGAAGGCATCGAGAACATTCCAGTTGTTCGCGAATTCCAAGGTGTTTTCCCAGAAGAACTCCCAGGGATACCCCCTGCTCGAGCTGTCGAATTTGTCATCGACTTGAAACCAGGCACCACTCCTATCGCCAAGCGACCCTACAAGATGCCGCCGCATGAACTCCTTGAACTTAAGGAGGAAATCGACGCTTCACTTTGTAAGGGTTTCATTCGCCCAAGTTCCTCTGCTTGGGGAGCACCTTCTCTCTTTGTCAGGAAGAAGGATGGATCAAACCGATTGGTCCAAGATTACCGTCCCATTAACCAAGCAACTATCCAGAACAAATATCCCCTTCCTCGGATAAACGATCTGTATGATCAACTGGCGGGTTCATCAGTGTTCTCTAAACTCGACTTAAGGTTGGGTTACCACCAGATCCGTGTTCGTGAAGAGGATATCCCAAAGACCGCCTTCGTTACTCGATATGGCTCATACGAGTACACTGTCATGTCATTCGGCTTAACCAATGCTCCCGCCACATTCTCCCGCCTGATGAATTATATATTCATGGAATACCTTGACAAGTTCGTCGTGGTTTACCTGGATGATATCCTAGTATACTCCAAGAACAAAGAGGAACATGCTGAACATCTTCGACTTGTTCTGGAAAAAACTTCGAGAGCATCAACTATATGCTAAGTTTTCCAAGTGTGAATTCTGGCTTCCCGAAGTAACATACCTTGGGCATGTCATCTCCAAGGATGGTATTGCCGTCAACCCCGAGCGAGTTCAGGCTATTCTTGATTGGGCTCCTCCAAAGAACGTCAAGCAAGTTCGAAGTTTTCTCGGACTCGCCAGCTATTGCCGTCGATTTGTTGAGAACTTCTCCAAGATCGCCAAGCCCCTGACTAACCTGCTTCATAAAGGCGTCAAGTTCGATTGGACGGAAAAGTGTCAGGAAAGTTTCCAGACACTCAAAGACAAGCTGACTTCTGCCCCAGTGCTTGCCCCTCCTGATTCCCAGAAGGATTTTGTCATCTATTGTGATGCATCCCGTCAAGGATTAGGCGGTGTCCTAATGCAAGACCGCAGAGTAATTGCTTATGCTTCGCGTCAATTGCGTCCGCACGAAGAGAATTACCCAGTACATGACCTCGAGCTTGCTGCCGTCATCCATGCACTAAAACAGTGGCGACATTACCTTCTCGGTAATCGTTGCGAGATCTACACCGATCATCAAAGTCTGAAGTATCTGTTCACTCAGCCAGACCTGAACCTCCGTCAACAGAGATGGATGGAGACCGTAGCGGATTTTAACTTGGGTATTTCTTATACCCCTGGCAAGGCTAATGTAATGGCCGATGCCTTGAGCCGTAAGTCATATTGCAGTCACCTCCAGTTTCACGAAGTTCAACCTTCGCTTATTGAAGAATTCAGAAAGCTGAATCTCCACATTGTTCCTCCTGGAGCACTCGCTCCCCCTCCTGAAGGTTCCTACAAAATGAACCTCCACGTTGTTTCCCAGGGTTCTCTTAATACCCTGGTTGTTAAACCAGATCTCGTGGACAGCATCAAGACGCTGCAGGGCTATGACTCTCAAGCCCACAAGATTAAGCGCTATCTCGCTGAAGGAAGGCCTTCGTTCTTCACTATTGATGATACTGGCACATTGTTCTTTAAAAGTCGTCTAGTGGTCCCCTCTAAAGGTAACCTGGGTATGACTCAGGAGGTCATGCAAGAAGCTCACGACACTCCGTTGTCTATTCATCCCGGCAGTACCAAGATGTACCAAGACATCCGTCAAAGATTCTGGTGGTCAAACATGAAGCAAGACATTGCTCGCTATGTTGCTGAATGTGATGTTTGCCGTCGCGTCAAAGCAGAACATCAAAGGCCCGCCGGAACTCTGCAACCAATTGCTGTTCCTGAATGGAAGTGGGACCATGTCGAAATGGACTTTATCACTGGGTTTCCCAAATCACAGAAAGGTAATGATGCTATTCTTGTCGTCATTGACCGACTTTCCAAAGTTGCACATTTTCTAGCCGCCAAAGAGACGATCACTGCTAGTCAGCTCGCAACTCTCTACATGTCCAGAATTGTTTCACTTCACGGTATTCCACTGGTTATCAGTTCAGACCGTGGCAGCTTATTCACTTCAAGATTCTGGGCAAGTTTCCAAGAAGCTATGGGAACTCATCTGTCCTTCAGCACCGCTTTTCACCCTCAGTCTCAAGGACAAGTTGAACGAGTCAACCAAGTTCTCGAAGACATGCTTCGAGCTTGTGTCATATCCTTCGGAAGGAAATGGGAAGAATCTCTCCCATATGCCGAATTCTCTTACAATAACAGCTATCAAGCCAGTCTGAAGATGGCCCCCTTTGAAGTATTGTACGGACGAAAGTGCCGAACCCCTCTAAATTGGTCAGAAACTGGGGAACGTCCACTCTTCGGTCCGGATATTATCCAACTTGCCGAAGATCAAGTTCGTGTTGTCCGCGAGCATTTGAAGACTGCTCAGTCACGTCAAAAGAGTCAGTATGACCGCAAACACAAAGATATGGTCTATCAACCTGGCGAAAAGGCTTATCTTCGAGTCACACCGATGAAAGGTACACACCGATTCGGGATCAAGGGCAAACTAGCTCCTCGCTATATTGGTCCTTTCACTGTTCTTGAAAGGCGTGGTAGAGTGGCATATCAGTTGGAACTTCCACCGAACCTTTCTCAGGTTCACGATGTGTTCCACGTATCACAACTCCGCCGCTGCTTCAAAGACCCTATCCGCGGAGTAGATCACGAATTGCTTGAACTGCAACAAGACCTCTCTTATAAAGAGCATCCGGTCCGCATTCTCGATCAAGCCGAGCGTCGCACACGCCAGAAGGTTATCAAGTTCCTCAAGGTTCAGTGGTCAAACCATTCTGAGGATGAAGCCACTTGGGAACGCGAGGATCGTCTTCGTGATGAATACCCCGCTTTGTTTCCTTCTACCTCCTAAATCTCGGGACGAGATTTCTTGTAGTGGAGGAGATTTGTAACACCCCCTGTATTAAGCTACAGAGATCACCCTTTTGATGAGGCCATGTCATCATGATTAATAGTGCATAATCATCGTTAGCATCATATTGCATTTCAACTCTTAAGTCAAATTCAAATTTAAATGAAAGTGGAATATAAAAGTTGTCCAACATAGAAACTAAAATGTCAGATAAGTAACAAATATTCCAGAGGCTATTCTAAAATTGAAACCAACATCATTGGAATTGGATAAGTGACTCGAACAACCTCAAACAGTGGATGAAGATAATATTTAATAACCATTTATTAAATCTGAAATAAATATGGAATTATGTTTTGTCCAAACTAATTTTAGGTGTTAAGGGATAATGCACTGGTATTTATGAAATAGGTCACACTTTTTACAAAAACCATTTGGGGCCTAAACATTTAACAGTAAAGAAAAGGGAAAAGAAACAGAAAAACAAAAGAAAAGAAAAGGCCCCCCTGGCCAACTGGGCCAGGCGGCCCAGCTGGCCGACCCACCTGGCCCAACTGGCCGGCCCAGCCCCATCCCCTGCCTTATCCCCATGGGGGGGGAAACCCTAACCAGCCACCACCCCACTTCCCCCCTCTCCCGATATATCCCCCCCCTCTCCCCCGATTGGATCGGGATCGAGAGGTGGAGGTCGCCGCGACGCCCCGACCCTGCCGCCCGACGCCGCCCCGTTGCCATTGCCGTTGGACGCCGTCGCCGGAGCGCTCCCCCGCCGGCCTGCTTCTCCTCTCCGCCGTCGTCCCCGTCATCCACCTCGCGCGCTACTGCCACGATCCCTACGCCCTCCGTGAGCCGCGCCCCTCCCTCTCCTCCTCTCTCCCTCCCCGCGCCGCTGCTTGCGTCGCCCGCCTGCGGTGGCCTCGTGCGTCGCGTGCCCCGCGCCACCGCGCCCCCCCCCGCGTGCCCCTGCCGGCGAGCCCTGCCGTCACTCGCCCTCCCCACTGGTGCCCTTCGTCGCGTGCGCACTCGCCGCATCGCCGCTGCCCCGCTGCGTGGCCGCTCCCTTCTTCCCCCTTGGCACACTCACCGCGTCCCGCGGCTGTGCTCGCGCCCCCGCCACTGCCTGGGTCGCCCGCCATGGCCGGCTCCTGCTGCTGCCGCGCGCTGGTCTCGCCCCGCTCCGGTCCACCACTCGACCGCGCCCGTCGCCCCCTGCTGCGCGCGCCGCCAGTCTCGCCGTGGCCTCACCGCGGCCATCTCCGGCGCCCGGCGCCCGCGCCGCGTCGGCGCCCCTCCGCTCCCGCGGGTCATCGCCCGGGTCGGGCGCCCGCAACGCCCGAACCCGCTATGGCCCCCCTGACCCAATGACATGTGGGGCCTAGCCCCTGGAACATTTAAAAAAAAAAGGATTAAAAGAAAATTATAAAAATATTAATTAATTATTTATTTAATTAGTTAACTAAATTAATTAACTTAACTAATCCTGATTAGATTAACCTAATTACTGATTAAAGTAATTAATCTGTTTTAGTTAATCTCAGTCAATGACAAACGGGACCCACACGTCAGTTGACCAGTCAACGCCTCTGTTGACTGCTGACGTCATGCTGACGTCAGCGTGCACTGTTTCGGATAATGTTGAATTAAATAATTAATTAAAATTTCAGAAATTAATAAAAACTTTAGAAAATCATATCTTTTAAACCGTAACTCCGATGAAAATATTTTATACATGAAACTTGCTCAGAACGACGATACGAACCCGGATACGCCCTCGGTATCTCCGTCAGACGCCCGCAGCTATGAGAACGTTGAACAATTAGACCGATTTCGATAAATGAATAGTGTCCAACTTTAATTAAATAAATCCAAATAAATTCCTAAATTAACTAAATCGCTTAGTTAGGCTGTATATCACCCCGGCATATCATTTAGACATGTCATGCATCCCTGTTGCATTATTGCCGTGTGTTTACTGTTTCTTCCCCCTCTTCTCTTCGGTAGACTACGAGACCGACGCAGCTGCTGGTGCCCCGACCGACTACGTTGTTGACGACCCCTACTTGCCAGAGCAACCAGGCAAGCCCCCCCCTTGATCACCAGATATCGCCTATTCTCCTCTATACTACTTGCATTAGAGTAGTGTAGCATGTTACTGCTTTCCGTTAATCCTAGTCTGATGCATAGCCTGACACTGTTGCTACATCTGTTGATACCTTACCTGCAATCCTAAATGCCTAGTGTAGGATGCTAGTTTATCATCATTGGCCCTGCATTCTTGTCAGTCTGCCTTGCTATACTATCGGGCCGTGATCACTCGGGAGGTGATCACGGGTTATACTATACATATATACATACTATACAGATGGTGACTAAAGTCGGGTCGGCTCGAAGAGTACCCGCGAGTGATTCACGGATTGGGGGCTGAAAGGACCTTTGTCCCCACGGCCCTTTGTGTGGATCTTTGTGGCGGAGCGACAGGGCAGGTTGAGACCACCTAGGAGACAGGTGGGCCAGGCCCTGGTCGGCGTTCGCGTTTACTTCATAATAACACGCTTAACGAGATTGGATATTTGATCTGAGTCTGGCCACTGGCCTATACGCACTAACCAACTACGCGGGAGTAGTTATGGGTATCCCGGCGTCGTGGTATCAGCTGAAGCCTTCTTGACGTCAGCGACTGAGCGGCGCGCGCCGTGTTGGACCGCGCTAACGTAACCGTCGTGATCGTGTGGGTTGCTAGGTCTGCTCGCGGCCGCGTACGCAACGTGCAGGAGCGTACTGGGCGATGGGCCCAGACCCCAGAGTGCCTAGGATTAGTCCGGCGTGCTGACCTCTCTGTTGAGCCTAGGTGGGGCTGCGACGTGTGGATCTTCCGAGGCCGGGCATGACCCAGGAAAGTGTGTCCGGCCAAAGGGGATCGAGCGTGTTGGGGAATATGTGGTGCACCCCTGCAGGGAAGATTATCTATTCGAATAGCCGTGTCCCTCGGTAAAAGGACGACCCGGAGTTGTATTCCGACCTCATGACAACTAGAAATGGATACTTAATAAAACACACCCTTACAAGTGACAGATATAACCCGGTGGTCGCTCTCTCGCATGGTGGCGACGAGAGGATCGACGGGTAGGATTATGCTTTACGTTGTTGTTTGGTTAACTTCCAACTAATCTCTTCTATTGCTTCAAGATGGAGGCTGCCAGAAGCGTAGTCTTCGACAGGACTAGCTATCCCCCTCTTATTCTGGCATTCTGTAGTTCAGTCCACCGATATTGCCTCTTTACACATATACCATGCATATGTAGTATAGATCCTTGCTTGCGAGTACTTTGGATGAGTACTCACGGTTGCTTTCCCCCTCCTTTCCTCCTTTCCCTTCTTGCTGGTTGTCGCAACCAGATGTTGGAGCCCAGGAGCCAGACGCCACCTTCGACGACTACTACCACCAGGACGGAGCCTACTACTACGTCCAGGACGCCGACGACCAGGAGTAGTTAGGAGGATCCCAGGCAGGAGGCCCTGCGCCTGTTCGATCTGTTGTATCCCTGTTTGTGCTAGCCATCTTATGGCACCTTGTTTAACCTATGTCTGTACTCAGATATTGTTGCTTCCGCTGACTCGTCTATGATCGAGCATTTGTATTCGAGCCCTCGTGGCCCCTGGCTTGTATTATGATGCTTGTATGACTTATTTATGTTTTAGAGTTGTGTTGTGATATCTTCCCGTGAGTCCCTGATCTTGATCGTACACGTTTGCGTGCATGATTAGTGTACGATCGAGCCGGGGGCGCCACACATCTCCAGTCCCATCTTTATCAAGATTTATATTAGAAAACAAAGATTCAATAGGAGTCACACCAATCACTTTAAGATCTTCATCATTATTTTCACGAAAACTAGAAGAACACGCTTTCATAAACCAATCTCGCTTAGCACGCATCTTAGCGGTTCTTTCTTTACACTCATCCATAGAAACTCTCATAGCTTTTAGAGACTCATTAATATCATGATTGGGTGGAATAGGACTAATTTTCAAAGAATCAATCTCAAGAGAAATTCTATCCACGTTCCTAGCCAAATCATCAATCTTAAGCAATTTTTCTTCAACCAAAGCATTGAAATTCTTTTGGGAACTAATAAATTCTTTAATATTGTTCTCAAGATCAGAGGGCATCTTATTATAATTTCCATAAGAATTGTTGTAGGAATTACCATAATTATTAGAGGAATTACTAGGAAACGACCTAGGGTTGAAATTACCTCTATACGCGTTATTACCAAAATTGTTCCTACCAACAAAATTCACATCCATAGATTCATTATTATTTCCAATCAAAGTGGACAAAGGCATATAATTAGGATCAAGAGGAGCACTCTTACTAGCAAATAATTTCATTAATTCATCCATCTTTCCACTCAAAGTATTTATTTCTTCAATTGCATAAACTTTTTTTACTAGTGGAAGATCTTTCGGTATGCCATTGAGAGTAATTTGCCATAATATTATCTAGGAGTTTAGTAGCTTCTCCTAACGTGATTTCCATAAAAGTACCACCCGCGGCGGAATCCAAAAGATTTCTAGATGCAAAATTCAATCCCGCATAATTTTTTTGTATAATCATCCATAAACTCAAACCATGCGTAGGACAATTTCTTATCATCAATTTCATCCTCTCCCAAGATTGTGCAACATGCTCATGATCAAGTTGCTTAAAATTCATTATATCGTTCCTAAGGGAGATGATCTTAGCGGGCAGAAAGTACTTGGAAATAAAAGCATCTTTACACTTATTCCATGAATCAATACTATTTTTAGGCAAAGATGAAAACCAAGTTTTAGCACAATCTCGTAGTGAGAATGGAAATAGCTTCAATTTAACAATATCATTATCCACATCTTTCTTCTTTTGCATATCACACAATTCAACGAAAGTATTTAGATGGGATGCGGCATCTTCACTAGGAAGGCTGGAAAATTGCTCTTTCATAACAAGATTCAACAAAGCGGCATTAATTTCATAAGATTCCACATTAGTGGCGGGAGCAATCGGAGTACTAATAAAATCATTATTATTAGTGTTGAAAAAGTCACACAACTTAGTGTTCTCTTGAGTCATCGTGACAAAGCAAGCAATCTAGCACACGAGCAAACAAAAAGCAAACGAAAAGACGAACGGAAGAAGGGCGAATAAAAAGGCAAATCTTTTTGTATTTTTCTGAAAATCGTTTTAGAAGTGGGGGAGAGGAAAATGAGAGGCAAATGGCAAATAATGTAATGCAAGAGATGAGAGTGTATGATGGGTACTTGGTAGGCTTGATGTAGACCTCCCCGGCAACGGCGCCAGAAATTTTTCCTGCTACTTCTTGAGCTTGCATTGGTTTTTCCCTTGAAGAGGAAAGGGTGATGCAACAAAGTAGAGATAAGTATTTCCCTCAGTTAGAGAACCAAGGTATCAATCCAGTAGGAGGTACAAGAAAGTCCCCAATCTATGCACCTGCACAAACAATCAAACACTTGCACCCAACGCGATAAAGGGGTTGTCAATCCCTTCACGGTCAATTACAAAGGTGAGATCTGATAGAGATAGGTATATAAGATTGCCAAAACGTAAAACAAAATAAAAGTAAATAAATTACAACAAGGTATTTTTGGTATTTTTGATATATAGATCTGAAAATATATGATGGAAAATAGACCCGGGGCCATAGGTTTCACTAGAGGCTTCTCTCTTGAAGGCAAATAATACGGTGGGTGAACAAATTACTGTCGAGCAATTGATAGAAAAGCGCAAAGTTATGACGATATCCAAGGCAATGATTATGCATATAGGCATCACATCCGTGTCAAGTAGACCGAAACAATTCTGCATCTACTACTATTACTCCACACATCGACCGCTATCCAGCATGCATCTAGAGTATTAAGTTCATAAAGAACGGAGTAACGCCTTAAGTAAGATGACATGATGTAGAGGGATAAACTCAAGCAATATGATGAAAACCCCATCTTTTTATCCTTGATGGCAACAATACAATACGTGCCTCGCTACCCCTACTATGTCACTGGGTGAGGACACCACAAGATTGAACCCAAAACTAAGCACCTCTCCCATTGTAAGAAATACCAATCTAGTTGGCCAAACCAAACCGATAATTCAAAGAGAAATACAAAGATATCAAATCATGCATATAAGAATTAAGAGAAGATTCAAATAATATTCTTAGATAATCTGATCATAAATCCACAATTCATCGGATCTCGACAAACACACCGCAAAAGAATATTACATCGGATAGATCTCCAAGAACATCGAGGAGAACATGGTATTGAGAATCAAAGAGAGAGAAGAAGCCATCTAGCTACTAGTTATGGACCCGTAGGTCTGAGGTAAACTACTCACGCTTCATCGAAGAGGCAATATGGTTGATGTAGATGCCCTCCGTGATCGAATCCCCCTCCGGTAGATCACCGGAAAAGGCCCCAAGATGGGATCTCACGGGAACAGAAGGTTGCGGCGGTGGAAAAGTATTTTCGTGGCTCTCTTCTAGGGTTTTGGAATATATGTGAATATATAGGACGAAGAAGTAGGTCGGTGGACTCCCGAGGGGGCCACAAGCCAGGGGCGCCCCCCCTAGGGTGCCCCCCTACGGCTTGTCATCGCCTCGTGGGTCTTCCGACTTTGACTCCAAGTCTTGTAGGTGTCTTCTGGTCCAAGAAAAATCATTGTAAAGTTTTATTCCGTTTGGACTCCGTTTGATATTCCTTTTCTGCGAAACTCAAAAATAAGGAAAAAAACAGAAACTGGCACTGGGCTCTAGGTTAATAAGTTAGTCCCAAAAATAATATGAAATAGCATATTAATGCATATAAAATATCCAAAACAGATAATATAATAGCATGGAGCAATCAAAAATTATAGATACGTTGGAGACGTATCAACTAGTAATATACTTGTTTAAATTATATTCATTGAAAATCTCAAGCATCTCATTCTTCCAAACACTATAGAACTCTCCGTCAAGCATAGGCACTTTACGTCTAATACTCCCAATCATAGACTCATCCATCTTCCTCCAATGGCGATTAAACCAAAGCAATGGAGACCAAAGCTCTGATACTAATTGAAAGGATCAAGAAGAGGGATCTAGAGGGGGGTGATTAGACCCTCAACAAGTACAAGTGGTAATTTTTAAGTTCTTCAAGTTGAGGTGGAGTTTTATCACAAGTTTAAGCATTCACAATACATTTCAAGCAAGCATGGCAAGAGTAAAGCATGCTAATTGCAAGAAAGTAAAGGGATGGGATTGGAGTGTGCAAACGCAATGAAGACACGGAGATTGTGGGCGTGGTTCCGATAGGTGGTGCTATCGTACATCCACGTTGATGGAGACTTCAACCCATGAAGGGTAACGGTTGCGCGAGTCCACGGAGGGCTCCACTCACGAAGGGTCCACGAAGAAGCAACCTTGTCTATCCCACCATGGCCATCGCCCACGAAGGACTTGCCTCACTCGGGTAGATCTTCACGAACTAGGCGATCTCCTTGCCCTTACAAACTTCTTGGTTGAACTCCAAAATCTTGTCGGAGGCTCCCAAGCGGCACCTAACCAATCTAGGAGACACCACTCTCCAAAAGGTAATAGATGGTGTGTTGATGATGAACTCCTTGCTATTGTGCTTCAAATGATAGTCTCCCCAACACTTAACTCTCTCTCACAGATTTGGCTATGGTGGAAAGATGATTTGAGTGGAAAGCAACTTGGGGAAGGCTAGAGATCAAGATTCTTGTGGTAGGATTGGAATATCTTGGTCTCAACACATGAGTAGGTGGTTCTCTCTCAGAAAATGAGTAGTGGAAGTGTAGGCACGTTCTGATGGCTCTCTTCCTGATGGAGATGGTGTGGCGGGGTATATATAGCCTCCACACAAAAACCAACCATTGCACACATTTGACCCAACTCGGTCAGACCGAATAGAAGAACTCGGCGAGACCGATTCAGTTCAAAATGTGAACGTTAGGAATCTCGGTGGGACCGACTGGAACAACTCGGTGGGACCGATGTGCTAGGGCTAGGGCAAAACCTCATCTCGGTGAGACCGATTGCTTGAACTCGGTGAGACCGATTTCAGCAAAGAGCAAAACAGAGAGTTGGTCAAGCATACTCGGTGGGACCGATTGCACATTTCGGTGAGACCGAAATAATTGCAACATGCAACAGAGAGTTTGTAGGGTCATCTCGGTGAGACCGAGATCCGTATCGGTGTAACCGAATCGCTAGGGTTTCTGGCAGTGGATATGTCAACTGAACTCGGTGGCGCCGGATGGATCATTTCGGTGGGGCCAAGTTTGACTTTGAGTTTTGGACATATTTGGAAGAGAAAGTGGCTGAGGGTTTTGGAGCAATATCACTAAGCACTTTGAGCAAGTAGACCCTTAAGCAACACCTCATCCCCTTTTAATAGTATTGGCTTTCCTATGGACTCAATGTGATCTTGGATCACTAAAATATAAATGAAGAGTCTTGAGCTTTTGCCAATCTTTGTCCTTAGCATTTTGAAGGGGTTCCACATCCTCTTGTCCTTACCACGCCATTGTTGAACTCATCTGAAATATACTAGATAGAAGTATTAGTCCAACAAGAGATATGTTGACATTAATTACCAAAATCACCCAGGGAGCACTTGTGCTTTCACTGCACCACCTCCACCTCGCTCGGAGGATGATAGCAACATATCATGGTTTTTATCGCCTCCGTATATTTATTTGGTTGGCTCTCATGCAATGTTTTGCGAAAATTATATTCCTATGAGCAACCTATATTGGTATATTTGCGAAGGGGTGTCAAGTGTTCCCATTCTAGGCCAGGTGTGGTGTTTATTTCATTTTCGATGAGGACACTTGGACCTAGATTGAAATTCCTTGAATTCAACAACTTATGGAGTCATCCTAATATACGATGATGACCACCGTAAGATACGACGGGTGTGCTTGTTTTACACTCTCTCTAGAATGACACTGGACCGAAAGAATAATTCCGCTGCTCCCCTTTCCCCTTGTCGGTGCTACTGGTTGCTAGTCTACGAGCAGTGTTTATCTCGCGATGATCTACGGATTGGGTGGTGATTCGAGGCTCTTGTCCGTCGGTGGTAGCAGTGGATCAAGAGGTGATTTTGCTCCTCCTTAGTCTTTGGATCTAATGAATTCACTCCTCTGCTCGGTTGGTGATGCAGCGTCGGCGACTGCTTGTTGTGAGTATTGGCTTCCCCTCTGTAACACACATGTAATTAAGCTATAGTGATCCCTGACTAATGATGCCATGTCATCCTATTTTGCTAAGCTTAATTACTCCTAGATAAAAACCTAAATCAAATTCAAATTCAAATTGCATGTCAAATTATTATTTCTTCAAACATAAAAACAAAAGTGTTCATAATATTGCAAATATTCACTAACTAATTTTCATGAATAAACCAACATTAATTGAGTTATTAAAGTGCCCTTAACCTAATTAAAACATAACCAGCAACATTAATTTGAGCCATTTCAATTTAAACAAATAATTAAAGTATTAAAAATAAATTGAAACTTTGTGGGCTAGCTCAGTATATAGCCTAGTATTTATGTGCCAAGTTTCACAATCAACAAAATTCATTTGGTATTAAATTTAAATGGAAAACTAAGAGGAAAATGCAAAGCACAAAAAGATAAAGAAAAAGAGCAAAGCACCACTGTGCACTTGGGCCACAAGTGCACAGTAGCCGGGCCAGCCCACCAAGTCGTTGTCTCCCTTCTCTGTCCATCAGAGGCGCAATGGACGTCCGTGCAGCGTCCATGGCTGGATCAGCCATGGGGCAGCCATCCTGCGGCCCCCCGGTGGATAAGGAGGCCACCCCGCACCCCCTAGACGAACCCTAGCCACTTCACCCTCTCCCTCGCTTGCTCTCTTCTCCCTCGCTCGCTCTCCTCTCCCCACGCCAAACCACCGCAGCCGTCGCCATGTCCCCACCGTAGGCGCGGCCACGATCGAGCTCATCTCGTCGCCTTTTCGTGTCCAGAAGCACCGCCGGCGACTACTACTTCCTCCCCGACCATGCGTTCGAGCCGGAGACCACCACATCATCTGGATCAAGCCGTCGTCCACCTCGGGTCGCCGCAGCTCCGCCGCTCCGATCTAGCGACATCTGCTGCTACTAAGCCACCACCGAGCCCTCGTGTGCTCCTTGGTGAGTTCCCGAGCACTCCCCCTGTTTCCCCTTCTTTTCCCTCTCGTAGGTCACCACTAGCGCCGCCCCGAGCTCCCTGCGAGCTCGCGGTCGCCGGTCCCTGCCTGTGCGCCCTCGCGCCATGGTCACGCCATGGCCTCGCGCCCGCTGCTGCCCGCACGCCCGCAGCCCCTGCGCACCCCCCCCCCCGCACGCTCTTCCGTGCCTGCCTGTGCCTCCGCTTGTGCTCGCCACCTCCGGCCTCCGCCGCCGCTGCTCGACGCCGGTGTCGCTGCAGGCCACTCCAGCTGCTGCTGCCGCCACCACTCGACGCAGCGCTAAGCCCCCGTTCGAACGCGCCCTGTCGCGCTCTCGATGGACGCCCGTAGCCAATTTACGACGAGGCCGGGCCTTCTCCGCCGCTGTTATAGCCGCCGTGGCTGGGACACTGCTGTAACGCCCCGTTACGCCTGGCGGGATCTAGACTGGCCCCACAGACCAACACTAGTCTTTTCTGCGCACTTTGTCGTCACTCGTGCGCACCCGGGAGCAACTTCCCAGTCGGTCACCCATCCTAGAATTACCCCAAACCAAGCACGCTTAACTTTGGAGTTCTTTTCGAATGGGCTCCCGAAAAAGAAGGAATTCCTTGTTGATATGAGTAGTCTATCATTCCTATTAAGCCAGACTCTCACATACACCCCCACTCAAAGGATTCCTATTAAGCCAGACTCTCACATACACCCCCACTCAAAGGAACTGACGTCCTCGTCGGCCCATCAGGAATGTTCCCTCTTGGCACACATATGCGCGTCCAGTCTGGCACATGTGCCATGCCGTGTGCCACAACGGGCCACACGCGCCATGCGCCACATGCCCGCACACCTGACCCACGCATGCCCGTGTAACTGCAAGGGTCGGCTCTGATACCAATTGTAATGCCCCATTACGCCTGGCGGGATCTAGACTGGCCCCACAGACCAACACCAGTCTTTTCTGCGCACTTTGTCCTCACTCGTGTGCACCCGGAAGCAACTTCCCGGTCGGTCACCCATCCTAGAATTACCCCAAGCCAAGCACGCTTAACTTTGGAGTTCTTTTCGAATGGGCTCCCGAAAAAGAAGAAATTCCTTATTGATATGAGTAGTCTATCATTCCTATTAAGCCAGGCTCTCACAACTGCCAGGTGGGTTCCGCGTGTCAGGCCGTCAATTAGCCACTAACTAAGTTGGTTAGAAGTAATGTAACCCCTAATTGACCCCACTGACCCACTGACACGCGGGCCCCGTAAAAATAACATTCTAGTTAAAGTTAGTCACTGACCTGTGGGCCCGCTAGTTAATTAAATTAATTAAAACAATTTATAAACCCTGTTAGGCACTGAGCCAATGACATGTGGGTCCCCCTGTCTAGTTTGACCAGTCAAACTATTGACTGGGTTGGCCCAGTCAATGACAGGTAGACCCCACCAGCTCTGTTGACTCGTCAACTATGACCTTTGACCTGCTGACTGGTCCCATTGTCAGCCACATATGCACATCTCTGGGTACACTTCTGTGTACCCATAACATTTAGTATTTAACTAAATTTCGAATTTAATTAAATACAGAAAATCCAGGAAATCATTTAAACTTTGAAAAATCATAACCATAAGTCAGATGGAAAAAAAGTTATATATGAAAAATGATCAAAAAAATATAACAAATCTGAATATGCCATTCACATACCTGCTACACCCTTATAACATAGCGAACATAGACATTTTGCCCCTGGATCAATACCGAAAAATACCTGGAGCTGGTAAAATATTACCAGATATTTTCCCTCTTCTTCTAAAATGCTTAGTATTGCATTAGTTCACATCAACACCACATTTTTTCATGCCATGCATTGTGTTGCATTTGTATGCTTTATATTTATTGTTTCTTCCCCCTCCTTCTCTCCGATAGACCCTGAGACTGCCGCTGCCCCCGAGTACGACTACGTCGACGACAATCCTTCCTTCTCAGCAGAGCTTCGAGGCAAGCAAAACCCCCTTGATCATCCAAATATCACCCATTATTTCTCTCTTATTTTTGCATTATGCTACTGTCGTTGTTCCGGTAGCTCCTATTCTGTTGCATAGCCTGTTTTTGATAACCTGGTATTGATAATTTATCTGTTAACCTATATGCTTAGTAAGGTGAGCTAATGTCCCAATCAGTGGCCCTACATCATTGTCCGTGTTGCCATGATGTACTATCTGGGTTGTCCAATATGATGAATCACTGTACTGAGACCAGAACACCCCTAAAGGCCCTTACAATTGTATGACTCTACCGAACCGTATCAAGTGTGATCTGCGGAGGGTGATTCCTTGTATTTCACTCTCGATGATGACTTTGTAGTGTAGCACATCTAGTGTGATCTACTGAGGGTGATTCCTCGTATTTCACTCTAGGCGATGACTCTGTCGTGCAGTGCAGTATATCAAGGTAAACCTATTGAGGGTGATTCCTTCGGTTTCACCTTGATGGTATGGACCTGAACCCCGACTGTTACAAAGATAAAGACGGGTCGGTTCCAAGGGTACCCGCGAGAGATTACTGTGGCGGAACGACAGAGCAGGTTGAGACCACCTAGGAGAAAGGTGGACCTGGGCCCTGGTCGGTGTCCGCGGTTACTTCTTAATAACACGCTTAACGAGTTCAGTGTATTTGATCTGAGACTGCCACTGCCATATACGCACTAACCGCCGCACGGGATAATGGTTTATGGGGCCCTCGGCATGGTACGATTCTCCCGAAAGCTCTACAAACGTCACAGTTGAGCGTCACGCGCCCGGGTGATCCATAATTGCTTGCTTTGTATAAAGAGGTATTCTATGATTGGGCCCGGCCGTCCTCGCAACGTGCAGGAGTGCTTAGGGCGATTGGCCCATGACCCCTTCACGCTTAGGATTTAGACCAGCGTACTGACCTCTCTAGAGAGCCTAGGTAGGACTATGGCGTGTTGATTATCCGAGGCCGGGCATTACCGGAAAAGTGTGCCCGGCTAGAGGTAATCGAGCGTATCGAGTAATGTGGTGCACCCCTGTAGGGAAGTTAAACTATTCGAATAGCCGTGTCCATGGTAACAGTACGACTTGGAGTTGTATCCCGATCTCTTACAACCAAAATCGGATACTTGTTAAAACACACCCAAATAAGAGACAGATGCCCCCAGTGATCGCTTTCCCCCACGGGGATGAGGAGAGGATCTTTGGGCAGGATTATTGCTATACGTATGTACAATATGTTACCATATAAGCTCCTCTCTTACACTGTTACAAGATGATGGCTACAAATGATTAGTCTTCGATAGGACGAGCTTCTCCCCCTTATTCTGGCATTTCTGCAGTATAGTCCACATATACTACCCCATTCCTTTGATACTGATGCATATCTAGTGCTGATGTAAGTCTTGCGAGTACTTTAGATGAGTACTCATGGTTGCTTTGCTACCTCTTTTCTTCCTCCCGGATGTTACGATCAGATGATGGAGCCTAGAAGCCAGAGGATCCTGAGGTTGGCTACTACGTGGAGATCTAGGACCAGGAGTAGTCAGAGGTCCCAGGCAGGAGGCCTCACCTTTCGATCTAGTGTCATTGTTTTGCTCAGCCTTCTTAAGGCAAAACTTGTCTAACTATGTCTGTACTCAGATAAAATTTTCTTTGATGACTAGTGTTTTTTGGGTCCTTGTGACCCTGGCTTGTAATTTAAAGTTTTATGTTATCTTTGTGTCGTAGAGTTGTATTGTGATATTGACACGAGTCACCGTTCATGATCGTGCATGATGCGGGTATGATTAGTGCACGATTATAAACGGGGGCGTCACACCCTCCCTCTTCGTTGTGGCGCCGGCGACTTCCCCATCAGCGACATAGAGGCTGGGTACTTGTGTGCTTGTAGGTGAGGATATTTGGATTTGCGCGAAGATTCAACGATGACGAATGCCTCTCCAGTGTGCTGGTCATTCATGGATGAAGTTGAAGACTTCCCGGCCGTCATGGTTGTTTACACAATGGTGCTGGCTCCGGGAGGAGCGCCACGCCCTCAACTAGCTCTGGCGAGCGTGGTCTTTGTTGGGTGGTTTGAGGACTTCGTTGTATTTTTTTATTTTCAGGATGCTTTGTATTACTTCTGAACCTTCAACATACTTTTAAAGGTCATTTTCGCATATTACAGTGAGTCAATTAGAACGTGACCAATTTTCATTCTCTCTATTCTAGTTTTCTTCTATTTATCATACCATACATGAGTGGAACCGTACCATACGGTGAGTAGAAGCTCAGGCGCCCCTGTATCTTCCCCGCCTCTGGTTTGGACCCCTTCATTTTTTTAATAGTTTGGATTACTTACCACATATGTTACACAGTTGGTTTGGATCCCCTTCCTTGGTTACCGTAAGATACGACCATGCTCACTGTATCATACGGTGAGGAGTTAAGTCCACAGATCCGGAGCGTCAGTAATTTCTTGATCGATCTCAGCCGTTCGTGCACTTTTCTCTCTAAGCGCTATTGCTTTAGCTCTAATCTTGTTCATCCCCGACCTAAAGCCTGGCCGTCGTGCACGTATGCCTCTGGTCACCACCGACGGCTCACCGTGTCGCCAGTCATAGCTTGCCAGTTGCAGCTCGATGTTGCTGCCTTGCAGCACCGTTGTCGCAACATGTGCTAGTGCTTGTTACCAACACTCAACGACCACAACAAAAATTCTTATCGATCCCAACAAAAATGATCGCCAGTTCCAGCAAAAACATGAATTGCCGTCTTCGGGTCGCAGCAAAAATTCTTGCATGGTCCCAGCAAAAAATGCCTCGTCGTCACCGGTCGTAGCCGCCGGTCCTAGTAAAACAACTCGCTAGTTGTAGCGCAATATCGTGCTGGTTACAACACGCCGACTCACCGTCGTACCAAAAACAGCACATCGACTCGTCGCCGGTTGCAGCACCGGTGGACGCCGTCCAGCTCGCGCGGGATGCTAGTTGAAACACCATTCGTCGGTGCACCGGGTTGTGCATCCCGTGGGAATCACTGTCGCAAAATCGCGTGGTCGTGGACACACTGAGCGCCGCTCGTACCGACGCGCTCGACGTGGCGTCGTGGGGTTGCCCAGGACGATGGTGTTGTAGTGGTGCGTGGTGGGTGTGCAGACTAGGCAGCAGCCGGCAACAAACAGGAGGGGTCTGATAAGAGAGTGGGACTGCGGGAGGCGTGCGAGCTCGGACGAGATGTCCGTGGCAGTCGCGCGGAGAGGATGGGAAAAATGAAAGGAAAACCATTGGGTGAGGCTGCATGCTGGGATGGAGATAAAGATGGGGTGAGCGGGCCGTGGGCCAACCAGCATGTGCGACGTGGCGCGATAGGAGACGTTGGATGGGGGCGAATCGAACGATGCGCACGGGACCGACGCGCGACGCGTGGCCGGTCGCCCGGCTACAAACATTTCCCTAAATCATGCCTTTTGTGTCGCAGACTCGCAGTCTGATTTCAATCGATTCGCCTCCTGCGTCGCCTCACGCCTCGGAGCACGCTGCAGCCTGCAGGCGGAGTGGCAGCTAGGGTTGAGGCGGAGGGTGGAGCTCTGCCAAAGATCCGACCCCCTCGCACGCGGCACAGCCAAACCCTAACCGCCTGATCCCAATGCGCAGGTGAGCCGCCTGCTTCCAGCGGCGATCCGCCCCCAATTCCCTTCCCGTGTTTTTTCCCCATTGTGCCCTACTTTGTGCTGCTGATTTGATTGGCTCGCAGGGGCCTCAGCAGCGAGACGTTGCTGCGCCGGCACCGCGCACGGGCGCGGCTGTGGGTCGCCGTTGCGACGCTGGTTACCGGCACCATCTGGCTCTGGTCCTCCTCCTCCGTTGTCCTCTTCGGCACCTACAGGGTCCAGGTGATTTAGTCGTGCTGTTTGTTCTGCTTGGCGTTGTAGGGAAGGCCGATAGCAATGTCATGAGAGTTAAAGTGAAAGCTGAGAGGCTATGGCTATGCAGGTGCCGGTGCTATATAACCAAGCCGCTTTGCAGAGCAAATCTCTAATGGAACATTTAAAACAAATTAATTCTAGCGTATATGCCGGCCTGAGCATAAATCATGTTGCTGTTTGAAACGGACGGGAAAAAAAATGCTATAGTATTTAACAAACACATACTCCTTGTTAAAGAGATACTCCCTCCGTAAACTAATATAAGAGCGTTTAGATCACTAAAGTAGTGATCTAAACGCTCTTATATTAGTTTACAGAGGGAGTAGTAAGCAAGATGACAAACTGTATCCAATGCAGAAGCACCTAATATGGTTACATTATGGTTACAGAGTATTACTACTGATAGGCTTATTACCTGTAGACTCTAGCAAGTTGCGATAGTTCTTTCCAAAATTGTGTAAGATCCAACTTCTCCATAACTATTAGTTTGCTTAATCGGCACCCAAGGATGTAGCTTAATGTTACTATGGAAAATTGAGAAATGTAAACAATCAGTTTACTGCGTTATAGTACTCACTCCGTCTCACAATATAAGACGTTTTTGCAAGCAAAAACAGCTTGCAAAAACATCTTATATTGTGGGACGGAGGGAGTAGGCCTGTAAACATTGAAATCATGCTGGCCGGCAGATTACGACATAAATATAAGGAGATTTATAAAATTGACAGCTGACACATGATGTTTCATAACCTCAGTTTTGCCAGCTGTGGGCTGTTAGGGAAGTGATGCATCACCACTGCTTATTAATCCTGATGAAAAAGGCTAGAGTAAGAAAATTGATAAATAAATATTAAAATCAAGTCAGCACAAAGTATGGTCCTATCCATCATGTTCTGGCACATAATATTTGATGGATAAGGAATAATGTTACTCCGAAAAAGAAATGCACCAATTTTCTTAGATAAATTTTTGGTGCATCACTTATATTTTCAGTTTCAATTCGTTTGACCTATAGATTGGGTTATGCTAAATGTATGGGATTGAATTGGATATACAATGATCATTTAATTTTTTACCAAATTATATCTTGTACTGACATCAGTGCTACTACTCAAGGATTTTGTTGTAGATGAGTTGTGGAGAACTGCAGATTCAAATGGTTGGAGAGCATCTTCTGCACCACGCACCTATTGGCCTCGTGAGTTTCTCTCTGTATCCTCTCAGAACCAGAAGTTACTGGTCCAGTCCTATGCCATTCTGTGTGATGGCAAACTGAAATTCTGAAATGCAATTTCTCTACTTGTAGCCCCACCAACTGAATCCGAGAGCAATGGGTACTTGCGTGTCCGGTGCAATGGCGGCTTGTCCCAACAACGAAGTGCAGTATGATTAACAGATGAAACTTTGTCTCTAAAGTAGCATAGTTCATCATGCTAGTTTTATGTGTTCATGGCAACATAGCTGAGAGATTTAAGGTTACTGCTGCTTTGCTTTTGCAGATATGTAATGCTGTTGTTGCAGCACGAATCATGAATGCTACACTAGTGCTGCCAGAGTTAGATGCAAATTCATTCTGGCATGATGAGAGGTACGTAAGTAAATTTTTATCATGCAGGAAGATTATTGCATGCAGTTACCACAAACCCTGTGTTCCTTATGATTCCTTCTGTTTGAGCAGTATTTTTTCTTCCTACAAAGCAAAAGCAGTGCCCACCCCAAGGTTCACTGCAGAACTTTTCTTATCAAATATTCTGCAGTTTGCATTAATTGATTTATATAGTTTTGTAGTGCCTTTTATGCCTAATGTACATGGTATTACCATAAGATATTGGCATAATCCAAGTGTTTTATGTAGTCATGTTGATTAACTTCGTAGAAGTATTTGAGTCCTGGTGATGGTAGATATTTAGCACTTCGTAATCGCTAATCAGGTTATTGGAAAATAGCATGCGTCTAGAATGCTGAATAGGTGTCTATATAAATTAATTTATAAAAAATTTACATCGTTAGAATTTGCATGGAAAGATTAGTTTCTTGCAGAAGGACTCTAGGAGGAACTTTTCCAGTTAAGAATCTTAAGATGAGTTCATTCTAATAGGACTCCAGGAGGAACTTTTACAGTTAATCTACAAACCCTTATGTAGTACACTACAGTTTGTAACCTTTTCAGCATCCTGCCTGAAAGTTTGTTCATAGTATACTAGATAAAGATTTGTGAGCTAAGTTGTAAAACCAAAACTTTTCTGTTAAAGATCGTAACAATGCGGATATTATCGACTCACATTGAAATCCTTATTTGCGTTTTTGTGTAATGCCATCATGAAGATGTTAGAAGTTATGGTGAAAAATTAGTTGGACAAACCCAAAACTAAGTGTTAATATGATTTTCAAATAATAAGGTGGCCACTGCATGTTGCACTTGGTAATTAGAATGACGTCTACATTGAGTTCACTTCTTCTCTGGCTTTGTAGTTACCTTCTTGTTCAACTTGTTTATGTTGAATGATCCATTGTTGTTGTATTTATGTATGGACCAGTGGTTTTGTAGATATGTATGATGTTCCCCACTTCATCAAGACATTGAAATATGATGTTCGAATTGTTATGAGTGTTCCAAAAATCACTGCACTTGGAAAGTCCAAGAAGCTCAGAGCTTATAAGGTGAATATATTTAGAGCACAATAGCACTCCAAATTTAGCTATACTAAAGTCACTTTTTCTATCTTTCCAAAGTCAAAATTTTCTAGATATTCTGTACTTATGGAGCACTTTTTGTCCTTGCAGATTGAACCACCTAGAGATGCACCAGTTACTTGGTACAGGACAACTGCTCTGGAGAAGTTGAGGAAGTATGGTGCGATATATTTAACTCCATTTTCACACCGTTTGGCAGAAGAAATTGATGATCCAGAGCTCCAGAGATTGAGATGCAGGGTGAATTATCACGCACTACAGTTTAAGCCAAATATCATGAAAACAAGCAGTGATATAGTGAATAAGCTCCGTTCAGAAGGCCATTTCATGTCGATCCATCTTCGGTTTGAGCTGGATATGCTTGCATATGCCGGGTAGGACTTTGATCAAACCAGCGCGTTATTGCTTTATTCTGAAGTGTATCCATTGATGGAGTTTTTTTCTTCTGTGGTAGGCATAGGAAAGTGCCTACCCCACCTCTTTTGGGACTAAAAGGCATGTCGTTATTGTAGGCTGAGGAAAGTCTTGACGAGGGCTAAGCATGGCCCTTACATGGAACTCATAACATTCATTCATTCATAGATATAAAATTATTAAGATAAAGTAACAATGGCCATTTTCAGTCCTTGATACTAAAATTTTAGAGAAGTATTATCTTATTTAATTCATTAATTTTGACTATTGTTGATAACCTATGCATGAAAATCTGGTATATGCAGTGGTTATTACTTGCATGTCTTGCCATGTAATTTCGTTTTTGTGTTGACATATGAACATTCCTTACTTCCAAAATGAAAACTGCAGATGCATTGACATATTCACACCTAAAGAACAGGAGATCCTGTTGAAGTATCGGGAAGAACATTTTGCAAATAAGACCCTTGTCTACAAGAAAAGAAGGCTCATTGGAAAGTGCCCTTTAACTCCAGAAGAGGTACCGATTCTTCTTATAGACATTGTTCCTGATGTTTGTTGTGTGCTAATATATAATCTAATTGTGCGCCGACACTAAAAGTGAATTACTTTGGATGGGGGTACAAATTTAGGCTCAGTACCTGGTCAGCTAAGCACATGCTAGTGGCTTTTTTTGCGGCGTAGCTCCATGGGCACGTTTTTGTATATATATTACACATTCATCTTAAGTGACCAACAATGGGCTACTAAATATAGGTAGCATGGATTTCTTGCTGCGTACTTGCTATTGTTTGTACCTTCTCTTTACGTATGGTGGACAATTTATCCTTCCACCAAAAGTAAGACCCATATAATCCGTGATCCCTTGTTTATAAGGCGTCCCGCCTTGGACGCTTAGGCGGCTAGGCACCCTGGCAGCCCCTTGCAATCATGCCCCGCTTTAGGCGCTTAAGCGTCTGCCTTAGGCATCAGGGCGGTTGGTGCTCGCCTTAGGTCGCCTTAACACCTTATAAACAATGCCATGATCTATATCATATTGTTTTTGCTGCTCATGATTTGTATGTATGCTGTTCTAGTTTCCATGATTGCTTGAACGCAATATAGCATTCCATGCTCTTGGAATTAAATGAGGGTGCATCTTGGGTGAACACACGCTAAAACTTGGAGATTTGCAAATTCCATTAAAACATACATAGTACTCCCTCCGTCCGAAAAAACTTGTCCCAAGCTTGTCCCTCAAATGGATGTATCTAGCACTCACCAAGTTAGTGGTAGATACATCCATTTGAGGGACAAGCCTTTTCGGACGGAGGGAGTAGAAGCTTAAAAAAGGGGTGATTTACATCCATACCACGAAACTAGATGCACTTCTCATTTATACCATCAAGCTAGTCAATGACATGTGGGGTCTGGGGTCTGGTCCTATATGTCATTGATATACTATGTTGATGGTATAAATGAGAAGTGCACCCAACGTGGTGGTATGGTTGGAATATTAAAAAAAAAAACTTTAGTACAACCATGCTTCATGTTATGACATATATGTATGCCAAGTGTCAAGTTCAAACGCAATCTGGATTACCAAATTGCGTTACTTGACATGAATATATATCAATCTAAGTATGGATGTGCCAAAGTTCAATTTTTCTAAGCTGCTATGCTTTTCCAATGGAGCTTCCAAACTTCACTTTTAGGGTGTTTTGACCCTAGATGCACCCATTAAATGAATCATTTTGATTGGTAAGAAAAATGATTATTAGGAGCAACTATGAAATTTATATAAAATATTAAATATGGGAGTCCATGCATGCCTACCTTTTTGGTCCTCTTGAACCACAAAACTAGAGCACCAGAGAACTTGGCCCTCAGAATAAGCCGTACATTTTTGGCCCACACATGGCAGTGGTTAATTTGAGATCCACAATAGACCTTGTTCCTTAAAATATTATACTCCCTCCGTCCGGAATTACTTGACACTACGGATTTATCTAGCACTAAGTGCTAGATACATCCGTTTGGGCGTCAAATAATTCCGGACGGAGGTAGTATATTTAAAGCACAAAAATGTGGGACGACAGTATATGAAAAATAAATATCATAGTCATCATAACCTACTATTCTGTTGAATAATTCTTTCCATAAATAACGGGGAAAATGGTGTATTTATATTGTTTTGCAGGTAGGTCTTATCATTCGTGCTATGGGATTTGATAACACAACACGAATTTACCTTGCTTCTGGCAAGCTCTTTGGTGGGGAACGCTTCATGAAGCCATTCAAGGCTATGTTTCCACGTCTAGAAAACAATAGTATGGTTGGAAGTGGAAAGCTGGAAGAGGATAACCGAGGGCTAGCAAGGTCAGCAGTTGACTACATGGTCTGTCTCCTGTCGGACATTTTTATGCCCACGTATGATGGCCTGAGCAACTTCGCAAACAATCTCATGGGTCATCGCCTATACTATGGTTTCCGAACCACAATCACGCCAAACAGGAAGGCCCTCGCTCCGATATTCATGGACATGGAGGAAGGGCATGCATCTGGATATGAGGAGAGGATCAGGCAGGTCATGTTCAACACCCATTTTGGCGTCCCCCACAAGCGCATCCATCCAGAGTCTTTCTACACAAACTCATGGCCAGAGTGCTTCTGCCAGATGAAAGCTGGGAATCAAGCTGACCGGTGCCCACCCGACAATGTAAATGATGTCCTTGAAAGTCAGTTCCAGAATAAAGAGGATGTAGAAGCGGAAGCTACTAATCAAACTGACTCCACCAGCTAAATGGAAACTGAGTTTAGCTAAGGTTTATTGATTGGGGACAGATTGTTTCTCAGACCTGGGTATGGCATTTTTGGAGGAAGGATTGATGGCTCTATATCCATGTAGGCGATCATGTTCAACTCAAGATTGCTGTTGAGATTGTTAGCCTGGGAGGGTCAGAACCAGATTTTGGGTAGGTTTGGTCATGTAGAGTTCTGGGAAAGAAAAACCATACGAACGTTATGAATTTGCTGGGAGGGTCAGAACCAGATTTTAGATCACTACTTACTAAAGATCTTATATTTGTGTACAGAGGTACTCCCTCCGTTCACAAATATAAGATGTTCTATGAGTAACCTTTTTTTTTCTGAATCGAATGTATATGGACACGTTTTAGTGTGTTTGTTCACTCATTTCACTCTATGTAGTCTATATTGAAATATTCAAAACATCTTATATTTGTGAATGGAGTAGTATATGTTATAGCCGAGTGTTGTGTCTCCGGTTCTATTGGCTTTATTTGCTGGTCCTCATTGCACACATATCCGGTTGGATCCATGTGTTCCTGGTCCAGGAGCTTCCTCAGTTTTGGTTTTGCAATTGACCGTTGTGCCAAAAAAAAAACATGGGGATGGCTAGTGGACAATTGACTGAATTTAGAATCTGCCAAGATAGATAATGGGGTCGCCTGCCGTCCTAAGATAGACCTAGAGGGCTTCTCCGGTGATCTCCTTCCTTCCCTCCGGTTGTTCCTTCTTTCACGTGAAAATTGACTAACCCAAGTTCTAAATTCAGGGCGACTTACATATAACTATTGTGAGAAAACTTTGATTCCACTACCTTAAACATGATAGTTATTGGTGACGTGAAGAATGTAACCTGTAACCTATCACTATAATAATTAATCCATGACGGGTGAACAATGTAACCGTCGCTAATGACCAACCAAAGTGAGAGTGACGTGTACTATTCGGTCATGGCAAACAGATCATGGCTGATGCCTCTGCATGGACGACATACCCCCCTCTCTCTCTCTCAAAATTCAGCACGTGATTCAGGGTAAATTTCGTATACGACATGCTCTGCTCATGGCCGAAATTTAGCTTATCTTTTCTGAATACTTTAATTTTGACAGTTTATTTATCTCACCAAACAATACCACTCATGTTTACAACGAAACAAAATTGGCACGTGACGACGACACGGCGGCCCGGAGCTCGTCGTCCAGCTCGAGCGCCGCCATGTGCTCGGGGGACAGCGACACCTCGGCGTCCACGCTGCCTCCGCCCTCCCGCCCGGGGTACAGCACCGTCCTCCCGTCGTTCTTGTTCGCCCTCCCGCTCCGCACCGCCGTCGGCTTCCCCCACCCGAAGTCGCACCCGTACGCGTCGAACCACGGCGAGCCCCCCATCATCGTCAGCCGCACCGTCACCACGGGGTCCGCCGTCCACGCGGCCACGCGCGCCCGGATGGACGCGTCCGTGTTCGCCGCCACCGCGCGACCCACGGCCCCCGCCGCCCGCCCGTGCCCGCCGCGCGCCAGCAGCTCCGACACGCGCACGGGCTCCGTGCTGACGGCGTAGAGGCTGTTGCCGAAGTACTCCGCCGGGAGCGCCGGCCGGAGCCGCCCGCGGTTGTTGGCGGCCCCGCGGAACGCCGTCTCGTCGTCCGGGGCCAGCCGCCGGGCGCGGGTGATGCACCGCCAAATCAGCGAGGTCAGAGCCTGGTACCGCGTCAGGGCGGCCGCGGCCGCCGCGTCCCCGGCAACTAGGAGCTTTTGGCGGGCCTGTTCCTTGAGCGCCGCCATCGACTCCGCCGAGAAGTGCAGCACGCGCCCGCGGAGCGGCACCCGCGTCGGTCTCTCGATGAGCTCCGACAGGTCCTTGCAAGGCAGCACGACCGGCGCCGCCGTGCCGCCGTCGGGCGACCAGCGCTCGAACATGGGCCGGGGCGACGACGTCGGCGACTGCGGCGCCCCCGGAGGCGCGAGCCTGGCGCGCGAGATCTCGGCCAGCGCTTTGAGGAAGTTCCAGAAGGCCGTGCCGTCGGCAAGCGCGTGGTTGCAGACGAAGCCGACGAAGACGCCGCCGTCCGTGAGCTCGGTGACCTGGGCGGCGAAGAGGGGGAGCTCGTGGCCGTCGTAGTTGATTGCGTCGTTGAGCGGGAAGAAATCCTCGACGACACTCGGAACGTCGGCGTCGGGAGGGACAACGTCGGCTGCCGCGACGCCGTCGGCGACGGCGTGGACGACCTCGACGCCCTGGCCGTCACAGTCAATTGAGACCGAGCACCCAACAACGGCCCCGGTGTCATCGCAGTGGCGGTCGGTGACGAAGCGGCCGGCGACGGGGTAGTAGTCGCCCCCGAGGGCTTCGGCGAGAGCGTCGGCGAGGTGGCTGGTGGCGGCGGCGCCGGTGGAGAAGGGCGGCGGGGGAGCGGGGAACAGGAGGCCCTTCTGGATGTAGTTGGCGTTTATCATGGAGACGTCCCATGAGGCGAGCGGGATGCGCTCGCGCGGCCGAGCCGGCGGCTTCACCGTGCGCGACGACACCACGCGCACGGGCGACGGCGGCGGCATTGCGCTCTCTGCTTGCCGACTGGCTGGCTTTAGGGCTGGACTGAGATGGCCGAGCTCGTTCTCCGACGTGATCGATTCAGGAGTGGTTGCACTAGATTTATCGGGTCAAAAGGTTTTTTTTTTTGAATGTTATAGGGTCAAAAGTGAATGTGCCGTGCGCTGCCTGTGGCTCTGTCTGAATGTTGGAAGGAAATTGCTCAAAACTGGTCTCCCTCATAAAAGTTTCGCGCCCTAAAATAATTTTAGTGCGTCAGGGCAGCAGAGCATCTCCAACAGCCGCGCAACGCGCGGCGCGCTAAAAAATCTTTTACCGTACCGTAGTCGTGAGTTTTTGCGCGGCGAGGAGCGCTTGCTCCAGCGGCCGCTGCAAAGTATAGCACGCGCGAGCCGCTGCAAAAAAACATCTATGCGCGCGCTCTAGCACAAACAACATATGCATTTCAAACACAACCAAAAATATCAAACACAAACAAAATAAATCAACAATAAATAGTTCAATTTTATTATTACAACTCAAACAAATAGTTTATCTTGCAATACAACAAACAGTTCAACAATACAACATTAAACATACAAATCATGATGCTCTTTGTCGGCCATTCCATGCCCACCACTTCTCGATGAGATCCTTCTGAAGATCATCATGCGTTTCGGCACGTCGAATGGCATGATAGGAGGCAACAAATCGGGCCACCCTCGCAGCCATCCGCCGCACTCGCACGGGATGTCCCAAGAGCTCATACTGAGAGTAGTCTAAATCTTGGCCACGCTCATTCTCGATGATCATGTTGTGCATGATCACACAAGCGTGCATGATGTACCAAAGCACCTTTTGATCCCAAAATCTAGCCGGTCCTCTCACAATGGCAAATTGGACTTGCAAAATCCCAAAGCTCTCTCCACATCTTTTCTAGCCGCCGCCTGAGCATTGTGGAAATCTAGATTTTTCTTACCTTCCGGTTTTTTCAATGGCTTCATAAATGTTTGCCACTTTGGGTAGATGCCATCCGCAAGATAGTAGCCATAGTTGTATGTATGGCCATTTGCTACAAACTGTACCGGTGGCAGTTCACCATTTGCAATCTTATTCATGAATGGTGACCGATTAACAACGTTGATGTCATTCAAAGATCTAGGCATTCCAAAAAAGGCATGCCAAATCCATGTCTCTTGATCGGCCACCGCTTCAAGGATTATAGTGGAACTCTTTTTTGGCCGTGGAATTGCCCATGCCATGCCTTAGGACAGTTCTTCCAACTCCAATGCATGCAATCTATTGAGCCAAGCATACCTGGGAACCCGCGAGCTTTGTTCATCTCCAAAAGCCTTGCGACGTCTTTAGCATTGGGAGATCTCAAATACTCCTGGTCAAACACTTGCACAATTCCGACTGCGAAGCGCTTGACACACATGATGGCTTGACTCTCACCCATGGCCAAGTGGTCATCAACTAGATCAGTCGGAATACCATATGCCAACATACGCAAAGCGGCTGTCACCTTCTGAAATGTTGTAACACCCCCGGGGGTTAGCTACAGTAATTCTATGCTAATGATGCCGCGTCACTACGATTACTGTTGCTAATCTTGCGTTAATTCGAAACTGATTCAAATTCAAAATTCAAAATCAAGCAAACAATAAAAGTTTTCAAATATTAAAACTAAAATGTTCAATAAATAGTAGATAAATCAGAGGCTATGATAAAATTGTAAACAACATTATTGAAGTTTGATAAGTGACTTAAACATCCTCAAACAGTGGCTGAAAACATTGTTTAATAACCTTTTTATTAATACAAAATAAATATGAAATGATATTTACCCCAAATTAGTTTTTGGTGGTAGGTTATATAGTGCTGTGATTTGTGGGCCAGCTCTCATATTTTACAAAATTCATTTGATGCCCAAACAATTAGCCAAAACAAAAATAAATAAATAAGAAAAGAAAAACAGAACTAAAAGAAAATAAAGAAAAGGAGAAAACCCCCCTGGGCCGTGGCCCAACTGGGCCAACCCACCAGGCCCAGCCGGCCACCCACCCCACTCCCCATATCCCCCCCTGTCTAGGAAACCCTAGATCGAACCACCCCACTTCCCCCACTCCCTCTCGCTCCCCCCTCCCGATCCGATCTGGATCGGGGCTGCGACCCCGTCGCCGCTCGACGTCCCGGACGCCGCCGCTTGACGCCGTCACTGGACCCCGCCGTCGCCCGTCGCCTCGTCCTCCTCGTCTCCTCCTCGCCGGCAACGCGTCCTCGTCCTCCTCCCCAAAGGCTCCACCGAGCCTCGCCGCCCCCCCTGCTCACCAACGCGGGTGAGAACCCCGTCGCCCCCCGCCTCTACTCCTGCGCCCGCCGTGGTCTCGCTCACGCCCACTGCCCCGCGGTCGCACTCAGCGCGCCTGGTCTCCGCGCTCGCCGCGACCAGGCCGCGCTCCCGCATGCCCCGTCCACCCCTGCTCACCGCACCGCTCGGCCATGCGCGCGCGCTCGCGCTCCCCGCGCCCGATGCCGCGGCCTCCTTCCCCACGCAGCGCCCGGCTGCGCCCGTCGTTGCCCCGCCATGGCCATCGCCTGCGCGACCATGGCCGCGCCCGCGCCACCCCGCTCCTCGCTTCCTGCTGCGCGCTGCGAGATGCTCTGCTCCGCCTGCCTCGCCCTTGCCACGGCCACGCGAGGCCTGCGCCCATAGCCGCCCCGCTGACCGCCTCCACCACCGCGCCCCACTGCCCCGCGGCCCCCTCCGTTCACCCCGGCGGGCCACCGCCGCAGCTAGTGCACCCCCGCCCGCGGCGCTCGTCGCCGGGTCCGCCCGCACCACCGCCCGTCACCCGGCTCCGCCCGGCGCCCGACGCCCTCATGCCCGCTAACCCGCTAGGCCCCTATGGGCCAATGACAAGTGGGGCCGTCCCCAGAACGAAAATGGATTAAAAAGAAAAGGTTAAAAAAATGATAATAAGAAATAAATATATATATATATTGATTAATTAATTAATTATTTAACTTAATTAATCTAGTTTAATTAAACATAACTAATCCTGCTTAATTAAACCCTAATTAACCTGTCTAGTCTATGACAGGTGGGCCCCACTGGACCCACACGTCAGTTTGACCGGTCAACACCCTGTTGACTGCTGATGTCATGCTGACGTCAGCAAACACTATTCTGGATAATGTTGAATTAAATTAATTAAATTAATCCTAAAAATGATTTAAATCTTTTAAAATTAATATAAAATAAATCGTAGCTCAGATGAAAATACTTTCTACATGAAAGTTGCTCAGAACGACGAGACGAACCCAAATACGCAACCCACATACCTGTCAGATGCCTCTAACTATCTGAACATGCAACTTTTTGCCTGTTTCTGGCAGGTGAATAGTGCATGACTTTAGTAAAATAATCCCAAATAAATTCCTAAATTAACTAGAACACTTAGATAGGCAGTATAACACACTAGCACTGCTTTTAGACATGTCATGCATCCCTGTTGCACCATGGCAGTGTATTTATTGTTCCATTCCCCCTCCGGTCATCTGTCTAACAAATGTCCGGGACCGGGAATACTTTCCCGGATGGGCTCCCCCTTCCTCGGTACCGTGTAACCTGCGTTAGATCGCCCCTAGCACAACGTATTGCCGCGTCTTGCTTTGTGTTGCATTGATTGCTCTGTTATTTATTGTGTTCCCCCTCCGTTACCTCTTTCCGGTAGACCTCGAGGCCGCTGATGATCTGATGGTCGTCTACTTCGTTTGAAGATCCGTACCTGTCTGCAGAGCTTCCAGGCAAGCCCCCCCCTTGATCACCAGATATCGCCTATTCTCCTCTATACTGCTTGCATTAGAGTAGTGTAGCATGTTACTGCTTTTCGTTAATCCTATTCTGATGCATAGCCTGACATTGTTGCTACATCTGTTGATACCTTACCTGCAATCCTAAATACTTAGTATAGGATGCTAGTTTACCATCATTGGCCCTACATTCTTGTCAGTCTGCCTTGCTATACTATCGGGCCGTGATCACTCGGGAGGTGATCACGGGTATATACTATATATATATATACATACTATACATATGGTGACTAAAGTCGGGTCGGCTCGAAGAGCACCCGCGAGTGATTCACGGATTGGGGGCTGAAAGGACCTTTGTTCCAACGGCCCTTTGTGTGGATCTTTGTGGCGGAGCGACAGGGCAGGTTGAGACCACCTAGGAGACAGGTGGGCCTGGGCCTGGTCGGCGTTCGCGTTTACTTCATAATAACACGCTTAACGAGATCTTGGTATTTGATCTGAGTCTGGCCACTAGCCTATACGCACTAACCAACTACGCGGGAACAGATATGGGTACTCGACGTCGTGGTATCAGCCGAAGCCTCCTAGACGTCAGCGACTGAGCGGCGCGCGCCGGGTTGGACCGCGTAACGCAACTTCCTTTGTAATGGAGGTTGCTAGGTCTGCTCTCCGGCCGCCCACGCAACGTGCAGGTGTGCAATGGGCGATGGGCCCAGACCCCTGCGCGCATAGGATTTAGACCGGCGTGCTGACCTCTCTGTTAGGCCTAGGTAGGGCTGCGACGTGTTGATCTTCCGAGGCCGGGTATGACCCAGGAAAGTGTGCCCGGCCAGAGGGATCGAGCGTGTTGGGTAATGTGGTGCACCCCTGCAAGGAAGTTTATCTATTCGAATAGCCGTGTCCCTCGGTAAAAGGACGACCCGGAGTTGTACCTCGACCTTATGACAACTAGAACCGGATACTTAATAAAACACACCCTTTCAAGTGCCAGATACAACCCTATGATCGCTCTCTCACAGGGCGACGAGGAGAGGATCATCGGGTAGGTTTATGCTATGCGATGTTACTTGGTGAACTTACCATCTACTCTCTTCTACATGCTGCAAGATGGAGGCTGCCAGAAGCGTAGTCTTCGACAGGATTAGATATCCCCCCTCTTATTCTAGCTTTCTGCAGTTCAGTCCACTGATATGGCCCTTTACACATATACCCATGCATATGTAGTGTAGCTCCTTGCTTGCGAGTACTTTGGATGAGTACTCACGGTTGCTTTCTCCCTCTTTTCCCCCTTTCCCTTCTACCTGGTTGTCGCAACCAGATGCTGGAGCCCAGGAGCCAGACGCCACCTTCGACGACCCCTACTACTCTGGAGGTGCCTACTACTACGTGCACACCGCCGCCGACGACCAGGAGTAGTTTAGGAGGATCCCAGGCAGGAGGCCTGCGCCTCTTTCGATATGTATCCCAGTTTGTGCTAGCCATCTTATGGCAACTTGTTTAACTTATGTCTGTACTCAGATATTGTTGCTTCCGCTGACTCGTCTATGATCGAGCGCTTGTATTCGAGCCCTCGAGGCCCCTGGCTTGTATTATGATGCTTGTATGACTTATTTTAGTTTTAGAGTTGTGTTGTGATATCTTCCCGTGAGTCCCTGATCTTGATCGTACACGTTTGCGTGTATGATTAGTGTACGATTGAATCGGGGGCGTCACAAGTTGGTATCAGAGCCGACTGCCTGTAGGAACCCCCCTTCCACACTCCTTGGCCGAAGTTGAGTCTAGACAAAGAAAACTGTTTTACTAACATGGCTGTGTGTCTTACGGGCCCACATCGCCAATTGGGTGGTATTAGGATCTTTTACTCCTCGTTCTTTACTCTGGGACTCTGTTCTCTCTTCTATTCGGGTTAAATGATTTTGCTAAATGTAGCTCTAGGTTCTCGTAAATATTTTCTCCCGGAGAGCCCCTCACTGGAGATGATCGCCTACTTCACCAGAAGATTCCGAAGATACCCTTCGATGTTTTCCCGAGACCTTTGTGCTCATCGCTTTGAAATTCCTTACCACCGATATATCCTTATGTATAATTACATACACTTGCCATTCATACATTCAATCCAGTTGATCTTGTTATTACAAGATGCCCCGAACAACTTTTCGTTGTTCCGACAATCCTTTGAGCTTACTGCCTTGCAGTTCTTGCCTCATGAATACCCCCTATGGATAATTCCTCGCACTTACCGAGTATCCGTTCCTCCCCCTTTGTTCATATGATTCACAAGATGCATACAAATACTATTCGATCTTTCGAAAATCCTTAACAGCTTATTGCTCTGCAAATACTTGTCTGCTTGCATTATGGATGCTTTCCATACGACTGGCAATATTCATGAGTATCCTTTGACACCGTCATTTTCATCTTATTGATTCAACATGAGTGCGAATGCACGCATTCATCAGTTGATCCTTTCTAATTATCTTCCGGCTCAGACGTCCTTTTGAACATGAGCTGGTTCTCGACCAATCAAATTGTCATCGATTGTGCCCCTAAGCCTACTCGACTTACCCATCCTTAATCAGAGCCCTTGCTCCTGATCTCTTGATTTGGAAATCATAAATTCCCTTGCATTGAACTTTGAGTTAGTCAGTTGTTTCTATAATCTGATGCCTCTGCATACTTCTTCTTCCTCTGATTGAGTACCGTTACTCACATCAGCTCCGTTGTGGATCGCCCGATCCATTGTTGGATTGTTATCCGACAGTGTCTTTCATATTCAATCACCTTGTGAGTTCTTCCCCTGATACATGATGCCCTTGGTAAATTGTATCCTCTGTTTTGCCAACCATGCTCTACCTTCGAGCATGTGTTAATTACTCTTGAAGTTTGTAGTATATGTTCCTAAGATACCCCGATGGGTTGAACCTATGATTTCACTAATTCGTGTGAACCCGAAAGTGTTCACGAGTCATACTCTTCTGGTGTTTTGCCAGATAAATTTCCAGCACTACAGCTTTGTCTAAGCGGGAGGTGAATGAAATGATATGCATTGAAGAAGTGGGAGTCGACCTTGAGCTTTGTGTTCATGCCCATGGAAATGATGTAGACCATCTCGGAAGCTTCTTGCAAAGTGATTTCCATCTGTATAATTCTTTTGGTATCCTTAAATTGAACCTTGCAGTTATGGTTCGACCATACTGTTCTTTCTCCAATATATCTGAAAGAAATTCATTCCAGTGCCTCGTCAAAATTTTGACAAGTTTAAAGTATCTACTGTCATAGGTCAATGACCTAGTTCAACTTCTATCATGTTCTACCTTCGAGTTTACCCCGTGGTATCTCGAGGATATCATGCCTTTGCACGGCATCTTACTAACTTGTTGAAGTAGTAACTTTCCTGATCGTAATCACTCTACGGGTTCTAGGTTGCCGTCAACCGAGGACACCGTTTAGTAAATCAAATCCGCTCTAAAATTCAAATACCCCTAGTAATTGTTATTGGGAAATTTAAACTCAGTCATGTCGTCCTAGGCCATCGGCTACACCCTTATCTTGCTATCTTTGATTGTGCTACCTCGACCTTCTTCGGTGCACAAATTCTTCAGAGTGCGAGCACGACTTACGTCGAGCTTTCAACATCATGTTTCTTGTTCTGAAAGGCAATTTTGATTCTGAGCTTGCATCTTACTTGTTGTTCCTATGACTTTCACGTCGTCATTCCCTGCTTGACGCCGTCGCTGTTTGATTGCGTCCTCTTGAAACCTCCCGGCAAATGTGTCGGATCACCTTCAACACTTTGACTTCTTTCGACATGTCAACTGTGTTCATGTTGAGAAATACCCTCCTTACCCTTGATGCTTTTTGTTATCATCGACAACACCCTGAACTTCTTTTCATCGCGAGCTTGTCTGTGTTGTGGATGCAACTTGCTATCCTGTTTGCATTATATTCTACCTTGAAGTATTACTGTCCTTTATGCCGAGTATGTTGTGAGGATTGCTTCACCTCTTTGAAAATTCTTGGCATAGTGATACTTCTCACCGTCACCCTTCTTTCTTGGTCCCCGTGTTGATTCTAACCGGGATACCATCTAACAAGCGGTGCTACTTGGATTTTGTACTTCTAGCAACCCCATTGCTTTGAAGATAATGATCGACAGTTCATTCTTAGACTATCGGTTATTGGATCACCATTCTAATATTTGATCGTGCTACCCAAGCACATATCTCGGGTGCACCGTTCAACCCATGTTTAATTATGTATGTTTTCCTCGAGCATACATCATTATATCATTTGATCTGACAAATGTCATCTCCTTGTTCACATAATTGTGGAAATCCATCCTTTTGTTAATCTCGATGATTTATAGCTCAGCCCATCAGCCACCTCCTCATCCTCTTCTTGGTTTAATGATGAACTCTTGTTTGGAACTCGCTTCCATAGTTCATTTCCCGAGAATCTTGCGATGACATCTCATCAATTTGTGTCGCACCTTTTCTTCTCAGACATCCTGAGTCTGAGGTATCCTAACGCCAATCGAATCTGAGTCTCGGTCAGATATGATGGTTGGAACGTATTTCCAAGAGTCGTAACATTGGTCTTTATATAACCTAGTAAGGTCATGTCATGCCTTGCACACCTGTCTGGAGGACCTATTGTTATAGTTTCCTTTTTAGCAAGGTTAACCATTCTTCCATGAGGAAATTATAAGACTTATTCCATAGGTTGTTTTTGATGGATCCTTTGTGTATCCAAAGTCTGATCTTTACCCACTGACCTTGTCGATGCTATCTCGAAGCATGACTGTGGTACTCTAACATCAACAAGGGCATTGAAAGCGCAATGCTAAATGTTTCTTGATCAGTTGTCCAAACACCGTTGTATGGGTACATATCATGATTCCTCTTACCACTATTATCTAAATGGCCATGCCTTTGATCTCCTAACACGTATATCATGCCCCGCTTAACCTTGGGAAGGATATACTCCTATTACTTGTGTTTAAACAAATTTTCCTTTCCATTGGTTTGTTTAATCTGAAAATCATATTTTCCTTTCCATTGGTTGGTTTAACGTTTCTTGTGATTTATATGATCTAAGCAGTAATATCCTCCTGCTTATGTAAACACCTCGGTGTACAATTCCGTCAGCAAGACCCTGTTACTATGTTGATAACATTCCGGTAGCCACCGATGGACGAGAACTTTGCCTATTGGTCCGCCTCGTTTCAACGAGCAGGAAAATGGTTCTCTTCGTCCCTCGCCCTTGGTACCAACGCTGTTGCCAATATAACTGGCAGGCTATGCTCTGACCCGCCCTACTATCATGACCGTGCAAGAAGCCAGCGCCCTTTCTACTTTAACCCACATGGTGGGCCCATAACCCACAGTTCCACAGGATCGAAACCTGACTCTCCTGTACACCCCTGTTTCTAAGAAGTTATTCCTCACGCTTGGCTTCAAATGTAATTCATGGGACACCTCCCTAGTGATCGTTCCGGTATCAAATGCAATACTTAATCTCGATGCTCTGAACCCTTTTCACCCTCTGTTACAGGCATCGAACGATTGCCTATCCGCTGGAAACTTCTTATTGTAACTTCTTGCCGCGCTCTTGATGTGTGTCATTTGTTCAACTCGAGAGATACTCGTCTGCTCATTCATGAGAAAACCCCAGACGATTACCCCTTATAGCATTCTACTGTTGACGAGCTGCCCCTTTTCCCTTCGTAAGTACGGTGAAGATACTAATGGAAGAACGGCAACTTCATCATGGTGCATTGATGCAGAGAAATGAAGACAACAATGTGATGGATCGACCTCTTCGAGAAGAGCAACCAAGACTGAAAAGATCCGTTAGAATTTCGTAACCCGACCGTTCCCCCCCTACTCCACCGCTTAAATCTCGGGACGAGATTTCTTGTAGTGGAGGAGATTTGTAACACCCCCGGGGGTTAGCTACAGTAATTCTATGCTAATGATGCCGCGTCACCACGATTACTGTTGCTAATCTCGCGTTAATTCGAAACTGATTCAAATTCAAAATTCAAAATCAAGCAAACAATAAAAGTTTTCAAATATTAAAACTAAAATGTTCAATAAATAGTAGATAAATCAGAGGCTATGATAAAATTGTAAACAACATTATTGAAGTTTGATAAGTGACTTAAACATCCTCAAACAGTGGCTGAAAACATTGTTTAATAACCTTTTTATTAATACAAAATAAATATGAAATGATATTTACCCCAAATTAGTTTTTGGTGGTAGGTTATATAGTGCTGTGATTTGTGGGCCAGCTCTCATATTTTACAAAATTCATTTGATGCCCAAACAATTAGCCAAAACAAAAATAAATAAATAAGAAAAGGAAAAACAGAACTAAAAGAAAATAAAGAAAAGGAGAAAACCCCCCTGGGCCGTGGCCCAACTGGGCCAACCCACCAGTACTACGCTACGAGATCTTGGTATTGTGATCTGAGTCTGGCACGAGCCTATACGCACTAACCAACTACGCGGAACAGATATGGGTACTTCTCGACGTCGTGGTGATCAGCCGAAGCCTCCTAGACGTCAGCGACTGAGCGGCGCGCGCCGGGTTGCCGCGTACGCAACTTCCTTGTAATGGGGTTGCTAGGTCGTCTCTCCCCTCCGGCCCGCACCCACGGCGCAACGTGCAGGTGTGCAATGGGGCCGATGGGCCCAGACCCCTGCGCGCATAGGATTTAGACCGCGTTGCTGACCTCTCTGTTAGGCCTAGGTAGGGCTGCGACGTGTTGATCTTCTAGGCCGGGGGTATACCCAGGAAAGTGTGCCCGGCCAGAGGGATCGAGCGTGTTGGGTAATGTGGTGCACCCCTGCAAGGAAGTTTATCTATTCGAATAGCCGTGTCCCTCGTTAAAAGGACGACCCGGAGTTGTACCTCGACCTTATGACAACTAGAACCGGATACTTAATAAAACACACCCTTTCAAGTGCCAGATAACAACCCTATGATCTCTCTCTCTCACAGGGCGACGAGGAAGGATCATCGGTAGTTTATGCTATGCGATGTTTACGGTGATGACTTACCATCTACTCTCTTCTACATGCTGCAAGATGGAGGCTGCCAGAAGCGTAGTCTTCGACAGGATTAGATATCCCCCCTCTTATTCTATTGCTTTCTGTCAGTTCAGTCCACTGATATGGCCCTTTACACACATATACCCATGCATAGTTAGTGTAGCTCCTGCTTGCGAGTACTTTGGATGAGTACTGCACGGTTGCTTTCTCCCTCTTTCCCCCTTTCCCCTTCTACCTTGGTTGTCGCAACCAGATGCTGGAGCCCAGGACCAGACGCCACCTCTTCGACGACCCCTACTACTCTGGAGGTGCCTACTACTACGTGCACACCGCCGCCGACGACCAGGAGTAGTTTAGGAGGATCCCAGGCAGGAGGCCTGCGCCTCTTTCGTCATATGTATCCCAGTTTGTGCTAGCCATCTTATGGCAACTTGTTTAACTTATCTGTATCAGATATTGTTGCTTCCGCTGTACCGTACTGTCTATGATCGAGCGCTTGTATTCGATGCCCTCGAGGCCCCTGGCTTGTTATTTTGATGTTTGTAGTTGACTTATTTAGTTTGATTATCTTGTGTTGATATCCTTCCCGTGATTCCCTGATCTTGATCGTACACGTTTGGTGTATGATTAGTGTACGATTGAATCGGGGGCTTCACAAGTTGGTATCAGAGCCGCTGCCTGTAGGAACCCCCCTTCCACACTCCTGGCCGAAGTTGAGTCTAGACAAAGAAAACTGTTTTACTAACATTGGTGTGTGTCTTACGGCCCACATCGCCAATTGGGTGGTATTAGGATCTTTTACTCCTCGTTCTTTACTCTGGGACTCTGTTCTCTCTTCTTCTATTCGGTGTAAATGATTTTGCTAAATGTAGCTCTAGGTTCTCGTAAATTTTTTCTCCCGGAGAGCCCCCTCACTGGAGATGATCGCCTACTTCACCAGAAGATTCGAAGATACCCTTCGATGTTTTCCCGAGACCTTTGTGTGCTCATTCGCTTTGAAATTCCTTTACCACCGATATATCCTTATGTATAATTACTACACTTGCCATTCATACATTCAATCCAGTTGATCTTGTTATTACAAGATGCCCCGAACAACTTTTCGTTGTTCCGACAATCCTTTGAGCTTACATGCCTTGCAGTTTCTTGCTCATGATACCCCCTATGGATAATTCCTCGCACTTACCGAGTATCCGTTCCTCCCCCTTTGTTCATATGATTCACAAGATGCATACAAATACTATTCGATCTTTCGAAAATCCTTAACAGCTTATTGCTCTGCAAATACTTGTCTGCTTGCTTATGGATGCTTTTCCATAACGACTGGCAATATTCATGAGTATCCTTGACACAACCGTCATTTTCATCTTATTGATTCAACATGAGTGCGAATGCACGCATTCATCAGTTGATCCTTTCTATTATCTTCCATCTTCCGGCTCAGACGTCCTTTTGAACATGAGCTGTTTCTCACCAATCAAATGTCATCGATGTGCCCCTAAGCCTACTCGACTTACCCATCCTTAATCAGAGCCCTTGCTCCTGATCTCTTGATTTGGAAATCATAAATTCCCTTGCATTGACTTTGAGTTAGTCAGTTGTTTCTATATCTGATGCCTCTGCATACTTCTTCTTCCTCTGATTAGTACGCGTTACTCACATCAGCTCCGTTGTGGATCGCCCGATCCTTGTTGGATTGTTTCCGACAGTGTCTTTCTATTCAATCACCTTGTGAGTTCTTCCCCTGATACATGATGCCCTTGGTAAATTGTATCCTCTGTTTTGCCAACCATGCTCTACCTTCGAGCATGTGTTAATTACTCTTGAAGTTTGAGTATATGTTCCTAAGATACCCCGATGGGTTGAACCTATGATTTCACTAATTCGTGTGAACCCAAAGTGTTCACGAGTCATACTCTTTCTGGTGTTTTGCCAGATAAATTTCCAGCACTACAGCTTTGTCTAAGCGGGAGGTGAATGAAATAATGCATTGAAGAAGTGGGAGTCGACCTTGAGCTTTGTGTTCATCTGCCCTGGAAATGATGTAGACCATCTCGGAAGCTCTTTGCAAAGTGATTTCCATCTGTATAATTCTTTTGTATCCTTAAATTGAACCTTGCAGTTATGGTTCGACCATACTGTTCTTTCTCCAATATATCTGAAAGAAATTCATTCCAGTGCTCGTCAAAATTTTGACAAGTTTAAAGTATCTACTCATGTCATAGGTCACCAATCGTATCCTAGTTCTACCTTTCAGTTCTACCCGGTTTACCCGTGGTATCTCGAGGATATCATGCCTTTGCACGGCATTCTAACTAACTTGTTGAAGTATACTTTCCTGATCGTAATCACTCTACTAGGGTTCTAGGTTGCCGTCAACCGAGGACACCGTTTAGTAAATCAAATCCGCTCTAAAATTCAATACCCCTAGTAATTGTTATTGGGAATTAAACTCAGTCATGTCGTCCTAGGCCAATCATACTAATTCCGATCTTATTAGGTCTTACCATCTCGATCCTTGTATTACACACAACACCACCCCTTATCTGAGCTACTTTGATGTGGCTAAACGTATGCTGTCTCTCGCCTTTTCCCTCCCGTTTTAACCGTCTCTTATTCTAAATGTGCTTAATATTCTTATGCGCGCTGCAGATATAGTGCGGTCTTGCTGCTCTGGTAACGCGCCTGTGTGCGTTGAGCTTGGCGGAAAGCTGTCGTTGTTCTCGCTTCCCCCCCTTGTCTGTCATTACCGGTTCCTTAATATTACGCTTCCTTTCTATCCGCCTAGATATAGGTTCTGATTACTGCAGCTCTGTCTTTATTCCTATCTCATCTATCGCTCCGCCGTTTGCCGTTGTCGCCTAGATCATGAACACCGTATGTTTTATTTCCCTTACCTCTTACCGCTTCTCTTATTTATTTCCCCTTGTTTTCGCTTCTTTTTCTTCTCCTCCTTCACTCCTGTCTCTTCGGAGCATGATACTCCTTTGTCGCCTCCTTCTTATCTTTCCTGCTCTCCTTCACATATTCCTCTCTGCTCTTGCTCTCTTCCCCTCCCTCACTGTGCTCTTTCTCGGCCTTTCCTATTTTTATGCTCTCTTAGTCGTCCGCTTCTACCCCTCCCTTCCCCCATTAACTCGGTGGTGACGGTGTAGGGGGGGGCGGATGTATGAAGAACAAAAGGGGAAATGAACAAGAAGGACGTAGTGAGGGCAATTAGAAGTGGTCTCTAATAAATTACCAGGGTTAGGATCGTTTTCTTTTTCTCCTCGGAAGAGGCAAAACAGTGTGGGGGCCATCGAAGGTTCGACCGTGGGAGGGGACAAGAGGGAGAGTGAGAGGGGGGGTGTCCGCCCCCTTACTATCCGCTATACCCAATGTTCTACCACCCTCCTTCGACCTTCTTTCCTCGTGCACAAATTCCTTTCAGAGTGCGACACAGAGTGGTGTATTGATGACTTCGTCGAGCCTTTTCAACAATCATGTTTCTTGTTCTAAAGGGCATTTTGATTTCTGAGCTTGCATCTTACTTGTTGGTTCCTATGGACTGTCCACGTCGTCATTCTCCCCCTGGCTTTTGACCGCCGGCGTCCTGTTTGATTGGCGTCCTCTTTGAAAACCTCCCGGCAAATGGTCGGATCATCACCATTCAACACTTGTTGACTGTTCTTTGCGATCATGTCACTGTGGTTATCCCTGAGTTGAGAAATACACCTCCTTACCCTTGATTTGTGACTTTTCTTGTTATCATCTGACACTACCCTTGAACTTCTTTTCAACAATCGTTGCGAGCTTTGTACTGTGTGTTGTGGATGCCAACTTGCTATCCTTTTTGCATTATATTTTACCTTGAATATTACTGTCCCGTTTATATTGGAGTGCTCGTAGTAAGTGTTTTTGAGGATTTTGCCTTCATCCACAACCCTCGTCCGTCACTGGACCCCGCCGTCGCCCGTCGCCTCGTCCTCCTCGTCTCCTCCTCGCCGGCAACGCGTCCTCGTCCTCCTCCCCAAAGGCTCCACCGAGCCTCGCCGCCCCCCTGCTCACCAACGCGGGTGAGAACCCCGTCGCCCCCCGCCTCTACTCCTGCGCCCGCCGTGGTCTCGCTCACGCCCATTGACCCACGGTCGCACTCACCGCGCCTGGTCTCCACGCTCGCCGCGACCAGGCCGCGCTCCCGCATGCCCCGTCCGCCCCTGCTCACCGCACCGCTCGGCCATGTGCGCGCTCGCGCTCCCCGCGCCCGATGCCGCGGCCTCCTTCCCCACGCAGTGCCCGGCTGCGCCCGTCGTTGCCCCGCCATGGCCATCGCCTGCGCGACCATGGCCGCGCCCGCGCCACCCCGCTCCTCGCTTCCTGCTGCGCGCTGCGAGATGCTCTGCTCCGCCCGCCTCGCCCTTGCCACGGCCACGCGAGGCCTGCGCCCATAGCCGCCCCGCTGACCGCCTCCACCACCGCGCCCCACTGCCCCGCGGCCCCCTCCGTTCGCCCCGGCAGGCCACCGCCGCAGCTAGTGCACCCCCGCCCGCGGCGCTCGTCGCCGGGTCCGCCCGCACCACCGCCCGGCGCCCGACGCCCTCATGCCCGCTAACCCGCTAGGCCCCTATGGGCCAATGACAAGTGGGGCCGTCCCCAGAACGAAAATGGATTAAAAAGAAAAGGTTAAAAAAATGATAATAAGAAATATATATATATATATTGATTAATTAATTAATTATTTAACTTAATTAATCTAGTTTAATTAAACATAACTAATCCTGCTTAATTAAACCCTAATTAACCTGTTTAGTCTATGACAGGTGGGCCCCACTGGACCCACACGTCAGTTTGACCGGTCAACACCCTGTTGACTGCTGATGTCATGCTGATGTCAGCAAACACTATTCTGGATAATGTTGAATTAAATTAATTAAATTAATCCTAAAAATGATTTAAATCTTTTAAAATTAATATAAAATAAACCGTAGCTCAGATGAAAATACTTTCTACATGAAAGTTGCTCAGAACGACGAGACGAATCCAAATACGCAACCCACATACCTGTCAGATGCCTCTAACTATCTGAACATGCAACTTTTTGCCTGTTTCTGGAAGGTGAATAGTGCATGACTTTAGTAAAAATAATCCCAAATAAATTCCTAAATTAACTAGAACACTTAGATAGGCAGTATAACACACTAGCACTGCTTTTAGACATGTCATGCATCCCTGTTGCACCATGGCAGTGTATTTATTGTTCCATTCCCCCTCCGGTCATCTGTCTGACAAATGTCCGGGACCGGGAATACTTTACCGGATGGGCTCTCCCTTCCTCGGTACCGTGTAACCTGCGTTAGATCGCCCCTAGCACAACGTATTGCCGCGTCTTGCTTTGTGTTGCATTGATTGCTCTGTTATTTATTGTGTTCCCCCTCCGTTACCTCTTTCCGGTAGACCTCGAGGCCGCTGATGATCTGATGGTCATCTACTTCGTTTGAAGATCCGTACCTGTCTGCAGAGCTTCCAGGCAAGCCCCCCCCTGATCACCAGATATCGCCTATTCTCCTCTATACTGCTTGCATTAGAGTAGTGTAGCATGTTACTGCTTTTCGTTAATCCTATTCTGATGCATAGCCTGACATTGTTGCTACATCTGTTGATACCTTACCTGCAATCCTAAATACTTAGTATAGGATGCTAGTTTACCATCATTGGCCCTACATTCTTGTCAGTCTGCCTTGCTATACTATCGGGCCGTGATCACTCGGGAGGTGATCACGGGTATATACTATATATATATACATACTATACATATGGTGACTAAAGTCGGGTCGGCTCGAAGAGCACCCACGGGTGATTCACGGATTGGGGGCTGAAAGGACCTTTGTCCCAACGGCCCTTTGTGTGGATCTTTGTGGCGGAGCGACAGGGCAGGTTGAGACCACCTAGGAGACAGGTGGGCCTGGCCCTGGTCAGCGTTCGCGTTTACTTCATAATAACACGCCCACGCTAACGAGATCTGGTATTTGATCTGAGTCTGGCCACTAGCCTATACGCACTAACCACTACGGCGGGAACAGATATGGGTACTCGACGTCGTGTATCAGCGATAGCCTCCTAGACGTCAGCGACTGAGCGGCGCGCGCCGGGTTGGACCGCGTAACGCACTTCCTTTGTAATGGAGGGTGCTAGGTCTGCTCTCCGGCCGCCCACGCAACGTGCAGGGGTGCAATGGGCGATGGGCCCCGACCCCTGCGCGCATAGGATTTAGACCGGCGTGCTGACCTCTCTGTTAGCCTAGGTAAGGGCTGCGACGTGTTGATCTTCCGAGGCCGGTATGACCCAGGAAGTGTGCCCGGCCAGAGGATCGAGCGTGTTTGGTAATGTGTGCACCCCTGCAAGGATTTATCTATTCGAATAGCCGTGTCCCCGTAAAAGGACGACCCGGAGTTGTACCCGACCTTATGACAACTAGAACCGATACTTACTATAAACACAACCCTTTCAATGCCAGATACAACCCTGATCGCTCTCTCTCACAGGGCCCGAGGAGAGGATCATCGGTAGGTGTTTATGCTATGCGATGTTACTTGTGAACTTACCATCTACTCTCTTCTACAATGCTGCAAGATGAGGCTGCCAGAAGCGTAGTCTTCGACAGGATTAGATATCCCCCTCTTATTCTGCTTTCTGCGTTCAGTCCCTGATATGGCCCTTTACACATATACCCCATGCATATGGTAGTGTAGCTCTTGCTTGCGAGTACTTTTGGATGAGTACTCACTGGTTGCTTTTCTCCTCTTTTTCCCCCTTTCCCTTCTACCTGGTTGTCGCAACCAGATGCTGGAGCCCAGGAGCCAGACGCCACCCTTCGACGACCCCTACTACTCTGGAGTTGCCTACTACTACGTGCACACCGCCGCCGACGACCAGGAGTAGTTTTAGGAGGAACCCAGGCAGGAGGCCTGCGCCTCTTTTCGATATGTATCCCAGTTTGTGCTAGCCATCTTATGGCAACTTGTTTAACTTATGTCTGTACTCAATATTGTTTGCTTCCGCTGACTCGTCTATGATCGAGCGCTTGTATTCGAGCCTCGCGGCCCCTGGCTTTGTATTATGATGCTTTTGTAATGACTTATTTTTAGTTTTAGTGTTGTGTTGTGATTCTTCCCCGTGAGTCCCTGATCTTGATCGTACACGTTTGCGTGTATGATTATATGTACGATTGAATCGGGGGCGTCACAAGTTGGTATCAGAGCCGACTGCCTGTAGTAACCCCCCTTCCACACTCCTTGGCCGAAGTTGAGTCTAGACAAAGAAAAACTGTTTTACTAACCATGGCTGTGTGGTCTTACGGCCCACATCGCCAATTGGGTGGTATTAGAGACTTTTACTCCTCGTTCTTACCTCTGGTACTCGGTTCTCTCTTCTATTCGGTTAAATATTTTGCTAAGTAGCTCTAGTGTTCTCGTAAATATTTTCTCTCCCGGAGAGCCCCTCACTGGAGATGATCGCCTACTTCACCAGAAGATTCGAAGATACCCTTCGATGTTTTCCCGAGACCTTTGGCTCTATCCGCTTTGAAATTCCTTACCACCGATATATCCTTATGTATAATTACATACACTTGCCATTCATACATTCAATCCAGTTGATCCTTGTGTTATAAAGATGCCCCGAACAACTTTTCGTTGTTCCGACAATCCTTTGAGCTTACTGCCTTGCAGTTCTTGCCTCATGAATACCCCCGTGGAGAATTCCTTCGCACTTACCGAGTATCCTTCCTCCCCCTTTGTTCCTATGATTCACAAGATGCATACAAATACTATTTCGATCTTTTCGAAAATCCAACAGCTTATTGCTGCTCTGGCAAATACTTGTCTGCTTGCTTATGGATGCTTTCCATACGACTGGCAATATTCATGAGTATCCTTTACACCGTCATTTTCATCTTATTGATTCAACATGAGTGCGAATGCACGCATTCATCAGTTGATCCTTTCTAATTAAAATCTTCCGGCTCAGACGTCCTTTTTGAACATGAGCTGGCTTCTCGACCAATCAAATTGTCATCGATTGTGCCCCTAAGCCTACTCCGACTTCCCATCCTTAATCAGAGCCCTTGCTCCTGATCTCTTGATTTGGAAATCATAAATTCCCTTGCATTGAACTTTGAGGTTAGTCAGTTGTTTTCTATACTCTGATGCCTCTGCAATACTTCTTCTTCCTCTGATTGAGTACCGTTACTCACATCTCTCCGTTGTGGATCGCCCGATCCATTGTTGGATTGTTATCCGACAGTGTCTTTCATATTCATCACCTTGTGAGTTCTTCCCCCTGATACATGATGCCCTTGTAAATTGTATCCTCTGTTTTGCAACCATGCTCTACTTTCGCATGTGTTAATTACTCTTGAATTTTGTATATGTGTTCCTAAGATACCCCGATGGTTGAACCTATGATTTCACTAATTCGTGTGAACCCGAAGTGTTCACGAGTCATACTCTTTCTGGGTTTTGCCAGATAAATTTCCATCACTACAGCTTTGTCTAAGGCGGGAGGTAATGAAATGATATGGCATTGAAGAAGTGGGAGTCGACCTTGAGCTTTGTGTTCATTCCCATGGAAATGATGTAGACCATCTCGAAGCTTCTTGCAAGTGATTTCCATCTGTATAATTCTTTTGGTATCCTTAAATTGAACCTTGCAGTTATGGTTCGACATACTGTTCTTTCTCCAATATATCTGAAAGAAATTCATTCCAGTCCTCGTCAAAATTTTGACAGTTTAAGTATCTACTGTCATACATGGTCAATGACCTAGTTCAACTTCTATCATGTTCTACTCTCGAGTTTACCCCGTATCTCGAGATATCATGCCTTTGCACGGCATCTTACAACTTGTTGAAGTAGTAACTTTCCTGATCGTAATCCTCTACGTGTTTCTAGGTTGCCGTCAACCGAGGACAACCGTTTAGAAATCAATCCGCTCTAAAATTCAATACCCCTAGTACTTGTTATGGGAAATTAAACTCAGTCATGTCGTCCTAAGGCCATCGGCTACAACCCTTATCTTGCTATCTTTGATTGTGCTACCTCGACCTTCTTCGGTGCACAATTCTTCAGAGTGCGAGCACGACTTACGTCGAGCTTTCAACATCATGTTTCTTGTTCTGAAAGGCAATTTTGATTCTGAGCTTGGCATCTTACTTGTTGTTCCTATGACTTTCACGTCGTCATTCCCTGCTTGACGCCGTCGCTGTTTGATTGCGTCCTCCTTGAAACCTCCCGCAAATGTGTCGGATCACCTTCAACACTTTGACTTCTTTTTCGACAATGTCAACTGTATTCATGTTGAGAATACCCTCCTTACCTTGTATGCTTTTGTTATCATCGACAACACCCTGAACTTCTTTCATCGCGAGCTTGTCTGTGTTGTGGATGCAATTGCTATCCTGTTTGCATTATATTCTACCTTGAAGTATTACTGTCCTATTATGCCGAGTATGTTGTGAGGATTGCTTCACCTCTTTGAAAATTCTTGCATAGTGATACTTTCACCCGTCACCCTTCTTTCTTGGTCCCCGCCGTGTTGATTCTAACCGGGATAAACCATCTAACAAGCGTGCTACTTGGATTTTGTACTTCTAGCAACCCCATTGCTTGAAGATAATGATCGACAGTTCATTCTAGACTATCGGTTATTGGATCACCATTCTAATATTTGATCGTGCTACCCAACACAATACTCCTCGGGTGGCACCGTTCAACCCATGTTTAATTTGTATGTTTTCCCTCGAGCATACATCATTATATCATTGGATCTGACAAATGTCATCTCCTTGTTTCACATAATTGTGGAAATCCATCTTTTGTTAATCTCGATGATTTATAGCTCAGCCCTCAGCCACCTCCTCCTCCCTCTTCTTGGTTTAAATGATGAACTCTTGTTTGGAACTCGCTTCCATAGTTTCATTTCCCGAGAATCTTGCGATGACATCTCATCAATTTGTGTCGGCACCTTTTCTTCTCAGACAATCCTGAGTCTGAGGTATCCCTAACGCCAATCGAATCTGAGTCTCGGTCAGATATGATGGTTGGAACGTATTTCCAGAGTCGTAACATTGGTCTTTATATAACCTAGTAAGGTGCTGTCATGCCTTGCACACCTGTCTGAGGAACCTATTGTTATAGTTTCCTTTGCGCAAGGTTAACATTCTTCCATGAGGAAAATTATAAGACTATTCCATAGGTTGTTTTTGATGGATCCTTTGTGGTATCCAAAGTCTGATCTTTACCCCTGACCTTGTCGATGCTATCTCGAAGCATTACTGTGGTACTCAAAACAAGGGCATTGAAAGCGCAATGCTAAATGTTTCTTGATCAGTTGTCCAAACACCGTTGTATGGGTACATATCATGATTCCTCTTACCACTATTATCTAAATGGCCATGCCTTTGATCTCCTAACACGTATATCATGCCCCGCTTAACCTTGGGAAGGATATACTCCTATTACTTGTGTTTAAACAAATTTTCCTTTCCATTGGTTTGTTTAATCTGAAAATCATATTTTCCTTTCCATTGGTTGGTTTAACGTTTCTTGTGATTTATATGATCTAAGCAGTAATATCCTCCTGCTTATGTAAACACCTCGGTGTACAATTCCGTCAGCAAGACCCTGTTACTATGTTGATAACATTCCGGTAGCCACCGATGGACGAGAACTTTGCCTATTGGTCCGCCTCGTTTCAACGAGCAGGAAAATGGTTCTCTTCGTCCCTCGCCCTTGGTACCAACGCTGTTGCCAATATAACTGGCAGGCTATGCTCTGACCCGCCCTACTATCATGACCGTGCAAGAAGCCAGCGCCCTTTCTACTTTAACCCACATGGTGGGCCCATAACCCACAGTTCCACAGGATCGAAACCTGACTCTCCTGTACACCCCTGTTTCTAAGAAGTTATTCCTCACGCTTGGCTTCAAATGTAATTCATGGGACACCTCCCTAGTGATCGTTCCGGTATCAAATGCAATACTTAATCTCGATGCTCTGAACCCTTTTCACCCTCTGTTACAGGCATCGAACGATTGCCTATCCGCTGGAAACTTCTTATTGTAACTTCTTGCCGCGCTCTTGATGTGTGTCATTTGTTCAACTCGAGAGATACTCGTCTGCTCATTCATGAGAAAACCCCAGACGATTACCCCTTATAGCATTCTACTGTTGACGAGCTGCCCCTTTTCCCTTCGTAAGTACGGTGAAGATACTAATGGAAGAACGGCAACTTCATCATGGTGCATTGATGCAGAGAAATGAAGACAACAATGTGATGGATCGACCTCTTCGAGAAGAGCAACCAAGACTGAAAAGATCCGTTAGAATTTCGTAACCCGACCGTTCCCCCCCTACTCCACCGCTTAAATCTCGGGACGAGATTTCTTGTAGTGGAGGAGATTTGTAACACCCCCGGGGGTTAGCTACAGTAATTCTATGCTAATGATGCCGCGTCAC